>CM052449.1:1370922-1562611 GCA_028533085.1 Varecia variegata | reverse complement strand
ATAGCCTGGTTCCGCTTCTGTAAACAGTGCTTGCTTGCTCAAAGGCATAATAACAAAGCCCTGGGGAGGTGACTGCAAGTAACTTTCTGATAAAGGTGCAGGGCATGATCAGCACGTGAATAGCTCCTTCAGGGTGTGTGTGTGCTTGGGCAATCCTCCTATTGTAACAAACTATAGCAAAGAGTATAAAAGGGCATACTTCCCATTGTGCGGGGTCCCTGCCACGAAGAGAGACCACTGTGTTGGTGCTCTAGGCTTGGACCCTAGCTCGGGCTAGCTAATAAACTCCTTTGCCTATTACAGCCTCGCTGACTCTGTCATTCTGTTCCTGGGGCCGAGGGAATCCGGCTCTAACAAACCCAATAAGTAAAACGTATTTATTATAGAACTCATAAAAGCAGGCAAGCAACCAAACAAACAAAAATACCCCTTACTATTATAAAATAGCATTATAAAATGCACTTAGGCAGTGTCACAGAATTTATTTTAAATGTCTAATTTTTAATAGCTCCATATTATTCTGTTTAGACACACTGAAATTTATTTTTAACTTTCCCTTAGTGGTGGCTGTTTAGATTGTTAATGATCAGAAACTCTGACTTTTTATTTAGAATGAGTTCCTAAAGGTAGAATTAGAGAGCTAAAGATAATAACAGTTGAAGGCTCTTGATGCGCTTTGACAAATCACCTTTGAGAAAAGTGGGAACAGTAGATTCCAACAACAGTGAAAAGTGAGAAGAACTTTTTGTCCTGTATTTGGCACACTGAGCAGTGTACGTAGCCAAAAGTGACCGTATATAATCAGTGGCCAAAGTAGCACTGACAGCATTTAAAAGTCTTTAAGTTACCAAAAATGGGGTATGTGTGTGTTTTATCTCTTTGATTACTAGTGACATTAAACTTTTTTACTTTATAAGTTTCTTAGCATCTGTTATTTTGTGAATTCCCTGTTCACATTTTTAAAGTAATCATTTGGACTATTCCTGGCCATCTTGCTTCCAATTCCCCACCTTCCCAAGTTTGCTTCCTACATTCTAAATTATATTGAGTCTATCCGGTAAAAAATATTCTCTCTTCTCCATCCGCATACCGTCTTCTATATTGTGTTGGTTTATTTACTGACAACTCAGAATCCTTTCCCCCTTTTTGCATGTTACTTTGTATCACCTGGGCTAGAACCCTGGGAGTTATATTTACCAGAATTCTACAGACCAGATTTCAGGTTAGATTCCAATAAATCTTTCACGCAAGACATGGCAGGCCAAAAAGAAGCAGAAACCATTGTGCGTCCTGAGCTGTGGTAGCCAAACATGTGGGCTTTGGCAGAAGGAAAATATGAGGCTTTTCTGCCTTCTGGGCATTTTCCCACCTGCTGTGCAATTTGTTGCTACAGGTGGCTGAGATTATCACTGGCCTTTTCCTACAATTCCCATATCAATTGAACGCTTGAATGTTAATGGGTTCCCTGTAAGGAGTCCAGCTCCACACCCAAAGTCCATGTGTGATCTTTCAGGCTGGACCACAGGCAGTTACAAGGATGGAGAAGGCCTCTCGGGGGGAAGTTGCCCTGCCAGCCCACTGCAGTTTTCTGGAGGGAATTGCAGTCAAGGAATCAGGTTCCTAAGGGACTGCCATGTTCTTGCAGGGGTCCTAAGCAATTCCAGGTGCCCCCTTCCAGGCCTTATTAGAGACCTTTGCACTCCTAGTTCTTCCCCCAGTCCCTCATCCCAGCTCACAGATGCATAAAGAGCAGAAGCCTTCTGTTTGGGACTTCTCCCGTCCAAGTGCTAACCAGGCCCCTCTCTGCTCAGCTTCTGAGATCAGATGAGATCGGGCACGTTCAGGTGGTATGGCCATAGACTTTGGACTTCTCAATAGTGTCACAAGCCTCACCATCGGGGATGCGTCCACCTGACCCTTGCCCAGTTCCATTTGCAGGGGAAAAATGGAACACGGGAGAGCCAGTGTCTCCCTAAGCTTGACCCCTGATCTTCACTCCCCTGGGCTCCAACACCCTGCGTTAAATCCCTTTTCACATCAAATACCTAGAGACGTTTCTTTTGTTCTGCTAGAATCCTTACTGAGAACCGTACCTAGTATTTCTTCTTTCCCTTCCACTTCACAAGAAGAAACGTTACATTTCTTGCTCAAGGTTAATACTTCATTCTCTCAGTCATTTCTCATTCATGTATTCATTTAACATACCATATTATCATCCCTGGCACTGGATTACTTCATAAGAATATAAGATAAAGAAGACTTGGTCTATGTCCTCAAGAAGTTCCTTGACTTATCCAGGAGACAAGAATGGACAGATAACGACAATTCAGCAGTAACCACAGGAAGCCACACGGAAACGGAGGAGGAAGGTCATCCAATCCAGTCAACAGTTAAGTATTTACAGAGGAGGTGATATCTGGACCCAGAGCAATCATACAATAAAAATGTGTTCAGGAACGCTGAAGGGAAATGGAAGCTTGCCAGAGGATGTGAAACTGAGGAAGCCACGATGGGAAAAGTGGGAAAAGGTAACATAGCCAGAAAAGAAGAAGAGATGAGAAGCACCGTGTGTGCAGAGAGCAGCGGGCGGCCATGTGTGGACTATAAAGTGTGAAGTAGAAGACAAGAGGCGACCTTGGGAACAGGTGGGAGCCAGCAAATGTCATGACTTAGCCGCCGCAAGAGAGAGTTTGGGCTTACACTGGAAGGTGATCAAGAGGAATTGAAGGAGTTTATTAGAAAAGTTGTTCACTAAATAATAATAATCGTAAGTTCCTTGAGAAATTTTAAGGCACTCATCACAATTAAGATCTTCCTGTGACATGGTGCTATGAATTCTTGAAAGCCTCTGTGACCTTCTGGAAGAAGCAGGGCACGTGGAGGCCTGGGAGACTGGATGTGAGCAGGGCCAGCGGCCAAGGGCTTTGCCCTCAGGCTCTCTGGTAACCAGATAAATTAAACATATTAAAGCAGCAATGCTATATACTATTTTCATTTCTAAAATTAGCACAGATAAAAATAAATATTAATACTTGTGAGGTTATGGAGAAGTGGGCGCTCAGTGGCAGTAGTGTAAATTATTGCAAACTTCTCTGGAAATCAATTTAATGATATGTGCCAAGAACCTTAAAATGTTCATACCTTTTGACCTCTTAATTTCACTCTTGCGGATCATGAATGCAGGTGATGATTATCATTACCAGCCGGAAAATGAAATGGCAACAACTTATATTGCAGTGAAGAATGAGATAATGCTCAAAAAATGCCTGTAACATTGCCAGGACGTAGATGAGCTCAGCAAATGTTAGGAATCATTCTTGTTTTGCATCTTGATTTAAAAATTGCTTATGCATTAAATAATGAGTGAGCAAACCATAGTGTATCCTGACTGTCCACTATGTGCCAGTCTCCATGCTAATTGCTGAGTGTATATGTAGTATATTACATAGTAAATATTGTAGGCTTAGTTCTTGCCTTTGCACTATAGCCAGCCTAGTGACAAAGACAGGCTCTAAGTAAATAAATATATTGTATAAAATATACATAGATGCGTATATATATTGACACGCACACGATTAAGGAAATGAACATAGTATTATGAGAGAAAAACAGGAGATATTAAATTTAGGCAGAGGCAGGGCAGCTCTTGCTCTCCAAGTGAGTTTTAAGTAGGGACCTTGTTATGAACTGAATTCTCCCCCTCCTCCCAATTCATATGTCGAAGCCCTGACCACTAATGCGATTGTATTTGGAGATAGGGTCTTTCAGGAGGTAAAGTTAAATGAGTTCAGAGGGTGTGTGGGACCCTAATCCAATAGAACTGGTCCCCTTTCTCTGTCCGCTGGTGCACACAGTGAGGCCGTGTGAAGACACAGCAAGAAGGAGCAGTCGCAAGCTGAGGAGAGAGGCTTTGCCAGAGCCAACCCTGTTGGTCCTTCCATCTTGGACTTCCAGCCTCCAGCACTGTGAGAAAATAAACTGCTGTTGAAGGCAGCTGGCCTGTGCTATGTTGTCAGGGCCGCCTAGCAAACCAACGCAGACCTGAAGGGTGGTAGGAGACGGCTGTGTGCAGAGAGGTAAACTATCTGCAGAAATGAACACTTCCAGGGAGAGGGAGCAATAGACACAAAGCTCTGGAGGCTGAACCTGTCTTGGTGTGCTGGACAACTGCAAGAAGAACAGTATTCCTGGGTTTCTATGGATCTATTGTAAATATTTCTGAAACAGCTTTGGGGAACGAGGCCAAGACAACATGACAACTAGTTATGGAGATAACAAATGGATTTCAGTTCCGATGGCCCCGAGTTCCACCTCTAAGGAGGACAACGTGATGGAGACAGGAAAAGAGACCAGTGTTCTACATGTGAGCAACATCTGAGGCATTGATACAGTAAGTTCAACCTTTGCACGTTACAGCTGTCAAAACCAAAACCCAGAGAAATGAGGGATGTTAAGAGGGATTAAACAAACAACCCACGAGCTAATGGCAGGCATGCTTAAGAATCTAGGTCTCCTATATCCCTTTCAAGTGCTTTAAACAGTCCTATTAAACTAAACCAACTTCCCTGACCCAAATTGATGTCTTATAATTGGGCTATGACACCAAACCTGGATTTCTAGAAAAACTTTATTGTGTCTGAATAATTCTAAGGGAAATAGAAACTAGAAACTGCAAACTAAAAGAATTAACCATGAATTTTTTTATTGAGTGTATTTGCCTCCATATTCTTAGCAATACTGACCAAGCTCTGTTTAAAGGTTCTGGGTCTGTTACATATATTGTTTATTCACGTTGTACTATAACGTCCCCAAAAACCTCACTTTCATAATTGTTGGAACTATGATAGTAATGTATATTTATTGAGTATTTATGGTATGTCTATTCTGTCAAGGTGTTTCTTTATCTTACAAAAGCTCTAACTACATCCCTGAGTTTGCAAGGTGAATGTTGGTGGAAACTTCTGAAGCCTGAATGAGAGCAGAAGTGTCTGCATCGATCAGTACACCTTTTAGAGAATCCACTTCTTGTGTTCTGCTGACCCTGTTGGCAAGATCTCTCTGTCTGTGAATTATGAATAGCATTATACTTACATAAGAAACTGCTTTCTTAATTTGTGAGTTGCATTTTAATGGTGATGGCCTCTTTTGTGGCCATCATAGATGTTGAAGTTGGCTTGGGCACTTGTGGTGTTTCACTGGGAAGGATGCAGAATGACTCCTCTGCCCCAGTTGAGGTTGGTGTCAATAATGTCCCTAAAGTGTCCTATTTTCATGAGGCTACAGATACCAGATAGTGCTGGTAAAAAGTACACTTTCAGTATTCTACATGTTCATGAAAGTTTTAGTCTTAAATGAAGTGGAGATTGTAGCAATTCCTACTCTCAGCGTATATGTGGACCTTGTAACTACAGACCTTGAAACAGCCTTTTTCTGTTCAGTGCTTTTTATTCTGTTTTAAAATGGACTAGAGGCTCTTAGCATACAAGTTTTACAAAATTGGACAATTGATGTCAAACTTTTCAATATGCCCCAAAGCTGCTATTTTAAGCTCAGATTCTCATCAAATTCCAGAGCAGAGACAATTTTCAGTTTTACTACATTTCATAATCTAGGTTCCTCTTTAATGGGATCTTGTTCTCTTTGCTAGAAGATTGTGTTTGTGTGAATTACTAGTGGAACTCAACAAATCACGTGTGTCTTCAGAGAAAGATGATCTAGATCAACTCTGCCCTATAAACAGTTAGTAGAGATAGTAAAAATTTTTGTTCACCTTTTGAGTAAACAGCAAAAAGGAAGAAAAAGAGAGATAGATTGTCTTTTATTTGCCTGTTTGTCAGTTTGTCTTTATTAGGTCTTATGATTATTTGGAAAATTGAGTTTCCTTTCTATCAAAAAATAAAGATTTTTATTTTTTTAAAAAAAATTAACAGTAAATCTCAACAACCAAGTGATTTTAACACAAACAAAACTACTCCAAGCATTTCAACTTGGAATGCTTGAGAAACATACTTGATAAACTTCCTTAAAGTGATTCTTAAAAGGAACATTTATTAGACAGACATTAAAATACTGATCTGCTTTTGTGTGAAGGAAGGGTCTCAGCTTGTGTAGGATTAATTTTCAGTTCCATTGTTTTTGTCAAGTGAACATTTCTTTAAAATGAACAATTTTAAGTGTCTTCTAGTTTAATTCATAGATATGAGCTTTATGCATTTAGGATTTATTCAGAATACCAAGTAAACAAAGTGTGCATGTGTGTGTGTGTGTGTGTGTGTGTATGTAGCTTCATTCTTTTTCAAAGTCACATACTAAGGAATTGACAGAAGTAACTAAAGCATTATAAAGTATTGTGGCATGAAAGCCACATAATGTGATATGAATGGCCAATAGGCAATTTGTACATATAAAATATAAATATATACTTAAATATGTATTTTAAACTTTCTTTTAAAAATATGTGCATGCTGGAAAGACTTTGGAGTTTTATCAACTCAAGTGCCACTGATACACCAGAAGCAAGTCACTCTTGATTATGTCATTCAAAAAAATTTTTTTGAAATGTGATTATTGATTTAAAATAATGGCATTATTAATTTAAAAGATAAATATGCAAATATTATGTCCCAAATTCAGAGTTTGTGTGTTGCTGACTGCAGGGGAGAAAGGACAAAGGGGAATAGGGAGAGATCACAGCAAGTCCAGGTACATACTTACAATCTATATATTAGATTCTTGCTTATAAATATAGAATAAATTTATCTGTTTATATGAAATATAACAGTATATAATAGACTTATTGCCTGTTCCTTTGTAAAAATAGGAATACTTTTTGACTATCAAGGCCAAATACATATTAGTTTATTTACTGAGATTGATGAATTAAATAGAATTCTGGATATGTTCTTGTTAAGATCTTTTAGTTGAAGGAAACAGAGATTCACTCAAGGTGTCTTAATGATGAAGGAGTTATAGTGAGGAAACCTTTTGGGCAATTGGAGAGACAGATCAAATATGATTCCAAGAATGGAAACCATGATGCAGCTGTCCATCATGCTAATGGAACCTGATTTAAGGCAACACTAATAATTTGAGCAGTGGAAGTCCGTGTCCTGTCAGGAGCTTGACAGCAGTACCATGTTCCCCCTTGTACTGACTTTGTATTCTTGCCACTCCTCTGTCTTCTAACTACGTCCTCAAAACTTCAGCTTGCTATGACCCTTTATGAGCCCAACTCAGAATTCCTCTTGGACCCATCTAATCTTCATGGTTTCTCCTTATTCCTCTTAGCAGCTATAATTCTCCGGATTAATTGCTTAACTTTTCCTGGCATTTAACAGAAAACATTCTTGAGCTATAGAATCTTACAGGGCCACGTGCAGACAAAAGTGACTCAATCTTGAATGCTAACCCGCCATGTTGACTTCTGATTAACTCCAGACCCAGGACTGCCTCGGATTTCTACTTTATTTACTGTCCCCAGTGCAAGAACATGTACTCACCATAAACTCTGCTCTACATCAAATTATAGGCTATGATGCACATGACATTCTGGCCTATTCTGGAGGGTTGCCTTTAATTGTCCATATAGAGCACGTGCACACTTTCCCAATGGTATTTACACCCTGGATCTGGGGCATAAGTAACAGTGTCAAGATCTACCTCTCTTGGTGCCTCCCAAGACCACACTTCTGTTAATAAGTTCCCCAATAAATCACTTTATACCAAGAAACTAGATTTGTCTGCCTCAGTCTTTGGTTTCTCAACTCCTGTGTTTCAGGATTGCTTTGCGTATATGTCGCTTTCAAGGAACAGGCCAAATAATAATTTTAGTCTATTTGGGCAGAACTTTTCCCATTGGTCTACTTCAAAGAACATTGACTGGTCTGTAAATTGGTTGCCTTGAGGGCAGATGCTCCTGGTTCAAATACCTTGAGTAAAACCCAGTCATCTTGTCTTCTCCTTATAAGAATTTATGGGTGTGAGAAAGACTATGATTGACCAATATAATGCTTTCCACCTTAACTTCTTTCACCCATACCTTCTTTACTTATCTACAGTTCCAAAGATACTACTACCTTGTGTGACCTGATGAGAGCATGGTGTGATTGACTTTCTGACAACCACCTACCCTGAATGTTTGGAGTAAGCCAACCACAATAATTCCATTGTTCAGGAAGGTGATGAAATTCTAACCAGTAACATGTGAGGGTGGGCTGTAGAAGTGGGCAGGGAACCTGTAAGAAATGTGTGCTCTTGACTGAGAGAGAGCAACAGGAAGAAATGATCTCCATTCTTCCTTGGGACATTGATAAGTGTGACCACTGCAGCCTTCTTACCATCAGCCTGAAAACGACAGTGCCAAGGATGGCAGAGAAGGGAGAGAGGAAGCCTGAGAACGTAATGATATCTTTTAGCCTGACCTAAGCAATGACTTCCTTTTTCTGCTAAATGATGTGTTTTCTTACTAAGCAGCCATGAACAACCTAACTGATACACACATACAACTCAAATAGCACCTTGTCAATTAGGTCTTTCTTGGCTGGGCTATTTAAAATCTTACACATCCAACACTTTTTATCCTAATTCCCTATTTTTTCCTTAGCATTTAATTACCATTTAACATATTATACAATTGATTTCTATATCTTATTGTCTATGTCTCCGTACCAGAATTTGAGAGACAATTGGAGATTCTTTCCCCTTTGTTTGGTTCACTGTGGCATCCTCGGCCCCTAGAATAGTGCCTGGGATACAGCAGGTGATCAATAGATATCTGCTGAGTGGCTGCATGACCTGTGTTCAGCAAACATTTATTGAATGATTGAATGGCCTACTAAACTTCTAGAATGAAAGTGACATAACTGTTTGTGCTTAAATCTTTAAAAAATATTTGTGGCTGGGTGCAGTGACTCATGCCTGTAATCCTAGCACTTTGGGAGACCAAGGAGGGAGGATTACTTGAGGTCAGGAGTTCAAGATCAGCCTGAGCAAGAGTGAGATCCCATCTCTACCAAAACCGGAAAAAATTAGCTGGGTGTGGAGACCTGCGCCTGTAGTCCCAGCTACTAGGGAGGCTGAGACGGGAAGATCCCTTGAGCCCAGGAGTTTGAGGCTGCAGCGAGTTATGATGATGCCACTGCACTCTAGCCCAGGTGACAGAGCAAGACCCTGTCTCAAAAAAAAAAAAAGAAAATATATATTTTCCAAATTGGCCTCCAAATGGATTGACATGACCTCCTACTACCAGTTACGATAGAGTTTGTTTCCCCATACTCTTGCTTATTTGAGTAAGTTTTAATGCAGACTTAGTTGATAAAGAAAACTGACATATTTTCTATAGTCTCTAATACCGTATCAATTTGCATTTATTTGACTATTACTAAGGTGAACCCCCTTCTATGTATTTAGTAGCCAGGTTTAGGGGGTGAATGAATTGCTTTTTGGTCTGATGCTTATTTTTCTTTTTTTGATCTTTAAATATTTTAATATATCAGAGTGAACCTTGATTTTCTTTTTTTTTTTATTTATTATAGCTTATTATGGGGGTACAACCGTTCTGGTTAAATATATTGCCCATGCCCCCTCCCAACCCCCCCCGAGTCTGAGCTTCAATTTTCTTAGTTTATCATTTGCTTTGTAATTTTGATCAATATTTCCTGACATACTTTAGTTTTAAATTTTTATTTGTCTAATCTTTTTCTTCTTCCTAGATTTTGCTTTTGCTAAGAAAAGCAAAAGTTTCTTCCTTTCCAGCATTATATAATTATTAATAGTCCCCATCATCAGTGTTCTTTGAATTGTGCTCTATGGACAACCTGCAGCAGAATCACTTGGGTTTGCTTATTCAAAACATATTAATAGAATATCGATGCTCCACCCCAGACTTATTGTATTAGATTTCTTTTCAAGTGAAGCCAAAATAATCTTCAGTTTTAAAATCAAGAAAAAGTGTTGATCCTTTTCTAAATTATGATTGGACACAGTTGATACATTTTTCTGGTAGTTCACTAAGACTACAAATTACTTTTAAATAATTATAAAAGGAGATTATTTTTTGAAAAAGTTCTGCAAAACAAAAGTATATAAAAGAAATGTGAAAGTTATCCTCCAATCACCTCTTTGGGACTAAAAAATTATTGTTAACAAGTTTGTTTTGAATTCTTCAGGATATGTTTCCTATCATAGTGAAATTTTGACTGTCTAACAAATTGTGAATTTATAATCCTGATGACTAACGCTTTGTAAATTTATATAATTATCTTTAGCAGCGAAATCTAAAAAATATTTGAAATACGGGTTTTTTTTGTACAGTTTAAGAATTCCCCCAGCAATTATACAGATTGTGCATTAAGCCGTGTTCCAAAGCAAATAAAGACATTTATATATACTTATATAAACATTTTAATGCAGGTTGCTTTACATTATTTAAAAATTTCAAAGGAAACATCACAAATTATTCATTATAACATGAGCTGAACATAGTAGTAAAGCTATTCATATTTTATTTTCTGTCATGCCAAGTTCTTTGCAAATTGTCAGAGAGCATAAATTACCTTTAAAATTCTGTTCCTGTGCAGTTTGATCTTGTTGATAAAATTTTCAAAAGACATTGAATGTCTTCAGAAGTGGCAGCTTTACATCAAGTGCAAAAATACATGGTAATCTCGGGTGACAGTTTGTCTTAAGTCATGGCTTCACCTATATTATTGACCCTGACTTTGAAGATGAGCAGGCTGTCTGATTTCATTGTTTGACCAGGAAGGCTTTTACATTCATTACGCACAGAGCAATTAATTCTTTCTTTAAAGTTGAATATAGGCTTTTGTTTAACACATTTAGACCTATTTTAATCAATCTTGATATTGATTTTCCAGTGTATATTAACCCATTAGGATACTTTCTCCTGAAATTGTTATCTTGGGCTTAATCTCCATATATTATATATTAGAATACATGCACTTTTTAGTCTGTATCCTTTCTAATAATTTTCTGAGACTGGGATTTATATGAAGGAGAACCCATGGTTATTGTTCTATATTAAATATATATCCACTTACGAGTCTGGTGGCGGGACCCAAGGCTCATTCTTGGGACTTCTTCTTGCTCCCTAGGTAGAAAGCTCATTTCATTCAGCTTCATGTGCTTTAGGTTCAGTGTTATGCCATGACTCCTAATTTCCCGAATAATTCAGCCTTAAGTAATCAATGCTTGGTTCCCTGAAGGGCCCCAGCGAGGCCCCTCCCTTCCTGGGAGAATTGCTGAAGAGGCACAGACTTTCCGTGGGGGTTTCCGAATGAAAAGTGAACCTGGAGCTCCTAGAGATCTTTTGCCATGTTGTGAGAACTGAGAGTGAAACCAATACAGGGAAAAGCACTGTGAAGAGGTGGATAAAGATGGATTTCCAATTAATTCATTTGAGCACATGAGGCCAAACAGGCTTACTCTTGGCCTTTCCAGTAACCTTTCTATGCATATAGGCCAAAATTTACTTTTACTTGCTTAAGCCACTTTTAATTGGGTTTCAATTCCATGCAAATAAATCAATGACACAGAAAATACTCCTATAATAATATCAAATGATAAAAAGCCACACACATTTTTTTAAATTTTTAGCATTATCTCAGATATTAAAAAATATACAAAAATAAGACTTAAACAAAAAGGTAAAAATGTAATTCTCTTTGAGAAGTAAGGTATTTTTTATTCAGTAACTTTTTCAATCTTCAAATTTTCTATAATAAACATCTTTTTATAAGAGGAAAAGCTATAAATCTAATTTTGTAAAAACTTAGCTTTTCCATTTTTATGGGTGCTGTATTGCCTCAATATTCTTTGTGCTTAAATGTGGTTTTGCTTGAAAACTCAATATTTTTTTTTTTTGGGTGCATGATTTATTTTGGGTGCATGATTTATTTTTATTGGGTGCATGATTTTCAGTTCATCTTTAAAAAAGAACATAAACCTGGCTAATAGGTTTAAGTTTTCCCCCCATTCATAAAGATTTTTATTTCCTATTCTAATTGAGTATTTTTTAAAAATCTCACCTCTAAAATTCTATTTTTTTTTCTTTTAGTTGCTTATTAGTTATCTTTCTACTGCTTGTTTTGGGACATTCTTATGTATATACTTTTCTATTTCTCTTTGCTTTTTAGACTGACAACATGAGTATACTTTCTTCTAACTGTTGCTTTACGTAGGCAATAATGTGTGAATTTTCATATGAACAGTTGTAATGGAAGTGGTTGCTATTTTAAGTGCTGTTAACACTGTCTATGAAAAAAAGATGTTTAAGCCTTTGTGATTTGAAAAAGCTTAAAGAAGATTCAAGTATGATGTGAGTTGATTCCTATTTTAGCTGCCACCCACAATTTACTTAGACTTAGCATATTATAATTCAATATTGAATACATTTTATATCTCAATAGATAAAGAACTGTTTGATTCATTGTGAATTTTATACACTCTGTGGGTATTGGAAATGTCCACATGTAAGTAGCTAATACACAAAAGTTCATGGAACGTTAATAAACTTGGGACATTTGAATATTGAAATGTTTTATAATGACAGATTTTTTTTTTCTTTCTAGTATTGGGAGAAGAGTATTATTTAGCTTAGAAGTTATTTTCTTCTCCCAAATACCAAAGTGGTTCTCAGCAGTATGAAGACAAACTGTCTCTGGGTATTCTCAGACAGATACACAGGAATATTTGGAAGTGGCAGAATTGAATAATAATTATAGAAAATTTAGCAATTTACACATGTGTGTGAGGATTATAGGAATATAGCTGAGAAAGTTTCCACATTAAAGTTAGCTTGGATCAATTGCAGAAGAGAATGAGAATACTCTAAAATTTGTATAGAAACTCTTATAAAAAGAAGTAATTAACCTGACATGAACCAATTTGAGAACAGAACAAGGTTAGTGGGTGGTTTAGAAAAAAAGGGGGTAAAAATAGCAGAAGCAGATCTGGACCAGACCTGGGCCAAAGAGATTCCCTTGGGGACCCTAACTAGGAGTTTCACCATATCTTTAAAAATGGAGGGGCTGGTCATTTACACTGGAACCATAACTAGTCTTAACTGCTTTTCTATGACTTGTTGTTATTGTCCTGTTTAGGACCCATACCATGTGTTTAACCTACCTTCCTTCCTCCCTCCCTCCCTCCATCTCTCCCTCTCTCCCTCTCTCCCTTCCTTCCTTTTTCTTTCTTCTCTTTCTTTTCTTTCTCTTTTGTTTTCTTTTCTTCCTTCCTTCCTTCCTTCTTTCTTCCTTCCTTTCTTTCTTCCTGCCTTCCTTCCTTCCTTCCTTTCTTGCTTTCTTCCTTCCTTCCTTTCTTCCTTCCTTCCTTCTTTTCTTCCTTCCTTCTTTACTTCCTTCCTTTCTTCTTTTCTTCCTTGCTTCCTTCCTTCCTTCCTTTCTTTTCTTCCTTCCTTCCTTCCTTCTTTCTTCCTTCCTTTCTTCCTTTATTTCTTTCTTCCTGCCTTCCTGCCTGCCTGTCTGCCTGCCTGCCTGCCTTGCTTCCTTTCTTCCTTTCTTTCTTCCTTCCTTCCTTTCTTCCTTTTTTTCTTTCTTCTTTCCTTCCTGCCTTCCTGCCTGCTTGCCTTTCTGCCTTCCTGCCTTCCTTTCTTCCTTTCTTCCTTCCTTTCTTTTCTTCCTTCCTTCCTTTCTTCCTTCCTTCCTTTCTTCCTTCCTTTCTTTCTTCTTTCCTTCCTTCCTTCCTTCCTGCCTTCCTGCCTGCTTGCCTTCCTGCCTTCCTTCCTTTCTTTTCTTCCTTCCTTTCTTTCTTCTTTCCTTCCTTCCTGCTTGCCTTCCTGCCTTCCTTCCTTTCTTCCTTTCTTCCTTCCTTTCCTTCCTTCCTTCCTTCCTTCCTTTCTTTTCTTCCTTCCTTCCTTCCTTCTTTCTTCCTTCCTTTCTTCCTTCCTTCCTTCCTTTATTTCTTTCTTCCTGCCTTCCTTCCTTCCTGCCTTCCTGCCTGCCTGTCTGCCTGCCTGCCTTCCTTGCTTCCTTTCTTTCTTGCTTTCTTCCTTCCTTCCTTTCTTCCTTTTTTTCTTTCTTCTTTCCTTCCTGCCTTCCTGCCTGCTTGCCTTTCTGCCTTCCTGCCTTCCTTTCTTCCTTTCTTTTCTTCCTTCCTTCCTTTCTTCCTTTCTTTCTTCTTTCCTTCCTTCCTTCCTGCCTTCCTGCCTGCTTGCCTTCCTGCCTTCCTTCCTTTCTTTTCTTCCTTCCTTTCTTTCTTTCTTCTTTCCTTCCTTCCTGCTTGCCTTCCTGCCTTCCTTCCTTTCTTCCTTTCTTCCTTCCTTTCTTTTCTTCCTTCCTTCCTTTCTTTTCTTTCTTCCTTCCTTCCTTTCTTCCTGTCTTTCTTCCTTCCTTCCTTTCTTCCTTCCTTTCTTCCTTCCTTCCCTCCTTTCTTTCTTCCTTCCTTCCTTCCTTTCTTCCTTCCTGCCTTTCTTCCTTCCTTCCTTCTTTTCTTCTTTTCTTTCTTCTTTACTTCCTTTCTTTTTTCTTCCTTCCTTCCTTTCCTTTCTTCCTTTCTTTCCTTTCTTCCTTCCTTCCTTCCCTCCTTCCTTTCTTCCTTCCTTCTTTCTTTCTTCCTTCCTTTCTTTCTTCCTGCCTTCCTTCCTTCCTTCCTTCCTCGCTTTCTTCCTTCCTTCTTTTCTTCTTTTCTTTCTTCTTTACTTCCTTCCTTTCTTTTTTCTTCCTTCCTTCCTTCATTTCCTTTCTTCCTTCCTTCCTTCCCTCCTTCCTTTCTTCCTTCCTTCCTTCTTTCTTTCTTCCTTCCTTTCTTCCTGCCTTCCTTCCTTCCTTCCTTGCTTTCTTCCTTCCTGCCTGCCTTCCTTTCTTCCTTTTTTCCTTCCTTCCTTTCTTTCTTCCTTCCTTCCTGCCTGCCTGCTTGCCTTCCTGCCTTCCTTCCTTTCTTCCTTTCTTCCTTCCTCTTTTCTTCCTTCCTTCCTTCCTTCCTTCCTTTCTTCCTTCCTTCCTTCCTTTCTTTTCTTTCTTCCTTCCTTCCTTCCTTTCTTCCTTTCTTCCTTCCTTCCTTTCTTCCTTCCTTCCTTTCTTCCTGCCTGCCTTCCTTCCTTCCTTCCTTTTCTTCCTTTTTTCCTTCCTTTCTTTCTTCCTTCCTTCCTTTCTTCCTTTCTTTCTTTCTTCCTTCCTTCCTTCCTTCCTGCCTGCTTGCCTTCCTGCCTTTCTTCCTTTCTTCTTTCCTCTCTTTTCTTCCTTCCTTCCTTCCTTCCTTCCTTCCTTTCTTTTCTTTCTTCCTTCCTTCCTTCCTTCCTTTCTTCCTTTCTTTCTTCCTTCCTTCCTTCCTTTCTTCCTTTCTTCCTTCCTGCCTTTCTTCCTTCCTTCCTTTCTTCCTTCCTGCTTGCCTGCCTGCCTGCCTTCCTTCCTTCCTTTTCTTTTCCTTCCTTCCTTCCTTTTCTTTTCCTTCCTTCCTTCATTTCTTTCTTCCTTTCTTCTTTTTCTTCCAAATTAATAGAGCCTCAGGGATTGTTAAACTGACCAGAAAGAACTTAAATTCCATTAGTTTAGTAAAAAAATATTTTTAAGGGCCTAATGCATTTCAGGCACAGTACTAGGTGAGAAAGGTGCCTAAGACATCGCCTCTCACCTGGAGGCACCTGCACACATAATGCAGTGAGTTCAGTAGCAGGAAAATGAGATACCAGAAGGTCACTTTATTCGGCCCTCGGTGCTGCATTCCGGGGCTAAGGAGCAGGTGAGCCTGGCTCAGGAGACTATGCTAGAGCTGAACTTGGAAGAAAAGTAAAAATTTGTTACTCAAATGATGGAGATACAGGTGGTTGGGACTGGAGCAGAGGCAAGGGGTAGAGGAATATTCTAGAATCAGAGAGAGGATTTAATAAAGGCATGTCAAGATCCTGCTGCTGTTAGTAAACAGGCCAGATAAGTAGCATGACTTCTGTGACTCTGTTTCTCAATTCTTAAAAATGAGGAGCATTTATTCATCTTGATTCAAGTCTCTATTATAGCTTATTTTAGAAGTGTGGCCTTTTTTTCTTTAAGACATGATAATTCTTACACATTGGAAGCCTGGACTCAGTGTAATATTAATGGTTTGTAATCATATAATCACCTAAAGTTTGAGATTCTGATTAATTAAAGTTTTCCTTGATTTTACTGAAGCATGTATGTATGTTATTTTTGCAGCTTTATATTGTTTTTAAGTTGTGCTTCAAATATCTTAGTCCACTTTATTGTAATGCCTAGAGGTCTTTGTATCGAAGTATGTGTGTTTTAAAATCTTATTATTTCTCTTTTTTCAAAGTAAAACTGTTGGTTAGACTTTGGAAATAGGCACATTTGCAAAAGGAAGATATTAAAAATTGAACAAATACTCCAATTGCTCAATAATTAAAATTATCTCCTTCTTTTCAATATCATGGTGTCTTCAAAAATATGGAAATAATTCTTGATACCGTGTAATGTATTTGCAAAGGCAAGTAGAACTCACTCCTTACAATGGACATGATAGAGAGAAAAAAAAAGGGAAACTAAATCAAATTCTATGACCTGGGTCCTTTTGTAAAGCTAGTGAGCCAGAAATGTCAAAAAATATTACGTACTTCTGAGTTCACCCAAAGCAACGAATCTCTCAGTCCCGTTTTGTCTTTTGCCAGCCTCTTGTTTTCTCCTTTTCTTTGCTCTGTTCTTGCAGCCAGTGCATGGGTGACAGAACCTTAGCTGTTATAGAATTTCACAGCTTTCTCTGGGTCTCTTTACAGGTAAAATAATTTTCTCTTGGTAATACTGTGGAAGAAGAAATCCTCTATAGTACTTAAAAATCAGAATCTATCAGAATGTGGGCTACTGCTTTTATTTCCAATCGTTTTTCCTACTGCCTCAGGTTCTATTTCTTCAAATACTGTAATTTAATTATTTTAGTATTTTAAGGATTTCCTTTGACTAGAATTTTGTCATGATTCTTGTTATCCTTTGGAAGTACATTGAACTTAATTAAAAATGCATACATATATAAACTTTCTCGTAATACCGTGTCATTTGGATTTTCTGTTTTTAGTGATGAAGATTAATGCTCAACGATTCTGTATAAAAGCGTCAGGCAAAAATTAGTTTGTACATTTTTAGTTTCCCATCTTTGAGGTTAGATTGGCTCTCTTCTTAAGCCACTTAATACTTGCTTCGTTTATCTTTGCAGCTGTAGCCAAAAGCTCTGAGTGTATTATTTCCTTACTTAAACGGATTGGGAGGTTTTCAGTGACAATAGTTTACCTTTATTGACTATATTCTCTAAATTATGATAATTCTCCCATTTCTTCTCTAGACTAGCTACGGTTGTGCACAAAGGGAGAAAGTAATTGCATTTATTTCAAAAAGGATATTACAGTTTTGAATATTTTATTACAGCATTCTTCCTTCTGAATTTCATATGGTTGCTTTACTCTTCTAGAATTATTTAACTTTGTGTTTTGCAAAAACTAAGGACCCTGACAAATAATTTTGTAACCAGAGTCTTACAATGAAATTATTCAACTTGTATTATATATTTTTTTCCTACTTGATGAGAGAAAATTCAGACCAGGACTGAATGAGAAGAAAAATTTTATGTGGGTAGGCTCTGGAGATTGTTTCTGACAGCAACTTTTTAATGATTTTTATTTTAAAAGAAAAGGAACTGAATACAGCTTTGGTTTGTGAGAGCCTAAGGAGGAAGGGACCAGGAAGAAGGGATCGGGGGGTGATGGGGAACTGGGGAGAGGACAAGAGGCTGCTGAATGGGAGGCTCAGATAGTTCCCGGGCCAGATCAAGGATGGGGGTCACACGGTCATGAACAGTGGCCATAAAGTTCTAGAACATATAGTCCCAGAGAAGAACCAATGGAAGAAAATGTTCCCCTATAAGGTGCTTCCGGCAAGTGCCCAGAAGCCGTGGTGCCCCATGCGGCCACCTCTAGCAACAGAGCTTTGAGAAACCTACCTGCACAGGCTGTTGATCGTGTTACTGAAATACATTGTCCTGGCTATGCTTTAGCACCTCACCTAGCCTTCGTAAATCATTGCATGAATGGCATCAGCATCCTACTGTTGATTTAGGCTCTCTAAAATCAGATTTTAGGATGTCTCATCTATATAGCCCAGGCATTTCAGTTGTCTAACTTGTTTACCACTGAATTCCTACTGCCAAGCTTAGCACATCGAACAGAACAGGTGTTAAATAAATACTTGTTATATGAATGAGCGAATAAATGAGGGACTCCGAACACCTCAGTGGGTGAGAGAAGGCAGAAGGTCTCCTATTAATACTTGTAAGTCGGGGCCATAATGGAAAACATTAGAAATCTCCAAGCTGAGTATGGAGGCAAAGGATCATCCCTGTAATAGTTCAATTTGGGCTTTTTCCCCACGTGTACATACATCCTTCTCATCCCCCCTTCCCAGCACAGTTTGGCATGGTGTCCTTCTCCACCTTCATGCCTGGACCATCCCAGAATGACCCTCTGGCTTGCACCACTTTCTCCACTGTCCTTTTAATTAACACTTGCAAATTATCATTACCTGAAAGTCCTATAAACTAATTTACACTATCATACAGTGAATTTAATGGACTGTTTTGTCTGGATGTGAAAGGGATTGTTCTAATAAAAGAGATTGATTTCAGCAGATAAATTTGAGGGCTCTGAGAAAAATAATTGATCAGAAAGTATATCCCAGAATCCTTAAAATATAGTTATTTTTTGATTGACAAGAATATGAAGTATATTCCAGTTGGGATGTAAAAATACACCTCAGAGCATAACAGCTTAAAAAATATTCTGTCTCACAGTTCTGTGGGTTGACAAGGCCCAGCTAGGCGATCCTCACTTAGGGTCTCTCCCATGGCAGGACCAGGATCATCTGAAGGCGTGACGAAGCTAGGCTTACATGACAGCTCTCTCGCAAGACTGGTGGTGATGCTGTCTGTCAAGGAGGACCCCAAGACCAGAGCTCCCACACGGGGCTCCTCTTGCAGTTTGGGCTTTTCTCAGCGTTACACTGTGGGCTTCTCATGGCATAACACTTTCCCAGAGAGAAAGTCCCCAAAATGAGCATTCCACGAGGCCCAGGAGGGAACTTAGTGAAGAAGTTTGGGACATGACACCCCAAAATGTCCTACATGGGTATATTTATTATTTTGAGCTGAAGGCTCTTGGGAAACAGCAAATGCAGGGAGAGCCTTCCTCTGAACCACGTTTTTCTACCTAAAGATAGATGCTCCGCAAGGAGCTGACTTGTCATAAATCCTCTCCCAGGAGTTTCGTCAGTCAGTGAAGATTGACTCTTATCCGAGGAGGAAGGGAGGCTAAAAGCATGCACCACACCCAGATATCTTGTCACAAACTATCACATCTCCCGTCTCTCCTTCTAAGGGCCTGTTCATCTTTCCTAAAATTATTTACTTTCCCCTACGTTGCCCACATCCTCCCCCTTGCCCTGTCAAGACAATATGTAAACTCCCAGATCCCACCACTTTCTTGGGGTATTCACGTTTTTGCGTGTGGTGCCCCCATGCACATAATACCTGAAATTGATTAATTTGTAGATCTTTTCTATTGTTCAGTTTATTTCATAGACCCAACTACCAAACCTAGGAGGGTAGAAAGGAAGTCTTTCCTCCCCTAGATTTACAACAGAAGTTCCCAAACGCCACCTCCACGTGATTTTATTAGTCAGGCAATAGACTCTGGCCTGATTCAAGGTGAAGGGAATGAGATTCCACCGTTTGAGGCATAGCAGGTAAGTATATGAGGCGTTGATGGAGGCCATTTTTGGAGACAGGGAGCATTAAGTATGAATAAGCAACTTCATTTTCCACCCATTCATCACTTGCAGTTAGAATAACTGATGTTTAGCAGTGGTTAGGATTTCCCAGTTTCTAATAAATAAAATTGGTAAAAAAAATCCAATGCCATCACTTTTTTATTTGATTACCTTTTTAAAAAATATTTATTGCAGACATAGAATGATAGAGTAATAGCCTTTTTTTTTCTGAGTACACACATGTATTTAACAATACAGTTTTACACAGAATGCTAAGAGCACTTTTCTTCATAGTTTACAGAAGGCCTTTTGAAGTTTAAGATGTGGAGGGAAAAGGAAAAAAGTCTGCATCCTATTTCTCAGAAATACTCACTTGTATCATTTGGTGGACATTTTTCCAGACGTACCTGTCTCTTTTTTTCTTTCTGTATAGATAAATATGTCCACATTATTTGTTTATATAATTTTACATCAATATGCATGCTATATTAATATACGTAATACACTTATGTTAATATATACTACATAATATAAACATACTATTTATAATCTTTTTAAAAAAGAAATGATAAAGTTTCCATCAGTGGATGAACAGATAAAATATATTTATACAATGGAATATTACTCAGCCATGAAAAGAATGAAATCCTGTCATTTACAGCAACATGGCTGAAACTGGAAGCACAGAAAGAAAAATAGCACATGTTTTCAATCATACGCAAGAGCTAAAAGAGTGAATGTCATGAAGATAGTGAGTAGATTGGTGGTTACCAAAGGCCAGGAAACGTAGAGGGTCTGGGGATAAAGAGAGGTTGATTAATGGATATAAATATAAAGTTTGATAGAAGAAATAAGGCCAAGTATTTGATAGAACAGCACGGTGACTATAGTTTACAGTAATCTATTGTATATTTCAAAATAACTAGAAGAGAATAATTTGAATGCTTCTATTATACAGAAAAGACAGATATTTAAGGTGATGGATATCCCAGTTACATTGATTTGATCTTTACAAATTATATGAATGTATATTTCCTTTTAAGTGATGCACATGGAAAGTCTTATTTCATGCAAATAAGTATACAGACTTATAGGAAACTCTACTATACTATAAGTGAACTCATAGCAAAACTTTCTAATTCTCAAAGAGCAGGAAACTTTGGCTTCTAAAATAGAATAATGTCCTATTTTAGGAGATGGAACACCAGGATCTATAATTTATCCAGTCTATTTTTATCTAGACTATAAACTATTTTTTGGAAATTGTTTAAAACCATTGATACATGCCATCATTTTAATCATTACGCTATATTTACTGACCATGTGCCAGAACCTATTAAAAAATTCTATCCTGAGCATATTAAACAGAGAAAACATCAGTGCTCAGCTAAATATTAATTGCTATTCGCCTTTCCTTGAACTCTTACCAAGACTTTGGGAAAAGTCATAATTTGTTTTTAGCAATATATTTTTACTGTTTAACTAAAATCCACCCAAATTACTTATTTATGAAGCAGAACCCCTTGGTAATTATAATGAAACTTTAAAACTGGATAAACTAAAGTACAACATATATTTTGGACATGAAATCTAGCCAAAGCTTGCTCGTGCATCTTTTCCAAAATATTGGAAAGACTGATGTGTCAGTTCTGGGTGTTTTCTGCTTCATGGGACTCTAACCAGTATACCTTGGCTTAATAAAATCAAAGTCTATTCTTTGCACATAGCGAGCAGTCTGGAGGTGGGAAGTTTGTGTTTGTGAAGTGTCTTCTTCATGATGCTGTATCCCGGATGCTTTTATCTTCCTTGTGTGTTTTCTTTAGAGGGAGGATTTTTTTCTTCACGTTGTCATCTAATCACAAAATGGCTGAGGCATTCTCAGCATACTATCTGCTTTGCAAACAAAAAGAAAAAGGCAAGGAAGTAGGAAGGACTGGCATCTGTGTTAGAAAAAGCAAAGCTTTCCTAGAAAGCCTCAGCTTGTATCTCATGGCCAAAATCGTGTGGCACGTACACTCCTAGCTGCAAGGGAGCTTGAGGAACTGAATGATTTTACCTGGGTATGTCGCCATCATGAACAATATCTGATTTTCTTTGGAAGAAGGAGAAAGGGATATTTGGTAATTATTAGCAGCTTTCCACAGGGACCTTTCTCATATGGGATAGATCACTGCCCAGCCTTAGGTAAATGTTTCTATCTGTGCCCTGACAGAAGCAGATGGGCAAAGCTGCTGTGAGCCCACAGGGCATGTTTGTGAGAATTCAGAAAAGGTGCGCGTGCTGAGTGAATGAGGCCCTTTGTTAGAGCACAGAGCTTGGCAAATAGAAAGTGACGTATTTCAGCCCCCAGTTACCTCTTTAAGACACGCTTATGTAGTGCACAACCTGCACAGCTGTACGTGGAAGCACCAGGGACCGGACATAGGTAAAGTAGAAGTATACGATTAGTGATCGCCTTTGGCTTCTTTGACATAGATCCTGTTGGTTCTAACTGCACTGCCATTGTTCTTTTAGGAGCAAAGGTAACCATGCTCAGTACTTACTGTGTTAGCAATGAGTGCAAAGCATATGTATGAGGTATTTAGAATTCTTAATGAGATTCTCTGGATACCTAGTAAATATTTGATAGCTGATGAGAAAAAGGGAAGAAAACAAATCTACTTTCTAGGAATATGGAGGCAAATTGCAAGTTGTCAAAAGAATTGTCAATGAGTGGGTTATTACACAAATGTAAGGAGTTGTAATAATTATTGTAGGTATATGCAAAAGGTATATCCAGGGGAGATAATATTCTTCTGAGCACTGAACACTGCTGGACAGGAGAATACTGAGGCTATTGTCATTTATCCTTACTGTTTTTCTGCTGGGTTTAGGATACTTTCTTCCTCCCTGTAGAATAATTTAACAATCCCAAAAGAAAGCACACATGATATCTCTCAGCTAGGATTGTATTTACCCCCTGTCTCCTGTTTCATCTTGATAAAGGCTCCGAAGCCATCATTCTAAACTTGATGGTGTTTGCAGAACATGAGATAGGCTCCCTCTTTTAAACAGAATGCTTGCCAATCATCCTTAACTGCTTTCTCTGGAGGTGTTTTGTCTTTTAGGCAGGGCTATCAAGAGTAAGCTCAGCTCTTTCTTTGACAGTGCCAGATCTTATATTACCTCATTACTCTTTGCCCTTTTCCCAGTTCAGGTGTGGATATTTTGCTCTATTTGTCTGAAAGAGAAGTTTAGCTACTAGAATACATTCTGAGTAAAGAAATCGCCTTCAAGATGCACGCTTTATTAAAATACCCCATCAAAGCGTCATAGAAGAGACTTTAAAAAGTCATCTGGCCCACTTTTATCCCACTTTGATCATTCATCAAACCACCAACATCTGATGGCCACTTTTCTTGCTCACATCTTTACACAGTTTACACAATCTTTCTTGATACCGTTTTATGGTAATCATTCTTTTGGACTAAGTATTCCATACATCCGTTTATTCATTCATTTATTATTCAAGAATTTTTTGCACATTTATTTTGTGCTATGCATTTTTCAAGGCACTGGTGAATAACTGAGAAGTAATAAGTCACATTTATGCCTGGAGGTAGAGTCCAGGAATTTCAGTCTCTTTTACCATGGATGATTATGGAGCAATTAATGGGAATAGAAATGGCAAAGTGAGAGAAGTATGAACAAGAATGGATCCTAGTCTGAAGCTGTTCTGCTTACGTACTTACCTCTAGCTTCAGGTTGGGTTTGGTCTAAGAAATTGAGGTAGGGCTGAGCCAACAGTCAGGAGCTGAAAGCTTTGTGAAGTGGAGAGACGGGAATCGGTCATATAGGAGCTACTCCTTTGGTTTCTGACACGATACTCAGACTACAGTGCAGTGGCATCATCGTAGCTCACAGCAACCTCAAACTCCTGGGCTCAAGCTATTCTCCTGGCTCAGCTCCCTGAGTGGCTGGGACTATAGGCACGCCGCACCACACCTGGCTAATTTTTCTATTTTTGGTAGAGACCGGATCTCACTCTTGTGAGCTTAAACTTGCTGTGCATCGAATCAACATGTGTGATTCATAGCAATTACTCCAGGAAGCAAGATTAGCACGGTAGCAGAGTAGAACAGCAGAGAGGCCAAGCCGTCTTAGGGAACAGCATTACAACTGCATAGGTCCATACTGTAAGTGACCAAAGGGAATGAGGTCAGAATGGACAGATAAACTGTGACAATAGGCAATCTGAAATGCATTAGAGTATACAACGAGAGAAACCAACTTCAGCAATAGTGAAAAAAAATATAAAAGATGGTGGGGTTAGGAGGGTGTTATTTGTTTTCAGGGAAAGAGATCAGCATAAGCATTTAGCTTAAGTCCAAAATGAGCACAATTAGGGAGATACATGTGCACTTTCCTGAAAGCTTAAAAGCCAAATAGGATTTCTGAGGTATAACCAATCTTTCAGATAATCCTCGCTATTATTCTCATCTAAAAAAATGAGATTTGTGATTTTCTTGGTGCATGAGATCTTGTTTTGAAAATGGCGAGATGTATTTTCAATGGAGTAGTCACTTTCAAATATTTGAGGACTAGAAAAATGAAGCTGTATGGAAACAGATAATTATCACTTGAAGGAAGTGGATCTGTGAACATGCAGAAAGCTAAGTGCTTTGGGAAGAACTAAGTGTTCCCGAGGATACATTTTGTTTCTATGCCTCAAATTGATTCTGAGAATGGTAAATCCAACCTGTGGATTCAGAGGATGCTTAATGTGAAATAAGTAGTTCATTATGTTCCTCAAAAAAACTTTGTTCTTCCAAAGTATAAAAGACTACTAAAAGCAGTCTAAAGCCACATTTGTCTAACGCCAGCCTGGTATGTTTTTGGCAAACAGGCCTAAGTTTTCTGTGTTTGGTTGTTTATTTGTTACTTTCATATTCTTTTCAGGGGAAATGTGACCTGGTGGAGAGGAAGACAGGCAGTGATTCTATAACCTTTCATGTTTTATGTTTTGGTGCTTTATTTTATATTAAGAAAACATTTCTTCTATTCATATTTCTAAAATCAATGAATGCTTCACTCATAAAAACCAGACACTCAGTTTCTTAGTGGATAAATCTAATTCTTGGGAATATCGACAATATTTAAACTATGTTCTTGCTCAAAAGAAGGCATAGGATTTTATTGGGGAGGTATACAGAAAATGTATTGAAATTCATTGGGGAGATACATGAAAATGTATTGAAATTTATTGGTTAGGTGTACAGGAAATGTATTGAAATTTAAGGACAACAATCCCTTGCCTCTTATAATGAAATAATTCACTTATGACATATGGTCATACACTACATTTGACATTGTTGATTGCTCTATCTTAAAAATTCTCTTTTTTTTCACACTCTGACCATTTCTCTCTCTCTCCCCCTCTCCCCCGGGAGACAGCTATGGGTTTATTTTTGTAATTTTAAATTTGTTTTATTGTTGTAAAATCCCTATATTATTTACCATCTTAACCATTTTCAAGTATACAGTTAAGTGGTATTGAGCACATTTATATTTTTGCGCAACCATCACTATTGTCCATCCCTGGAACTCTTTTTGTCTTGTAACACTGAATCTTTATACCCATTAAATAATAATTCCTCATTCCTCCCTGCCCCCAATCCCTGGCAACCACCATTCAATTTTATGTCTCTATAATTTTAACTACTCTAGCTACCCTATATAACTCTGCACCTGCTGTTTGGTGGCATGTCTCTGCACAGACTCTGAGCAGCTCCCCAATCAGCCCGGAGGTCTGCAGTTGAGGAGGGAGACCCCACACAGATCAAGCTGCCTGTGACTTTTGTTTCTATCCTAAAAAGCAGTGTCCCTTTGGGTTGCTTCTATCCTCCTGTCTTTGCCTCTTCCCAGCAGTGTGAATTGCACTGGGACCCCCAGCTTAATCTCTGGGATGGTGGGTGGTGCTTTTGAGTAAGAATTGGCCACACCCTGTTTGATTGAGTCAGTAGATGCCATAATGAGCAATAGAGTTTTTCTCCCTGTGAGTGGTTGATGCTTACAGGAAGGAGCCCACTGACAAGATGTTCTTTTGTGCCTGGGATAAGCTCTAGTCCCTCAGGTGGAGCACTTGAATAACCCTGGCTTTGGGAGGGTCCCTGGGGCTCCCTGGGGGTTGCTTGATCTCCACCATAGCCATAGCCGATGTGGGTGAGAGGAGAGAGGCTGGGTGTGGTTAGGTTGTGCAGCCTGGAAAGCTTTGCAAAGCCTTGGCAGGGCTCAGAGGTTTTTTTCCCCTCCACTAGCGGAGCCTCTGGGAGGAGGGCGCTCTTCAAACTGGGATGATTGTTCCTGGGGAAGGGGCTGCAATTCCCTGACTGGCTGCTGGGAGTGAGCTCTGCCCCTGTTGCATTACCCCTGCCCGCTGATGTCTGGTTGCACTTGCTCGTGCCTGAACACGCTGCACTCAGTTGCTATAGTACCTCAGGCTGGGATCTTCCTCGCCGGGGGACCCTCCCTAGTCCGACAGCGCAGCTTTGAGCCTCCCTAGGGCTCCAAGTTAATTTTCCCACCACTTGGGAAAGCCAATGGGAGCAGGGTCAAAGCAGGGTCTCCAGACCAGGAATGCTGTTCATGGGGAAGGGACCAGTGTCCGGACTGGCTGTTGAGAATGAGCTCCACCCTCTTGCGTTACCCCTGCCCGCTGATGTCTGGTTGCACCCGGTCCTGCCTGAACATGCTGCGCTCAGTTACTATGGCACCATGGGTTGGGATCTTCCCCGCCAGAGGACCCACCCTAGTCTGGCAGCATGGGTTTCCTGTGGGGGGATGGGTGCTTCCCAAGATCACCACGTCCGGACCCCCACAGTAGTCTCCCATCAGGTCTGCCCACAAGGGCTCCCTCACCTCCTGAGTCCAATTCCCAAACATCCTCCCTGTGTCCCCCAGGAACCTGCCTGGGTCCAGGGGACACAGGATCTGGCCTGAGTGTCTGACATGCTGGCACGCATCTCTGAGAAACACCAGCAGTCAGGGAACTCCCAGACTGGGCACCCCAGGTCCACTGTGGGTCCCCAAGGGGAAAGGCATGGGCCCCAGTCTCTGTGGAAACCTGACTAGAGGACATGCCAGCTGAGGAGAGGCCGTCACTTGCTAAATTCTCAACCAAACTGCTCTCCTGGTTGCAGTGGGTGGGGCAGGGGTGGGGAAGGACAAGAGTCCAAATGGAAGGAGGCAAGCTTTCCAGCCTCTTGGGTCACTCTCCTTGGACGGGAACCCCCCATGGAATGTCCAAGCTCTGGGATCAAGCACGTTCTCCCCATAATTCTGTGGTCACCACCACAGTACTTGGACTCAGGGGGGTGGAAAAGCTTCCATGTAACTTGGTAGCCCTCTGATCACCAAAGGAGTGTGGGAGGGAGAAAAGGATCCCTCCTTACCCCTTCACTGGGCTCTGAGCCTCTCTGGGTTTGAGCCTCACCAATATCTTTTTTCCTTTATCCTCTTCCTTCTCTGTTTCACAATTTTCCTCCATGAGGTGACAGCAGGCTCGAGCACTTCTCTCTCTGACCTGCACCTGAGCTGGTCTCCCCTCCCCTTTATCTGAAACCCTTTCTTCCCTCTGGAGTGGTCCAGCAGGCAGTGTCTCTAGTCGGCCAGCTTGCCCCCTTCACTGTAGTTTTGATTTGTGTTTTTCTGATGACTAACGTAGGGTAATTCAGGGAAGCTTTATTCACAGAGATAATTTCCAGAGGTTTGGGTGTGGGGAACCACAGCAGATGGTGTAATTATCTGACCAAGCTATTACCACCTCTTGGTTCCATGGGATGAGGTAAGGGAATGTGGAAAAATTAAGTTGCTAAGGCTGACTGCTTTGAAGGAAGCAGAGATCTTTGGTTAACCAAGAAGCATACCAGCTCAAGGTGCCCTCACAAGGAGGAAGCCAGATCAATACTCTGCCCTCACTCCCACACTCCTGATGTCCTGACTGGGGTTCCATTGGCCAAACCCAACTGGAAATCAGCAGGTATGGGAGCCCTTGCCGTAGTCCGTGTAGGTCAGTCTCCTAGGGCAGGACGTAGAATTGAGAAGGATGGAAAATGGATCTGGAAGTGCAGCACACAGACCTTGCAGTGTAGCTGCCATGCTTGTAAACATGTGGATTCTCCTATCTCCTACTAGAGAAAATTTATCTTCTTTAAGATGGAACCCAATGTATCCTTTATTGCCTTTTTGCATGGCAGTCTCTGCCTGCCCCACCATGTTACAGAATATAAAGTGCTTGTGGTTCCGTATTCACCTATTAGTATTTCTCACCTTCATGTTTTTGCTCAGGCCTTTCCTTCTAGAGGAAATGCTCTCTCCTCCCCTGACTCCTTCCAAGAGATAGCTGAGCCATGTCCCTATCATCCCTCTCCCTATCTCTTACAAACATTCTGACTTCGCTAGTTATTCCTCCTCATTATTGTGTGAATCTCTCTCATTGCTTTCATCACACGGTTTCATTATCATCTATGTGCGTTTCTCCCTAACCAGACTCTGAATTCCTTGAATAAAGAAATAGCATCTTATACATGTTTATAGTCACAGGGCTAAGCCCAGTACTTCTTTGTTGAAAGAACAAATGAATTAATAATTTCCCTCTGCCTTTTATGTCTTGCTATGCATGTGCTAATAGTCAAAAGAATCACTTTCAGATTTCTAACAAATGGTGTGCATCTAAGTACCTCTCAGAGGGGCTGCAGCCAGCATTAATAGTGAAGTGGTAAGTAATGGCCAATTTTCTTTCCGCTGTAATGGAAATTGATAGAAGGAAGGTTCACTGTGGATAATTAGATTGATTTTAGTTTTACCACTTTAATATCCAGACAGTTCTTGAAAGTGATTGTTGTAATTACAAAAAGACAAGCTGATACAGAAAGCCATTCTTTATTTTTCTCTCTCCGATCTAGATTCACTGTGCTGGTAAAAAGACTTTCTTAATTCTCCTGTACTATGCATTCTCTGCATACCTTCCTCAAAAGAGTTGTGTTTTCATTTTTAATTAACATCTGATCAGTGTAAATTGAAAATGGAAGATTGAGGCCATAATAAGGGCACAAAGAATCAATCATTGTACCAAACAATTTTCATTTAATGTCTATGGGATATATACCTTGAGTACAATGGGACATACTGAGAAGCGTAAGGCAAACTTGTAGTCTGCATTTTAGAAACTTACACCAAACTTGCCTCAGTAAAAAGATTGGTGGGTGTTAGAAGGGAGACAATTTTTCATAAATCCTGCTTTCTGTTAGACGAGATTTGCACTAAGCTCGTTCTTATTTCTCCTGGTTGTTCTCTTTGCTTCTAGTCCCTTTGCCCTTGGGGAGCAGGTGGTGCACCAAGTGTCTTATAGACACTGTTAATTTTCAGAGATAACTATTCATATCTCAGAAAGGTTTCAGAATAGAGGAGGAAATTTGCCAGGCATTTGTGATACTTAGAATGGGTGAAGCCTCTTTTTGACTGTAATGATCCTTCAGTCAAATGAAGTGCCAAGGAAATAAATGCTAGCATCAATACCACAGTAAATTATTTTTTATGGTGATGGCGTTCTAGGTGCTATTAAAATTATAGTTAGATACAGAAAACTCTTATTCACCTGTGTTTTCTCTTTGCAGTGGTGCAAGGCAATAAAAATGTGGTTTACAAAGGAACCCATCTGTTATTTATATTGGGCAGCAAAACAAATAGGGGAAGAAAAACAGGAAGCTCACTTAGAAAATAATAAAATTACTTCTGTGAATAGAAATGAAAATAAGAAATCACAATTGAACACATTGTAATGTCAAACCTTGCTAGCAGACTAACATATGTATGAAAACATCTCTTAGTTTTAGTTGATCCACAATTCTAAGTATTTTTATACTGCTAAAAGTTAAAAATGGAATTTCTGAGGGGAACTGTATAGAATTTGATATGCTACGAGAGTTAATATGCTTTATTAATCGTTCATGGAATTACTTCATTTCAATTGTGACTCTATCTCACAGTGAATTAAATGTCCATTATCATAATTGCCGTCATGTTATGTTGATGTTAAATTTTGGCTAGAGCCAGCACGTGACTAAAATGTAGTGGATGTCTTCCTAATTGTACATGATTACAATTATAATAGCTCTAATTTGACACATTATCTTTTCATGAATTCATTGCATACTATTTATATTATCTTCCTTACTGGAGTTTAGGTAATAAATCCCAATGCTGTGCAAGGGCCAATTTGCTTTGGAGAGTTTTATCTTTGTCTTTTTGAAGGTAAACAAACTGGCAGCCCTCCTGGTAATGTTCAGGAGAGAAATGCCAACCACTCTGGGTAGATTTTCCGCATGTTTCTTCAGCACGTGCTTTGTCCTGAATAAGAATAAGATGGCTGCCCTTTGAAAGAACAGCATTAAAGTCGATGCTTGGTAGTAGGCACACACATATGTGATACCTAATCTTCACTTAGCTTTAGAATTATACTATAAGCATAAACTGATGCCCAATCAGACCTTGCGCAATCAATTCCCCTGGCCCCAATCCCAAAGCCCACTGAAATTACCCCATTTCTAAGAAGTCTAGGAGGCATTGCGTGGAATATTCTGGAGAGAGAAATCCATAGACAATGCCTATGTTTGTTCTTCATTCTGTTTCTTTGAATTTCACTTTCAATGTTGTAGGTGCCTCTGGCTCTTTCATGTGCTTATGTCAAAACACACTGAAAGAACATTTCAATTCCCAAATGAAATTCACATTATTTTGGGTATTTTTAGGGCATCAAATGAAAGCAGTATAAGACTGCAAAAATGCTGCCTAGCTCCCCGAATGTCAGTGATCTGTGATGTTTCTTTTGGGGCAGCCCCATAACATGTCAGGAACTGGACATGAAGAGTACCTGCTGTCCTTTGCGTAACCTCATGTTTTCTCCAAGGGCTTCTTCAACAGTTCTCTTCTCTGTTAGATTCAGCTCATGTCTCAGCTTCAGGACCTGACAGTTGATTTCCTGGACTTATAAAGATCGTAGGTATATGTTTTAAGGAAAAGAGCTATTATCATACAAAGTCATTCTGTAGGAACACGAATAAGGCAATGGTTGAAGTTCAGTTGAAACCTTTTTCCAGAGAAAATACATGAATAAAATACAGTTTCATAGGTTCAGGCTGCCACACACACACACACACACACAAAATTTATAAAAGGACAACAACCATTTCTTAAGTATTGGTCCTCCTGGGCTGTTTATAGAGAATTCTGGCCCTGAAACTCTGAATCTTACAAATAGGGCTGAAAGCTTTGGCCTAACCTTCTTACTCCCTCATACATAGCCCAAATTTAGCTTGACTTTTTCAGAATCTCCATGTGGCACTGGTACCCCCAACAACAAGAGGATGAGCATGGATCTTGTAGGGGGGAGGATAAATACATTCTGGAATCTATAATAACATGTCAGCCTTCAAACCTATTCTGTCAAACTTTTAAGAAAAGGGGACATTTTTTAAATAAATGCTTTATAGCAGGGATAAAAAAATATTTATAAAGGGCCAGATGGCAAATATTTTAGGCTTTCTGGGTAACATGCTGTCCATTGCAACTACCCAACTCTACCACTGTGGTGCAAAAGCAGCACCAATATGTAAATGGTAAGTGTGGCTGTGTTTCAATAAAACTTTATGGACACTGAAATTTGAAATTCATGTAATTTACACGTGCATAGGATATTAGTCTTCTTTTGGCTTTTTCTCATCCATTAAAAGACATAAAAAACATTTTTGGCATGCAGTCTGTAAAACATAGGTGGTAGACAGGATTTGGCCTCGGGACACAGTTTGCTGATTCTTGTTTGTATGTTTATTCGATGCAGAAATAGAATGATTTCCAATCATCCACCCCTCTTGGTTATGGATGTCTGGGTAGGTGGATAATGCTTTGAGCAGAGAAAAAAGTAGGCATGTGGAAGTCTTTGGTTTCCAACCTACAACACACTGCTGCTCATCTACATCACATCATTGCTGAAACTAGAAAACGCCATCCTCTCTGAGCAGACAAGATAGAAAAATTCACCATCTCTGGACAAATTAAATAGAAAAAAGAGTCTCCTCTAGACTAATAAAAACAAGAAAAGACCTCTGGGTGTATCCAGTATGCCCCTTCCTCCTGCAGTTGCCCGGTTGCCCCTCATGTCAGGATTGCCATGTTTGACAACCAAGGGAGAGGCAAAACTTCAGCTCTCACTTGCCCTATGCCATCACACTCCGGAGCTGTCTCCCAGATGCTCAAATGGATTGGTTCAATTTCTTTAGAAAAAATAAAATTTATTGCCTGGAGTGAAGGCACCTACCTGCCTAGTTTGGGCTTTGGGTCATAGGGATGGCCAGTGAAGGGGTCTACTGATACATAAAAACACATTCAAATGTAGTGTGCTTCAAATAGACCACACTTCACTCTGAATCCCCTTCGGAAATGGAGTTTCTGGGTTTCCAGGAAAGGCAGGCTACCTTCCCTGATGAAGGCCCTTTCCTTACGTTCCTCTTTCAAGCTTTACAGGTTTCCACTAGCAGTTCACCTGCCTTTCTTTTAGGATCTCTTACTGGTTGGCAGCTTCCCACATTTCAATCTTCATTGTTTATAGAAAGAGAAGTTTTTTGAAAAAATTTATTCTTATTTTAGAGAGAGTGGAGAGGAAAGAAGATAAATCCATAGGCTAGATTTGTCACCTTGAGCAATGGAATAAGACTTTAAAAAAAAATTCTCACAGTGATTACAAAGGAGGTAGACTGGACCACTTTGAGAACATCGCTTAAGGGGATGTGGATCCCCTCTGTCTTTCTGTGCCCCCTCCCGCCTACAGCATGAGGTTAGGGTTCAAACAGGAAGCCAGACCATCAGCTACACCGTTCATTAGCTGCGAGAATGAACACTGTTCAGAGTAATTCACAGGTATTATTTTATTTAAACTTCACAAATGAAGCAGGTGACATTGATGGTTTTCCACATTAACAGATGAGGAAATTAAAGACTGGAAAGTTTGGCAAGATTAAATAATATATTCATAGTCACTACACTATATTACAGTCAATACCCTATACCATAGCATCACACTGTACAATGATGTTGTCTCATTGGTTTGTTGTGAGTATCAAATGGGAAACAAAGGCAAAATGTCTGGTACATAGTGCTCAATAATGGTTAATTTTTCTTCTCTTTTTTGTCTAGTCTTAAGACTAAAACGTACGACACTTTGTACATAGCCTTAGCTGTTGCCCTGTTTCCGCTTACCTTTTCTGTCTTCTGAATACTTGGCTAAACCCTACACCTGCTTCAAATCCATCGTCTTCATAAAGGCTGTTCTAACTTGTCTGATTTTTCTATTCATTCCCACAGTGATCATATTTTCTAAGATAATTTAATCATAGACAGTTGGCAGTGTTCACTGTTACTTTTTAAAAATGTGTCTAAGTTTTATTAACAAGTTCTTTGAGAGACAAGTCATATTAAATGTCTGTGTTCTAACACACAGAAGACAAGTGGGCAGAGATTAAGCATTCAAATATTGGTTGATAAAACATGTAAGTATAAAGTCCATGAAATGCCCACCTTTAGTTCTCGAGGTGGTCTAGAGGTGGATGTGCCCTAATATGGCATCATTTTTTCATGTGAACTAGTATGAGCCTGTAAAAACAGTATATCTATTAAAAGTATATATGTGTGTAAATATATATTATAGTATATATAAAAGTATATGTACTTATATGTAAGCATATATAAATATTACATATACATTTAGTATATATACTGGTATACATACATATTATATATATACTATACACACATATTTTATATGTATATATTTGTAATGCTAATGTTCTAAGGGAGATAAATAGTGAGCTCATTTATTATTGTTTTGAAACTGAGCTCAGTCCGGTACCAAATAAGTAGTAAACACCCAGAGCCACTAGTTAATGACTATAACAGAAAAAGAGTTCACCATTCAGTATGAATCCATTTCTAAAAGTAGAAAAGTTATTTTTAAGTACTGAGAATTAAACTTCACAGTTACCACTCACTGTTTCCCATTCTTTATTCTCTACTTTCCTCTTCCATTAATACATTCCAAATCCTATTTTCTGCAGTGTCAAGGGACAAGAAAGAGAGAGAGGTTATTCTTGCCACTTTGGTACCGTTTGTCCTTTTATTAACCTCCAGAGAACTCTTTGACAATTGTCTCTATTTTCCCATGGTCACCAAAGGAAAAAATGAATAAGAAATTCTGCACAATTGAAATCTTTGCTGAAAACAGTGTAAAAGAAAATTTAGTAAGGGACAACAATACTAAACACTTGAAACTAAACACCACTAGGGAGAACAGTAATTAATGCTGATTAATGGATTTCGTTGAATACCTACATTTTATATAAATATCAAAGTCAGTTTCCCTTATTCAGCAGAACTAGATTCATCTAAATTCTCACCTTAATTAATGAATCTCCCCAAAAGAACTCAAAAAAGAAAAGATTGAATAGTAATTAAATGCTAATTTTGTACGGTTAAAATTACTGCAAATTACATGCAAATTGGAAAACATCATCAATAACGAATCTTTCTCCATGAAATTCCTGGTGCCATTATCTGAATTTATTTCATGTTGTGTTCAGGGAGCATAGTCAGAGCCCTGGGCAGGGAGCAGACCGTCATTTCAGGGGCCTGGAGTTTGCTGTTGTCAGGGCAGGAGGAGCCTTGGTTGATTATAGCTTGAACTAAAGCAGTAGCAGTGGGAAAGGAGAGGAGGAAACAGATCTAAGAGTTTAGAGGTGGAAGTGACAACCTTTGCCGGTCAAATTGAGATAGGGAAATGGCAGACCTTGCTCGATAAAGAGTCCTAAGACCCTAACCAAGGTCTCTGATAAAACAGGAGATGGCCAAAACAGCTACAACCCACATGGCCATGAAAAATGACCTCAGGTTACCCTCGCTGCTCAGTATGCACTAGTTATAATATCAGCTACTAAAAGAAACTCCCACCAGCGCCATGACAGCTCACAAATGCCATGGCAACTCCCAGAAGTTACCCTATACAGTTCAAAAAGAGGAGGAACCCTGGGTTCTGAGAACTTCTCACCCCTTTCCCAGAAATCTTATAAATAATCCTCCTTCTACTTAATATAAATTTAAATAGAAGGTATAAAATAAGACCCAGGAAACTCACAAGAGGCTACTCTCTATTGCTCTGAGAGTTGGCGGTTGCCCTGTCTCTGGGGAAGCCTCCCTTTTTAATCTTTTCTTATTTTAATAAACTTGCTTTTGCTTTACTCTGCTTGCTTTTGAATTCTTTCCTTCATGAAGCCAAGAACTCAGTTGGCCTTCAAACAGACCCCAGTTTCTGGGTCTACTTTCCTGTATCAGAATGAACAAAAATGAAATCTCTGAAAAAGAGGTCATGAAAAATGGGTTCTTCAGATGGAAATAAGTCACTTTGCTTTGAAAATTTCAAATCAGTTAAGTAGTACTAGAGAGAACTGGGCCTACAAAAAGTGATGTGAATTTTGTACTTCAAAAGCTGCACACAAGATCTCTACAACTTCCATGTTTGTGTTGCAGATTTTAGTGATTACGTAGCTCTTCTAGAAAAGTCTGCATTTTGCCAATTTCTTACCGTTTCCTGTTTTCCTCGGAGATGAAGAAGTACAAAGTACTGCCTTTGAGCAATAATTGGGTGTTGGTTCTTCTCTATTTGATCCTTCAAGATCCACACTCTATCCTTCTCAACCTGCTTAGGGTCCAGGATACTGACTTCTGTGGACTACATCACCTGCACTCTCCTTCCCTCTGGCTAGTAGAGGCACCAGCAGGAGCTTGGTAGGTGGGAAGAGAATGAAGTCAGAGTACGTATTTTCCCCAGCTCTTGGGCCATGGTTAGGTGGTGGCTGTTTTCCTCTAACCAGAGCCGCAGCTCCTGCTGGAGCAGAGCCTCTCCCACCCTCACAGCTACTGTCAGGTTTCAGGAACAGCAATATCCCTTTGCCACCACCCACCCCTCCAGATTAAAGATGGTAGCAACTTCTAGCTGCTGTAGTTAGTAAAGTTAGAAATACTTCTCCTTCCCTTGTTGGTGCCTAACTCTCTCCCTGACTCTGTATACAGTCCTTTTGTTAAATGGTTTCAGTGATCACTTCTGTGTGTCCCTGATTGTTAAACAATTCATATTTTTGAAGCATTAAACCATCAATTTTTCCATGAAGTAAGTAAAGGTAGTAAATTCTGTTTTTAAAAATTCCCTTTGTTAGCCCCATTTTGGGGCTCACTCCATCCTCTCCTCCTCAAATATCCTTCTCCCCTCCTTCCAGTGAGGGCTTCTCAACCAAGTGTAGTCACATTTGTGCTCCTAAAACCTTTTCTACATGCTCTAGGCTGGCACTTAGCTCAGCCTATCATAATTAATCATTCATACGCCTCATTCTTCTCCTTAAAAGTTCCTCTGCCCTATTAATCATTGTATTCTCAGACCTTGAAGGTTGTCTAGGAAAACATGCTTAGCGAATGAGTTAATATCTTAGGAGGAACTTCCCGAGAGTAGATAGAACTCTGACTGTGGCTGTAATGATATTTTGTAATAGTTGAATCATTTTACAATAGTATAACATAGTGGTTATGAACATGGTATCTTTGGCCAGACCATCAAGCTTGGATTCTGGTTCTACCATTTATTCTAGTAAGTAATCTTGAAGATATTTAACCTGATTGCCGTGGTACCTTCATCCATGAAATGGTGATAATAGCAGTACTTATTTATTAATGCTGGGCTTATCGTTCTTATATAATACATGCCAGTGAGGAGAGAGTTAAAATATCAAATTTTTAGTAAGCTAAGAGAAAATTTCAGAACGAATTACAAACTAGACATAAATACATCATCAGAATCTTAATACCTCCATTAAGAGTTTTAAAAACAAATAAACTTGATAATGTGGAATTGTTGGTCAAAAGATTGGTCTATTGTTAGGCTCTAAGAATCCAGCAGAAGACCTTCTTTGCCTGGGCAGTAGTCACAAGGCAATAGTCTTCAAATGACTCCTGTAGACTCTCATTCTCACGTAGCATTATGTTGTGCTTATTTGTACAACTTTTATAGGGTAGTCTTATTTATTTTCTCCGAGTATTAGGGATATATATATATATATATATATATATATATATATATACCACTTTGCTTTCCTAAATACAGATGATATTCACTGACCTTCTACAGATTTGTGAAAAATTAAAATAGGAGTGTAGACAAGGCTTCTGGAAGCTAAATCCTTCAACTAGAATCATTTCATTCTGACAACCATTTCCGTCACTGGTTAGAAGCAAAAATTCTAAAGGCAGACTTTTTGAGGAATGCAAAGTTGAGATGTTCAATGACTCGCCCCAGATGACACAGTTATTAATAGTAAATTGCAGAGGTGGCAATACATACAGCACAAATTAATGTTATAGAAAGTGAGGTCAGTTTAATAAATTAATTCTCTTTATACCACAAACTTAAAAATATGTGAGCAAGATACTATAATCTTAATTTAACAGATGAAAGTACTGAACCTCAATTGAAATTTTAAATGGCCTATGGTTGCAAAGCAGAAAGTTTAAATGTGATTATTGAATTGAAACTGTGGAGAACTGTAGTGGCTGCCAAGTCACAAGGTGAGGGACTAAAAATAAACTTGTTCAGCTCTTACGTCTTCTAGTGCAATGTTTCTCCAACTGAGTTTCATAGATGTCTGGATGTTGGTAGATATCCCACTGGAAGATCTCAAGTTCTCCAACCCAATTTTTAAAAATCGTTTTCTGTTTGATGATAATAATAAAAATTAGCAAAAAACCATATCATAGATCATCTGAATGACTACATTATAATCAAATAAGGTTGGCAATTCCAGTGTTTGTGACTTCCATTTTCTTTATGATTGCCATGATTACTGTATAGTACAAATCTAATTGTTGTGTACCAGTTAGAAAACAACCACCATGAACTTAATAGTTTGAATTCATTCCCTACAAAATAAAAATATGCCAGGATGCATTGGAATCACAAAATATTTTAGCAGAGAGAATGGTGGAAGATTTGAGCTAACAGCAACACAAGAGACATGATAGTGAGTTTTCTGAATTCAACAAATGCAATAGTCATCAGGACCTTATTCAATTTAGACCTGATGACCTAATTCCAGCACAGCAACTCAGTCCATCCCAAGGAGGAGTGACTATGTACATGGACTGTGGAACCCAATAATCTGGTGTAAAATCTCAGTCACATTACTAACTGAAAGTGTGACTTCAGAAAAATTTAGCTAATTTCTCTGTCTCACTTTTATCACCTAGAAAATAGGGATTATAGGCATTGTAATTCATAGGCTTGTTGTAAGGCTTACAATAATATACATGAAACACAGAGAACAATTTCTGAAATAAAGTAAACCCTAAGTTTAAGATGCTATTATTATAGACAAATTATATTAACTTTTAAAACTGATTTATTGAGATGTAATTGATATAGAATAAAATGCACACGCTTAAACAATTTGAGAAGTTTGGACATAGGAATATGCCCATGGGCCCATCAGCAAAATCAAGCTAGTGAGCTTATCTGTAACCCCCAAATGTTTTTTCATAATCTCTTGTAATACATCATTCCTTCTCCTTGCTGCTCCGATCCCAGGCAATCACTACTCTGCTTTCTGTCTATAAATCAGTTTGCCTTTTCTAAAATTTTTAATATATGGAATCATAGAATATGTACTCTTTTTGTCTGGCTTCTATCACTTAGCATAATTATTTTGAATTATTCATGTCATTATATGTATCAATAGTTTGGTCTGTTTTATTGCTAGGTACTTTCCAATTGAATGGACACACCATAACTTGTTTATCCATTCACTTGTTGATAAATAAATGGATTTTTTTCCAGTTTTTTTGGTTACTACAAATAAAGCTGCTATTTGCAGCAAAGTCTTTGTATGGACATATGCTTTAATTTTCTTGGGTGCAATAGCTGGATCATATAGTAAATGTATGTTTAGCATATTACAAAACTATAAAACTGTTTTCCAAAGTGGTCGCGTTATTTTACCTTCCCGCCAGCATGTATGGGAATTTCAGTTCCTTGACATGGCCAGTCTCTTTCATTTTAGCCAATCCAGTAAGTATGTAATGATAGCTCATGTGGTTTTACTTTGCATCTTCCTAAAGATGAAGTGTGATCAGCAGCATCTTTTCATGTACTTAATTGTCATCCATATATCCCCTCTGTTGACTTGTCCATAAAAATATTTTGCCCATTTTTATTGGGTTTTTGTATTTTTATTTTGAGTTTTGGAAGTTTTAAAAAATATATTATGATTCAAGTCTTTTATCAGAAATGAGATGTGCAGCTTTTTTTTTAGTCTGTATCTTGTATTTTCATTTTCTTTCAAGGTATAGAAGTTCTTAATTTTCATGATGTGCAATGTATCAATTTTTCATTTCAAGGACTCATTCTTTTGGTGTTATTATCTAAGAAAAGACACAAAGACTTTATCCTAAGTTTTCTTCCACAAGTTTTATAGTTTTAGGTTTTATATTATATGATGTGAGGTAGGATAAAAGTTTATTCTAGTTTTGGCTATCCAATTTTCAGCACCATTTGGTGATAAGACTCTTCTTTCCTATTGAATTGCCTTTACACTACTGATGAAAATTAATCATAGATGTGTGGGTTTGTTTCTGAAGTCTCTGTTCTATTGCACTGATGTATTTATTTATCTTTATACCAATAACCAATACTACACCCTCTTAATTACCTTAGCTTTATAGGAAGTGTTGAAGTTAGGTAATATTAGTTCTCCAGTTTTGATCTTCTTTTTCTAAGTTGTTTGGGCTACTTTATGTCCTCTGCATTTTCATATAAATTTTAGAAGAAATTTATTAATTTCTACAACAAGCTTATTAAGATTTAATTGGTATTGCACTAAATCTATAGATCACTTTGGGGAGAAATTACATTTTAACAATACTGAGTTTTCCAATCCATGAATACAGTAAATCTCTCTATTTATTTTGGTTTTCTATTTCTCTCAGTAATATTTTGTAGGTTTCAGTATAGATGTCTTTCACAAATGTTGTGCTATTTCATTCCTAAGTCTTTAAAAATTTCAGCTTCCAGTTATTCATTGCTAGGATATAGGAACATAATTCACTGTTGTATATTGACCTTATATATTGTCATCTTGCTAAAATTTATTTATTAGTTCTAGTAGCATTTGTGTAGATTCTGTCTGATTTTCTACCTAGATGACATCACCTGTGAATAAAGGAGAGGGCCATGTTCCTATGAGAGATTAAAGGATTATTCCAATTTGCTTGGAAGTATTAGCTTCATTGGTTAGCCACCAAATCCAACTTTCTCTCTTCCAAGAGGCTGCATCCATTCTACCAAGAAGAAAGTCCACAATCTGTATTCCTTACCTGCACCAGCATATCTTCATTCACTAGGATCAGTAGAGAGGAAGTGCTTTCAACCTGGGCTTTGCAGGCAGGTAGAATTTTGATAGGCACACTGCACCCAGCCAAGGTGAAAGAAAGCCAAGACCAATTGTGAAGTCACAAAAGTTTGAATCATATTTGTAAGGTATTAAGAAATTCACTTCGATTAGAACCTTATTCATATGTTCAGTGTTCCTAAAATGAAAGTAGACAATATCACATGAGAATTTTAGCTAATAAGCTGTGATTTTTGTCACCATGGCTTTTGTATATTTATGGACTCAACTTAACCTGAAACATAAAGCGGCTAAAATTATTCTTTATGCATAAAGAAGCATAATATCATTATTGTTGGAAAACTTACCTGCTGTGCCTATAATGCTCTTGTTGACTACATCTGGGAGGTTCATTATGATAAATTGATTAGGTTTGTGAAATCTCTGATGCAAAAATGAGACTCACTGCTAAATAAAGATACCCCCTACTTTCTCTCATAAAGAAGCTTATTTTGCCTCTGCAGTGGTAACTCCTTAAAGAGAAGCTCATGACTCGTATGAAGGAAAGAAAGCCTATTTTTCTTACTTTCTTTTATACTGAAAGTTCTTTCGAGGTACTTCTCGAACTGAAACAAATTAAAATATGCCCATCATTATATCGAGTAGATTGTATTTCTCAAAAAGGCCATTTAAAAAGGTTTTTAAGAGGTATCTTACTTTTGACATTGGTAATTAAGATCCTTGTCACCCATGTAAAAGAGTGTCTATCAGAAGTGGCAAACTGGAAGCCAGTGGGCCTAACACTGCTGGTTTATATGCTTGGTTTTGTCAATAGGATGTTTAAAATGTCTTTCTTTCACGAGACATTTAGGTTATCTGTTTTCCCGGATAACGGGAAGAGCTCCAATTCCTGCACAGCCTCAACTGGATTAAACAGAGGATGGCACCACAGTTGCCCACCCACATGTTCACCCACTGTCTTCTGCCCACTCCCCTTCACTCCTTTCAGTTTCCTTCCCGGCCCCTGTTGGCATTTGACTTTGTTATCTGATTATTCTGTGCCTGATAGTTACCGTTGGAAGTTTATTGTTTAACATTTTTGCCATTTAAACCAGTCAAAATAAATGCCACCTCCCTCATATTTTGCAAGGAAAGAAGTATCAAGCCATAGATAAATCCTTGTGTAGACTTCTGGAAAACTCTAAGGATTTCCACCACCCTACTCCCTACACTGAGCTTAGCTTTAAACTTCCTCTCTGACTGCTCACACCATGGTAGGGAAGTATAAGTGGCAAGGTTTCCTAGAGCGCATACTTACTTCTCGCAGGTGTATAAAGCTGACAAGAGAGAATATATGTCATATTTCACTCAGTTTCATAAAGCCACTTTGGGGGGGGGCAAAAACTGTCCAATGAAAACCAACAATTTTTTGCTTTGAATCCAAAAAAAAAAGAAAGAAAGAAAGAAAGAAAAAACAACTATGAGCAAAAAACCACCCAATCTTCTCATTTTTCCTTAAAAAAAAGAAAAAACCTTTTCATTATTATAATGAAATGACTTTGGTGGTAGGAGTCAAGTAGATCTTAATAAGTAGATCTTTCTAGGCATTAAAATTTACTCAAGAGTTACTGAACCCATCTTATATTCAATTTTCATCAGTAAAATGGGGCCGATAATATCTAAGTCATAGCATTGTTATGAGGCTTCCAGAAAATGTATTGCAATAGCTTAGCACAGAGGAGGTAAATAATAGGCACCATGTTATTATAATTTGAGCTAAATATCTGCGTCTAACCTCTAACTTCTGTAGACAGAAACAGTTGCCAAGAACTGGATTTAGACATATTGCAGTGTTAAAAAAATGACTTCTGGTTGTTAACCCTAACCTTACATGAACTCAGCCATCTGCTTTCTCTACACCTGTGCCCATAAACTTGAGCACAGCTAGAGAAAAAAAAAAAAAAAAGAAGAATCATGTAATTGGCCAGATTTCACTATAAATTTTGATTGCTGAATTTAAATAGGCACTGAACACTAGTAATCCTACTATAATTTTCTGTTTGGCTTGTTCTTCCATTTTCTGCAGAAATTATAATTTCTCACTTTTCAAAATCCCCACCCCTCCGTCCCCTTTGCTCACAACTGATGCTCACGCCTTATGCTTCATTGACAAAAGACAATTAGTGTGTCAGAAGCTGCTCATATGTTCCTAGCAGTAAATCTACGGGGCACACATCCTTTCTGTCTTCCCTCTTGTTCCAATGAAGGGAGTTTTATTTCTCCCATCACAGGCTAAGTTTCTCATGTTGCATCCTCAAGGACTCTGATCCTTAGGTACTCTCTCCATATTCTCATCACCACTCTCCCTCTGTCTAGATATTACCTCTATGCACACAAATACACATCTTTTATCTTAAACGACTTTTCTCTTGACCCTATTTTGCCTTTCAGCTACTGCCCCTATCCTCTGCTCTGGCTCCATTGCAAATCATACTTTTGTAAGGAGGTATTTACATGTGTTGTGTTCCCTCCTCACATCCCAGTCCTTCAACTCATTCCAATCTGGTGTCCGCCCCACTCCACTGCAATGCCCTTTCAACCCAACCAAAGACCTTCAAGTGGTTTAATTCAAAAGATGATTTTATGTCTGTTTCTCAAACATAATATGCTTACGAATCACCTGGGGATCTTTTAAAATGCAGATTTAGATTTAGGAGATTTGAAGTTGTGCCCAAGAGTCTGCATTGCTAACAAGGTCCCAGCTGATAAAAATGCTGCTTGTCTGTGGGCCAATCTGTGAGCAGGAAGTGCTTTCACACCTTGTGTTTTTGTTTTTTGAGGTTGGTGGGTTTTTTTTTTGTTTTTTTGTTTTTTTGTTTGTAGTTTGGAGGTTTTTTCCCCTGGTTCCTCTTAAAAATTCTTCTTTGTATTTTGCAAGTGAGGTACTTCTGTTAGGTAGATAGCAAGGGACCTCAGCCCCTCCCAAGGAGGAAGGTGGGTGCCCTGAGCAATTGCCACACCTGAAGGAGGAGGGGGCGCCCTACCAATCTGTCAATCAGAACTTAGCATGCCAGCTGCAAAAGAATGCAGAGGATTCCCCAGCCCATGAGCCAAGCAGCACAGGTAGAATAGGATCTGGAAAGTGACCTAGAACAACCTAAGGCTAATTATCATGTCATTAGCTTAAATCTGCATTGTGGTTCACCACCCCTACAACGGGCTTTCAGAAAGGCTCATGGGAGATCTGCATGCGTAGTAAGACTCAGGTTACATAAATCCCAACTGTCCATCAAAGTGGTTCGATGGTTACATCTGAACCCCAAGGAGGGACCAATCCAGACACTATAAAACAAGACCCCAGACCATAACCAAGGCCCTTTGTTACAACAGGGTGTCCGTCCGTTGTCTGTGGCAAACGTATCTTGCTCTTACTCTGTGAACCTGTATCTTGCTCTGTAAACTTGTCTTGTCCTTCCTCAATAAACGTTGTTTCATGCTTGCCTTGCTTTTGGTGTGCCTGGTTATTCTTCGGCCAAGAGCACACCAAGAACTGAGAGCAGACTACAACCTGGACAGTTCTTATCTTTTAGGTCTCATTTAAAAATTGGCCTCTTCCTTTCTAGACCATCCATCTAGAACAGATGCTTGACATATTTTTTTCATAGCATTCCATTTTTTCGTTATACATCTTTTGTTTGTTTTCTTGTTGACTTCCCCACTAGACAGTAAACTCCAGATAATGAGGACTGTGTCTTCATAATTTACTACTCTACTCTTGCATAAAGCTAGGCATATAAAGAAGCTTAGTAAAACACTGACTTAATGAGTAAGTCTACAAGATCATGTTTTTCAAGTCAAATTGGAGGTTGAAAACCCTCAAAAGTGCATTGGCTAATCTTGGTGCTTTTTTCACCCAAACTCATTACTGTGCTGGATTTCCTGTTCCTGTCTTTAAACATTTACCTCCTATAACTTTTCTCCAGCCTTACTTTCTGCTTGGTGATGCTCTAAGCCCCAACTCTTCCTTGAAGACTTCTTAACTAGTACAAAACAATGGATTCTTCTTGCCTGACCCTTCATACTGTTGCTACCACTCACAGGACTTCAATATATAATACTTTGAACAAGTTGTTTTTTTCCTTGTACTTATCCTCTCCTTCCCTAAGTGAATATTAATAGTAATTTCCTGGAGTTCAAAGACCATATCATAATGTGACAATTTACTAAATACCAATCATCCATTAGTACTTTGCATAAATAATTTGTAACCCTCAGAACAATTCTTCTTGTGACTTTCATTGTGCTGATTTTAAAAACAAAGAAAATGTGGTCCAAGATGTTGACTGCACAAGGTCACCCGGCAAAGAGTGGGAGACGGTGAGCACAAAACCAGTGCTCCTTCCGCCGGGATGCATGTCCCAGTCAGCCCGTGTCACCTTTCTTCTGCATACGGATCTTCAGCACCTGCCACAGCTCCCTCACATTATAAGGGTTCTATAACTGTTAGCAAAAATCCTGGTCATATTCTCCCTGGAGCATGAACCAGCAGGAGAAAAAATAACTAGAGATTCCCACAACCATCCCTTTTTCCCAGAGGTGTCTGTGCTAAACAGGGACATCAAGAACCCACTGATGTTCATGTCTTGCCTTTTTTGTAACCCTACATCTTAGAGAGTGAGAGGAAACTTGGTCTCTCTCTTTTGAAAAAACATAGTAAACATAGAAAACATAGAAAACAAGTTTTCTCATTTTTATGGCAGTTTTTGGAGAATATTTATCTCTCTTGAGAAAATCTTAGAGGAATTTAGGAATAAATATATAATAATCATTTTCTCCCTTAGAATTCATAACTTATACCTTTAGGAATAAAAAGAAATACTCTGAAATCAGGACCCTAATGAGAAAAAAAAAAATATTCCTTCTCAGATGAGCAGGGAATCAATTTAATCCCCAAAGTGGGGAGGGAGGTGGAAACAGGGCTTTTAATCCCTCCTGAGTGCTGTAAGGTTTTATTTAGTGGGCCAACTAAATCCTCAAACTTTCAGTAAACTCTCAAATTAAGCACACAGTTGGGAAGTATATTTCACCCAACCATAAAAAGGAGAACATGTCTGTTTTAAAAGTCTACTATTAAGCATACCCCAGAAGAGATTTGGGAATTACCTGTGAAAATCATACTGGATTGAGAAACAAAAAATAAGAAAATAAACTCGTGAAAACTTCAAAGTGATAAATCAATACCCAGGTAAGTCCCCAAGCTGGAAGCTATCTTAACAAGTAGGACTAAAGAGACATCAGTTCCTGGTAATCAGGCCATCGTTCCCGAAACAGGTGCAGGTAGCATAGAGAGCGCCCTTAGAAGGGACCACCCAACAGCTTCAGGTTTCCTTCAGATGCTGTATGTGCTTTACAGGAGCAAGTTGCCCCGACATAAATAACTCCGGGATTAATACTCAAAGGACTTGATGTGTATCTCTGTGTTGTTTTGTGTTGTGTTTATTTTTCCCTTATTTTGGATTCACCCTGCCAATTTCCTTTGCTGAAAATGACTCATAAAATGAACTTAGGTTCTTTACCGATGTTGACCACCAATACCTGGGCCCAGATAGCAAGGAGTAGCTTATCCCATAGTTAGACACTTTTAGGGGGCAAGGAGAGAGGACAGTTGTTTTGACATTCTTTAATTAGATAATAGTAGAATACACACACATACAAAGAGAAAATTGAATGTGCTCAATAATGATCTTTTTTTATTTATTTTTTTTTTTTTTATTTTTTTTTTCTCCCCTCCCCCCAATAATGATCTTTTGCATTTGTATCTCGTGACAGTTTTAAAGTTTTCATATAAATGATCTAAAAGTCTCAATGCTTATTTATAATTCTGTTTTTTTTTTTTTTGCCCCCAAGCCTCTGACCAGATCTATTTATTTTTTTAAATCTCCTTTTGCTTTTTGTGTCCAATCTTTTTCCAGAACCAATGAGATTGGGAGAAAATTTGTGTCAAAAAGCCAGTATCAGTACATAGAAAAGTAACAGACTGAATAATCTATAAATGGAAGCGTTTATCCTTTAACAAATTTCTTCTTATGTTACTATAAAGGGGTAACATCAAGAGCTAATTCTGAATGAGTTGATGATTGTTTTAACTGGAATTTCTCCTTCCAGAGAAAAATATACGAAGCCCAAGTAGTTTTATTTTATAATGCCTCAGATGATTAGGAAATTGCTTACCAGGAAGGTAAAATAAAGCTTTTGCGGGTAGGCTTAACTTATCTGACAGAATAGCTTGATTAGGAGAATTCTTCCCAGAAGATCTTGGGTCAGGGATATTACACATGTCAGCGGAGTGAGAGAAAGTGGCCGTGTGTCCCTAGTAGGGGTCCGGCCCTTCGCAGAGTCCCGTACCTGTGGGAAGGTCACAGCACAGCTGGACAGGCAGAATCAGCAGAGGGTTCACAGGATGACAAATGCGTTTTAAGAAGGAGAGCAGCCTCTCTGAAGTCAGCAGGCAGTGGTCTCTCATATCTGATACTTGCTTGTTCTCTTAAGTACCAGGAAACAAACAACCACCGCAAGCCCAGCAGTGGAGAAGCAGAGTGGTTGACAGTGGGACTTTCTGACCACTAGCTGGTCCTGTCCCACTCCCAGCCTGACTAACCCGCAGAACGTAAAGCAAACAGTAAATAATTACAGAGCAGCCAACATCACTAATTATAATGTGGGTGTCTGCTGAAGTCGCCTTATCTTTTGGAGTTTAAATAAAATTGGATTGAGTTCCTCACCTTGTATCCTGGGGATGGTCTAATGGCCTCTCAAAGATTTCTGAGAGTTTGGCAGGGGGCTCACATATTTATATGCATTAGTCAGGGTTCTCCAGAGAGACGACACCAATTGGATAGATAGATTAGACAGATAGATGGATGAGAGGGGATTTATTAGTGGGATTGGCTCACGCAATCATGGAGGCTGAGGAGTCCACCCTGGGACGGCAGCAGCGAGGCTCATCTCAAGTCCGAAAGCCTCAGAACCAGGGAAGCCAGTGGTGTAATTCTGAGTCCAAGACGGAACTCTCAGGAAGACCTGAGAGTCTGGGGAGCTCTACATGTCTACATGTCTACATGTCTCCATGTCTCCATGTCTACCTGTCTTCATGTCTCCATGTCTACATGTAGCGGTGTTTTGTTTTTTTTTTTCTTCTTGCTAGAAATGGTTTTTCACAGTTGCTCTAGAGATAAAAGGTCTGTGCATCGGTACCACAATGAACCAGGGATGATGCCATCAAACACCAGGGCTTTATCTGAACAAAGGTTTGGTGCCAACCTCTCCCTCAGTGTTAAGTATTTGACACTGAGTGGCAAATACTTATCGCCTCACAAGGACTTTTCAAATATGAAGAGCAACTGTACATTCTTCTTACTTTGTATTTCCAACTTTTTACAACTGTTCTTTAGGGTTCTTAAAATGACTGTTATGAAAGTTTTTTTAATCTTGGAGAATTCAATTTACTTATTGGATACCTATGAAAAGATATCTTCTATGTACTAAAATCTATATGGGGTTTTTTGTTTGTTTTTTTCTGCCATAAAGAGCCATGTAGATTGCAAATAAACAGTTGGAAGACAATGAGGATGATGCCTATCAAAAAAGGTAGGGACTGGGTGTGGTGGTTCACACCTATAATCCTGGCACTCTGGGAGGCCACGGTGGGAGGATTGCTTGAGGCCAGGAGTTTGAGAACAGCCTGAGCAAGATTGAGACTCATTCTCCACAAAAAGTAGAAAAATTAGCCTGCAGTGTTGGCACATGGCGGTAGTCCCAGCTACTCATGAGGCTGAGACAGGAGGATCATTTGAGCACCAGAGTTTGAGGTTGCAGTGAGCTATGAAGTCACCACTGCACTCCAGCCCGGGTGACAGAGAGAGATTGTGTCTCAAAAAAAAAAAAAAAAAGATGGTAAGGACTGAGAAACCAGGTGTATCTGCAGGGCTAATAAACCACCAGGGAAGCTCCAAAGAACAGACAATAGGAGAAGGTACACACTTATGCTGATAGTTGAAAAAGTGGTTGGGAAAGGGACACAGGGGATGAAAGAAAAGACTATAGGCAGAAATCCCACTGGGAAATCTGGCTACAAGGACAAGCAGGTAGTCAGAGAGCCAGGAGTTAGCACACAGAATGTCTTCTCTTAAAAAGACTGAAGAGACAGATATAAACTTTAATACCAGAAGAATTTGAGCTAACAAATAGAATATCAAGGTATAAATTCTGGCAGTATACGAAGATAGACCTGTTACTTGAATTTATTGGAACGTTGTTATATGCCTGACATTTTGCTAGATGTTGTGGATAGAGCTATGAAGAAAGTCAAGTTTCTTTTGTTTGAGTCTTGGCTGGATTTGGAAGACATATTTTAAAAAACATGTTTATTATATAAAGTGATAATGTTATGGTAAAAATAGTCCCCAGGTCGTTATGGCAATATTGACAAGGAAAAGATTGTCTTTGCTTAAGAAAATCAAGAAAATCTTCTTAGTAAATATTGAAGTCTTATGTTTAAAGTCTCCTGACAAATTGTGAGGAAAACATGTAAGATATCTCCAGTTCCTCTGCAAACTAGCAACTATGAGTAGAGTTCTTAAGGCAATTAGGTTTGGCTTGAGGAAAAAATAACTTCTTTACCAGTGGAAAGAGCATAGGCTATAGCATCAGATAAACATGCCCAGAGTTATAACCTCTCTCAGAGTCAGGCTTGTGCGATTGTAAATCACATTGTATAGAGTTCCCCTGCATTCAGTAAATGTCATTGCCCATCTTCTAAATTGTTAGGAAATTGGAGTATTGGTTTTTCATCCTTTTATAGTATGTTGATAATGTATTTATATGTGTAGATGTAGATACAGGGAAAATTTGAACACAAGTTTGAAACAATGCTTTCTGGAGAGTATACTAATAGTATTCCCATTTAATTATTATACCTACCATTCTAGGAATGACAAAGAAACCTCTTAATTTATTACTTTAAAATATATATGTTTTAAGTAAAGACTTTGGACTTTGCAGAAGAAAGGCACTTTACAGATCAATATGTACGCTAGTTTTGTTACTGTAATAGCTAAACATTAATGTCTAGTCCAAAATTGTATAGGAAGGCTGAACACAAAAAACTACAGCAACAAAAACACTAGTCAATTGGTTTCCAAATGAAAAACTATACTGTTTAACACTATAATGGTTTCTGTTTTATGTAACATTTTTCAAAGAAATGTGGCAAATCCTAATGAGGAATAACTAAGAAATATGGGGAAATCTTGTCCTCTGAAAATAAACATTTTACAGATTAAATGGGTCCAATGGAGGAAATAAAGGTTCTCTCCGGGTAAAACACAGAGTTAGTTACATGAACCTACTCCCTATGCCTAGTGTGCTCAGAAATAAAATAAAACCCAAACACTGAGAACATTGGGTTCTAATGATAACTCTATAACACTAAGCTTCCCATAATAAAGGTAAGTTTCTCATAGTAGATAAAAATGTAAGCTATTGAGAAACACATTTTAATTATTCTGAAGGTATTTATTGAGCCTCTAATACATGCCTGACAATTTGCTGTATGGCAAAGACACAATGGTTGGAATGGCAGAGTGTACATCCCAAAAATGGCTGCAACAGTAGCTCCCCTCGCACACTCTTAAAATGTGACTTTGACATTCTTTCTATAGAGAGGTGAGGTCTATGTTTTATCTCTTTGAACTGAGAAAGCTTATGACTATGGGGAAAGAGAGGCTATATAACTTGTGTAGTCAGATTACAAAAGATAATATAGCTTCTGCCTGGATCTCTTGGACAGCTTGCTCTTGGAATCAAGTGACCCCATGGAGAGGCCCACATGAATTGTAATTGAAAACTAGTCCCCATTTTCCAGCCATGTGCATGAGTCATCTTAGAGTGGATTCCTGAATCTAGCCCAATTCAAGCCATTCCGGCTGATACCATATAGAGCAGACATAAGCCTTCCCCACTGAGACTGCCTTCATTGTAGATTTGTGAGCAAAATAAGTATTGTTATTATATTAGGACTCTATGTTTTGGGATGGTTTGTTACATAGCTAACAGAAACAGTGAAAAATCAATTTGATTTGCCTCCTGAAGCTCACAGTGAATGATGAATGAAATTAAATGAGCAATTATGATATAATGTGGAAATTGTTCTAATAACAGAAATATAGGGTGTCCCAAAAGTCTCCATACAAAGAAAAAATTTTGTAAGGATCATTTTGTAAATAAAGGTACTTTTAGTTACTATATCCCATTTTCCCTATCTATGGAGACTTTTGGGACTCCTGTATGTTAATATTAATGTATAGGTATATTTGGGGGAGGGATTGTAGTGACGAATAAGCAGCAAAGGTGACACCATAGGATAAGTGAGACACAGAAGCTGCATGTGCAACAGATGGAAAGAGCGTGTCTTGCTAGTATTACAGTCAGTGTGGCGGTGGGGACAGGGAGCCTGGGAGAACGAAGAATAGAAAGAGAAGAAATGTGCAAAAACTAAATGAAATCAGGCCATGAAGTTTGGATTTTATCCTAAAAGAGATGGTTATCCAAAGAAATCTTTTAATTAGCTCAGGACTGGGTCAGGCTTGCATTTTAGGAAGGTTGAGGACCAAAGGGAGGTACAACTAGAGATGTGCAGATTAGTTAGGTAGTAATAGTAATCCAACCCTTCTCTACCAATGGAGTTTCTCATCTTGGCAATGGCGACTTTAGATGCTCAGATCGAAAACCTAGGAGGCATCTTTGACTTCTTTTACAGCCTCTTTCCAATCTATTTGCAAATCTTGCCTTATCAACCTTTAAAATACATCTAGAACCTGATTGCTTTTCACCATCTGAATTGCTATCATCCCGGCCCAAACCATCATCTCTTACAGAAATGACTGCAAAAGATTTCTACACCATCTGTCTGCTTTTACGTCTGCCTCACCTACTGCATGGTCTGTTCCCAACGCGGCAGGCAGAGTAAACTCTCAAAAGCCGAAATCAGATCAGCTCACTCCTCTGCTCAAATACATGCAGTGCCTCCCATTTTACTAAAAGTAAAAGCTTAAGTCCGTACAATGGGATAAGAGGCTGCAACATAATCTGGCTCCCTGTTTTTCTCTAACTCTGTCATCAACTCTTGTCCCTGTTCATCGTTCTGTTCAAGACTTATCAGGACACATAAACACAATAGGGGCATTCATTCCAGCCTTGAGCTTTTGTTTTAGCTGTGGTTTCAACTTGGAAGCCCTTCCCACAGACACTGCATGGCTAACCTCCTCAGCTCCTTTAAGTCTTTCATCAAATCTCACCTATTTAAAACTGCAATCAGCAGACCCCTCATTTACCATCCATTAAGCCCCCTTACTCTGCCGCCCTATTTTTCTTTTTCACAAAGTATGTATTACCTTGTAACATTGTACTATATAATTTATTTGTTTATCATGCCTATGGTTAATTTTCTGCCTTCACCTCTGCCTGCCCCCATTCCTGATAAAATGTAAGGAGGAGCAACGAGAGCAGGAATCATTTGTTCACTGATGTAACAAATTACCTTGAAAAGTATCCGGTGTATAGCAGGCCTCCAGGTATTTGTTGGATCAATGACTTAATGAATTAATAAATGGTGATAAAGATAGAGGAGCTCCTCTCATTCTTTCCACAGCATCCTTCATAATTTAACATATCTTTTGATTTGTCTTTTTCTCTATTGAAATTGTACAGCTGGGTTGTTTGCATTCTTTCTTCCTTCTCCTCACTATGACTGTCCCCAGTATGACTATGACTGTCAAGTTGAGTCATCACAATTGCTGTCAGGGCTTAGTTATAAGAAATGAATCTTTATGGATGACCTAGAAAGGGACAGATCATAAAATGAAATAAGTCCAAAGTCAGATCTAAGTAGTGTGTGAAGTACCTACCGTGTTTACGGTGGTGCATTGATATGTACTCAGAGATCAAGACATTGAACCTTTTAGAATCTGGGAAAGTGCTACAAATGTACATCTCTTTTATGAATACTATGTGTGTTTCAGAATGTTAATAAGACTGTTTAAAGGAGACAGGGGTTGGGGGAATGAAATACTATGCAATTCTTCTGCACTTAGGACCTCCCTGCAGTCTGTAGGGTCCAGGGTTAGTCTATTAGGAGGTCTCTCATGCAAAGTCAGTAGATACTATGCAGCTAAGATGTTGGACCAAATCATGTAGATCAAGGAGTACTTTAGTTTCAAAGGTCAATTTTTCAAAAAAGGGCAACCATGAGCAACATATCACAGTGACAATAAAATTTTATGTCATAACTTGCTAAAATATTAGGAAATCCCATAGACACTTTATATGTAAATGCATTTATCTCTTTGACTACTGAGAGAACTTTTGTTATTATATTTAAACTTCTAGATTTTGTTTTTATATACTATACTTGCTGATGTTTTCTTATTTGTTCTTTAATGACGAACACTAGAATAGGAGTGCAAAAAATACCATAACTCACATTTCTTTTGGTCTGGATTACTCCAAACTTTAGATTTTAAGTCTACGTATAGAGAAACCAGGAAACTGTTAAAATCCACGGCAGCTTCAATTAAGATATATAGATTTTAGGAATTTATAAAATATTCCTGATTTCTTCAGGAATATGTGATTCAGATAATTGCACCATTTTTTCTCTCTGTAAGTTAAACCCACACTGATGGTGGGCTAGTTCACGTATGGATTTTGAAAGTTTGTTCAGGTGTTTTTATAATTAGACCTTCGCAGGTAGCAGGAAATGTTGCTTTGCCTTTCCATTTAGCAGCTGTGTTCCAGCTGGGTCTGTTTGTTATAAACGAAAATGGCTCTTTAAATTTATATTCTCTGCATGACCAAGCTTGGCATCAGATGCAGCTTCTGGGTGATGGCAGAGATAAGCACCGAAGGGTGTCAGATTGAAGCTCTGGATCATGGTGTGTTAGATGGCATTATCAACCATAATTGTATATTTCCATTAAAGCCAAGCGATGTGACCAATGGATCTTTGAAAAGTGAATTGTTTCCAGTCATTGAATGCTTTTTTAATGTGATTGAGATGAATCCCCACGATACGTCTGTGCAGCATAATGAACTGTGAAATAAACAAGAATAGAGGCTATGGCAAAATAGGACATTTGTTGACCTGAATAATGATATTCCTTTGCTTCAGGACATAGGCTTATGGAAGAAGTAAATCATTTCTCCAATAGCGCCCATCTACCCTCACGGGATGGAATGATGTCTTCCTATGTCTTGCTTGTAGAGCTGTTTTGCCTCACAATTCGCCCTCTCTTTGCCTTCCTTATTGAAATTAATGGGTCGTGCAGAGATTCCACTGGAAAAGTCTCTGCAACGTGTATATCAATTTCCTGAAAATCCACAGAGCTCTATCAGTATAAAAAGACTAATTAAAGTTAGAAACTGCATTGTTTTTTTCTAAGCAATATTTGTAATTAATATCTATGAAAAACAATAGGGGGAGAGAGGCTACAAAAAAGCTACATGAATATAAATGTATATTTTGACCTTCCTAAAAATCATTTAAGTTATTATTTTTTATTATTTTCAAAAGATCTATCTACTAAAAATCAGTTATATATAATTTAAAAGTGACTTTTCTCCACCTCTTTGGAGGAGAGCGTCTTAACTTGGGTCCCACGGACATCTACTACATTCTTAAACCCACTAACCTTGTTTAAAAAAAAAAATGTATGCATGTTGTGCATTTCTCTGGGGAGACAGTTATCTAGTTTTTGGTTGTTTCTTTTCTGTTATATCTAAGATCCTCAACCAGAAATGGTTAAGAATCCTACCTATGGAGCATGTTTTCTCTAACTCATTTTTGTGACATTTTTAATTACATGAAGTATGTTCAACCTAAAACTTGTCATTCTACCTCTACCTAGCAGTCTATTATCACAGCGTAGTACAGGAGAAAAAAGCTCCCCACTCATTCACTCTCTTTCTAGTTTAATAAATTTTCATCATTCATTGTGCTGTTTTGCATTATCTAATAAAATTTTGAGTATTGAATATACCTAACTGAAATAATGCAAGGTGTAATTCAAGACTCAATGAATTAAGCAGGCACCGTTCTTGAGCAGGAATTCTTGGATTATCTACTAATACTGTGGTTTTCCCTTTTTCATTTTTGGTATCACTAACGTTGTACAGTTGGATGGTTAGATTTAAAAATACCTTATTAGTATTTTCAGAAAAAGCTAGGGTTTATTAAAAACAGAAACAATTTAAAGCATATAAAAAAGAGATGAAATTTTAAGTCATGTGACCATGCTTCTGTGCATTTACCTTTCAGCATTGAGATCAGATCCTTAGAGACAGGAGCTCATTTTTCCTGGCTTAAACTAGGCAAATAAAATTAGTACTAAGAGTTTAGCTTTCTATGCCATTTGCATTAATGAAATTCTAGCACAAGGCCCCATTTAAAACTTAACACCTACATGTTTTAGTTAAGACCCTCCAAATGACAGTATTGATTTATAATACTTCACTAAAATCATGTTTATGTTAGTCTGTAACACTCTTTATAACTGTTTATAACTCTTTATAACCAAAATTTGTTCTACCCATACATAGGAGATATGAGGAAACAGTTAATATGAGGAAACAGTAAATTATTTAGTCAAATCTTCCCTCTCCTTCTCTCCACTCCTCCAGCATTTTGAGAGGTGTCTACGAAAATTCCACTTATGTTAGAGTTAATTATTTTTGCTGTGTTTAGTCTGCCTTGCGTTATTCATTTATATTTTTGACCATTTAACATGAGTCAGGTGAACACTTTACATGCAGTTTCTCACTTAATTCTCATAAAAAATTCCAGAGGTTAGAGTTATTATTACTTATATTTCACAGATGAGGAAACGGGGGCTGGGAGAACAAGTCATTTGCTGAAGACTACACAGATTGTGCGTCGCAAAGCCAGTCTGTCTCCTGACACACCACAAACCCTTAACTACAACTTTATACACTTGATCCTAACTATTCCTGGATTCCATATCTGTGAATTCATCGCCCTGCTAAAATTAATTAACTAATTAATTCACTTATTTTTAGAGACAGGGTCTCTCTCTTTCGCCCAAGCTGGAGTGCAGTGGTGCAATCCTAGCTCACTGGCCTCACATAGCGTTGAACTCCTGGCCTCAAGCTATCTTCTGTCTTCCATCTCCCCAGTAGCTGCGACTGCAGGCACAAGCCACCTTGCCTGGCTAAAATGTATTTCTAACCCCAAAATAAATACTTACTGCACTTTGTGGCCATTTGCAGACCTGTAGAGTGGCAAAAACTTTGCAATGTGCTTGTTACCAGCTGGGGTTGAACAGGTGATGCTTTGTCTTCTTGTCTCAGCTCTCAGACCATAAGCAGGTATGCTTTTCACAGTCTATTCAGTGCCACGTTTTTACATTTGTGTGCTTTTTTGGTGATTTCACTATTTAAAATGTCCCACAACCAGAGTGTTGAAGCGCTGTCTAGCGTTCCTAAGTATAAGGAGGTTGTGATGTGCCTCACAGAGAAAATACATGTATTAGATAAACTTCATTTAGGCATGAGTTACAGTGCTACTCGCCATGAGTTCAACGTTAATGAATTAACAATAAATATAAAATAAAGTGTCTTTAAACAGAAACACACATACAGCACGGTTACATATTGGTCAGTTGGCAAAATTATTGTGACCAGAAGCTCACGGGAACCTAACCCTGTATTTCTTCTAGGAACAATGGTCCAATGTCTGCTGATTCACTGTTCACAGTGACTTTGTAAAACAAGACTACCATGAATTGCCATGAATAATGAGAGTCAACTGTGCCGCCCTTCAATAATAATCACCCTTTACTGAAGACTCAGTAGTCTAGATCCACTGTAACATTCTTACTTTTTCTGCTGGCTACTTCATCTCAGCCTAAAGGCATCCTTATTTTTCCTGCCTCCAAAGCATTTATTTTAACCCTGATAGTATTAATATATTCTCACTTACTCTTGCCACAACTAAACTTTGTGAGTGACGGCTGCCTATATTCTTTCTGTTTACCAACTCTCTATCTTTACAAATCAGCTTTTGCTCTCACATCAAAGTAACACAAATCTGAATACAAATACAAGCTCTAATAGTTATTTGCTGTGTGATTTTGAGTGACTGATTTCATGTCCATGAATCTCTATTTCCTATTTTGTAAAACAAGAAAAATGTTACCAACATCTCTTATAGAATTGCTTATGCTAAGTTGTAAATTAATGTTTGGTCTTTAGCTCTTAGGATTAGTAAATTTGCTATCTGCAAATTACATGTACATCAAATATATTATTTGAGATAATGACCGTTATTTTATATTCAAGCTGCCTTATATATAGAAACATTTAACAAATCAATTTGCTCTCGCAAATGGATTGGTAATTTCTCTTTTCTTGTGGATACTTTGAATCATTTTGATACAGGAAAGTGGACCCCAAACTGGGGTCTGGCCTGAAGGCCAAGTGGGTTCTTGGCTTTGTGCAGGAAAGAATTCAAGAGCGAGCTACAGAGTAAGGCAAAGGCAAGTTTACTGAAGTAACAAAGAACAAAAGGAGGCTTGCTCCACAGGCAGGGCAGCAGCTATCTCCCAGAGCAACAGAGAGTGGCCCCTTGTGAGTTCCTGGGGCCTTAATCCATACCTTCTACTTAATTTTATTTTAAGTGGCGGGAGGATTATTCATAAAGTTTCTGAGAAAGGGGTGGGGAGTTCTGGAAACTAGGGTTCTTTTCTTTTTTAAACCATGTAGGGTAACTTCTGAGAGTTGCCATGGCATTTGTGATAGCCATCAGCGGAAGCTCCTTGTACTGTGTGAATACATTATAACTAGGGAGTAATGGACAGTGAGGGCAACCTGAGGTCGTTTTTCATGGCCACTTGAGTTCTAGCTGGTTTTGGCCAGTTTCTCCGCCATCTCTTGTTTTAGCAGAGACCTTGGTTCAGTTTTTATGACTACTTATAAAGCAGGGCCTGCTGGTTCCCTGTCTCAATTTGACTGATCACCCTTTTCTTCCTATAGCAAGCTCCTATGTCATCTGAGCCCAATTTAGGTCAAATAAATAACCTACACTATCAAATGTGTAATTATATTTATATTTGTTACTGATCTCAATTTTGTTTGCTATATTTCCTCATCCTGATTTTTAGCTATTTATATTTTTCTATAAACTGCCTTTCTGAAACAAGGAAAGCCATGGATTGGTAGATGAATATTTGAACAGACGGATGGATAAATAGATGAGTGGATAGATATATCAGTGAGACAGTATTATTACTAACTAGTCCTTGTTTTGCTTATGCTATAATTTCAATTTTAAATACTATTCTCTGTCATCCAAGTCTGTCAAAATTATGTCTATCTTTCAGAGTCTATTATACCCATCATCCACTTACCGACTTTTTTTTTTTTTAGCATTTTCTAATACTTCTACCAGACATGCTCTTCTCTCTTTGCACTGACCTTCACAAAACTTTGTGTATTCTTCTGTTGCAATGTTTATCTTCTCTCTGTAATTCAATTTGTAGTTATTTGTGGACTTGTCTAATTCTCCTTTCTCCTCTTTTAAGTTTTTAATGGCAGGATTTATGCCCTATGCACTTTTATAACCCATGTGTACTTGGCAAAGTATTCATAGTCATGTGCCACATAAGAACATTTTGGTCAAAGACAGACCATATATATGCCATTGGTCCCATAAGATTATAATGGAGATGAAAAATTCCTATTGCTTAGTGACATAGCTGTCATCATAACATCATAGCCCAATGCATCACTCACATGTTTATGGTGATGCTGTGTAAACAAACCTACCATGTGGCCAGTCATCTAAAAGTATACAGTTATGTTCTAGGACTTCAAATTCACTCACCATTCACTCACTGACTCACCCAGAGAAACTTCCAAACTTGTAAGCTCCATTCAGGTTAAGTGCCCTATATAGCTGTATCATTTTTATCTTTTACTGTACCTTTTATGTGTTTAGATTCATTTAGATTTACAAATACTTACTATTCTGTTACAATTATCTACAGTATTCAGCACAGTGACACGTTGTACAGGTTTGTAGCATAGGAGCAATAGGCTATACTGTATAGCCTAGGTGTGTGGCAAACTATACCTCTAGGTTTGCGTAAGTACACCCATTTATGTTTGCCCAACAATGAAATCATCTAACGATCTATTACCCAGAGTGTATCCTCATTGCTAAGTGATGCATGACTGTAATTGATATTTAATAAATACTTGTTGAATTTTATTGAAATGAAATTTACATGAACTTAGATTTGAAACTGCCTCAAAATTTATTGAAACTATTGTATGACCCAAACCTAAATACTATCGTTTTTGGATATTTGGGCTGAAGTAGCTAATGATTTCCTTTTATTAATCAATTTCCCCAAGATTAGGCAGAAAATTTCAAAATTTCTGATTTCATGAATGGCCATATTATATTCATTATCTTTTCAATATTTGAATAAATAAATAATGTGAGCATATGTAATAAATGAGAATAACATGGGTAATAAAAATAAAAAAACCATAATGAATACTACTAGGAAAAAAAAACAGTACTTCTGCAGGAAAAAGAGTGAACTTTGGAACACAGAGATTGAAATTTATGCAGTGGAACCATATCCATTACATAATGATCAGAGTAGAGAAAATTGTTGAAAAACTGAGTAACAAGTAAATCTTTAAATGTTCACAGATGTATTTGTGTTTACTAGGTCAGCATCTGAAAGATGAAAAGAGTTGATTCACTGAGGGAGCATGAAGGCTTGCAGATGTTCTTAGGGATGTTAAAAGAATGGGGAGTTCTGGATTAACTAGAGCAAAGGCAAATTGGCTGAAGCAATTTATTAGAGCAGAATAAATGATCATCATGAAAAAAATGTAGATTCTTATTAAAAATGAAGGAAACACCTGGCTGTCCTTTCATGTCTTTAGATATTGGCTAAAGACTCCAGGCAGCCATGCTACTGAGTTAGCGGCTTGCGCATGTGTGTGTGCCTCTTTGTGTATGTGTGTTCCATGCATCACAATCAGGCATGCAAAGCCTACGAAATGTGTGCCACAGCAAAATGCGATGGCTCTATGTATGGGAATTTCTGTGTATAAATATCATAAAGTGTATAATGGTATTTGATTCTCACAGCTTTTGTAGCAGATCGTACTTTCCAAAAATGGCCATAACAATATTTTTGGTCCCACATGTTCCATCAAAATGTTTCCCCTCTCTCTTCAAGCAGTAGTCTATGTTTCCTCCTCTTAAAACTAAGAGAGCCAAGGCATTATATGTAACCAAAATGTTTGTGCCCCCTTAATATTCTGAAATTAAAAAAAAAACAAAAACTAAGCCTTGTGGCTGCCTTGATTAATAAAAGGTGACAGAAGTGACACTTTGTGATTTCTTGGACGAGGTTATAAAACATGATACAGCTTCTGCCTGGCTCTTTCTTCATGGGCTCCGCAACTTTGGAGGCTTGAGTCACCATGGTGGAAGGACCATATGCACAGACGCCAAAGAGAGGGGGAGAGAAAGAGAGAGAGAGAGGGAGACAGACACACAGGGAGGACAAGCACCCTAAGGGACCCAGCTGTTCCCGCCCTTAGCTGTTTGAGTCTCCACAGCTCAGGAATCAGATGATTCCAGCCCCAGCCACTGTCTGATTTCAATCTTGTGAGGGACCTTGAGCAAGAATCAGCCATCTGAGCCCAGAACCAAAAAGATAAAGCTATTGTTGTTTAAGCCACTAAGTTTTGAGGAGGTTTGTTGTGCAACAATATATAATCAGAACAGTATATTTCAGAAGACGTTAAGATGTGTCCATTTGACAAACTAGTAAACTGATCAGAAAAGATACTTGCTCTGGGTTACTGAGTAAATCTGTATCATTGTTAGGGCTGGGATTAAAATTCAGAGTTCCTGTCTCTTGTTCAGACCTCTGGTCCACTCTAGTTATAATGGGGAAAAACAAAACACATCGTTACATTCATTGGAATGAAAGTTTATAACACACAATTTACTCAAAAGCTAGATTTTTAAGAAGCTGTTTATTGAACCTGAATAACATAGTGTACTATAAATGGGTGTTCATTAACTGAATTTATACCTCATATTAAAATGCTCTCCCAGGTTAAGCATTGTGCTTTAATTGTGTTTTTAAATTCTGATTGAACTGATGTACTTTTTAAAGTAGAATCTAAAGATACACAAATATCAATATTTTCCTACTTAGCAATACATAGAAAAATTAAACAGTACCGCTAATGCCTGTGAGTAGTCTCACTGCTAATTAGCCACAATGTAGATAAACAATTTGCACATCATCATTTTAGGCTTCCTGTATGCAAAGTACTGAACAGAATATAAAACAACTAGAGAATAGTACCTGTCTTCAAAGAGTTTGTTATCTAGGTAGAAAGAGAAAATAGACACATATGAATGATAATTCAGATCACATACAACCCAAAGGTAAACAAATTGTTTTTTGTATAAGCTATATTTAAGTGCTGAGAGAACCAAGAGCAAAGTGGTAGGCAGAACTTTCTTGGGGAAAAATTATAAATATTTAGCACACTTAAATGTGTATGTTTAAAACTCACATTATGAATTATGCCTTTCTAAATATTTAAGCATTTAATGATACAGTACTATATTCATTGTCCTTGTTGCTGAAAACTATTACCAACCGTATGAAATTTACTATATGAAACCATACAACAAATATGGTGAACCATTTGAAATTGCCAATTTTTGAGAGTTTTCACAGAAGTGGATATTTTATCCAGTTCAACCTGACATGTCAATTAGATGAAGATCCTGTTCTAGGCTCAAATGACCCTACTGTCCTTCAGTCATTTGACATATATTCAGTCACCCTTTTAAAAAATTTTTAAAGGTAAGCAATTTGACTTGTTAATAAATACAAACTATATATTTATATTTAAATGTTAATGTTAACACATATAAACTACATTTTATTTTATCAAAGTATCAGCATTTCCATCCACATTCTACATTTATAATTTCATAGTAGATTACTGGGGGCATTTATTTTAAATTTTTAATTGCTTCCTTTTCCATTTTAGATATTTAATAAACATTTCTAAATATTAAGATTTTTCTAAACGTTCTACTAACTGCAACGTTAGATTGAAGGACTAATTTCTTAAATGTAATTAACCCTGTGCTCCCACCAGAGACAAGCATCGTAGGTAAAGAATAATTTTATAATAACACCATTTTATTTCCATAGTAACTTCATTCAAGGAGCATGAAGTTCATTATAGTCATTTTCTAAATAATCCTTTTGAAAAATCCAGTAAATAGGTGCTATGATTTGAATGTCCCCATTAGAACTCATTCTGAAATTTAATTGCCATTGTAATAGCGTTAAAAGGTGGGTCCTTTAAGCGGTGATTAGGCTATGAGGGATCCGCTGTCCTGGGTGAGTTTAATGCCTCAATAAAAGGGCGTTGGGCAGGAGTGCGTTCTCGCTCTCTCTCGCTATTCCCCCTCCCCTCCTGCCTTCTGCCTCGTCTTAAAGCAGCAAAAAGACCCTTGCCAGATGCCAGCACGTTGATTTTGGACTTCCCAGCCTCTAGAACTGTGAGAAAATAGATTTCTCTTCATTACAAATTGCCTAGTCTTAGGCATTTTGTTATAGCAGCGCAAAGTGGAAAAAGACAGTAGGACATGAAGCTAAAAAGTATAGGAAATGATTGAATTTTTGCTATGATTAGAGTTTTTAGGATGGAGTCATTAATAGTCAGTCTCTGGCCAAGATAAGAAATACAAATTTACACTTTTGGGGGCATTTCTAAGGAAACTGACTGGCTTCAGACATTAACATTTTAAACCTATCATATATCTTACAGTCTTCTTATCAGTAATTTTTTAAAAAAAATTACAGTACAGATTTTATAAAATTTATATTATGCATATAGTATCACCAGTTTTAGGCTCCTGGTTTATATATTTTGAAAGGGCTTAGAGTCCATCTGCAATCATTATATTATCCCCATTGTCCAGCCTCACTAAAATTGTTACCCAGAATGTCCTAAGTTTTTGTTGCCTTTTCCCCCAGGCTTTTGGGAGATAAGCCGTGTTTTAAGGAGGCAGTCAGTTGGGCAAGGTGAGATCCTAGACCACCTGTAGCTGACCACCCACTCAATATACACACTCCCACACACATGTATATGAAATTAAATAGCTACTTCTAAAAACGTGACTTGTATGTCATATAAGTTAATATGGAAATGGTTTACAAAAGATTTTATCTGACAAACACCTGTTGATCACTTTTTATGTGCTAAGCATTATGAATCATAATCCATACAAACTTTTATGACTTTCTTAGAGTATCTAATTTTATAGAGTTACCTAACATTTAATAGCATTTGCATAAAAATTTTAAATATAGAACAAGAACCCATATTGCATTGTATTAAGACATTTAGATTGCTGGAATGTGCTATATAACATGTGCCTCAAGCATAGACATTCTGAGTTTCCCAAATACCTCATTTGCAAAAGTTTTTTGTTTCATAGAATCATTGACATTCTCAAAATTGGTATGTGAGCTTTTGGAGTAAACTGGTTTTTATACTCTGTTTTCCAATGTTCCCCAGATTCAGTAGCAATTGTTGAATTGCAGATGGTCCCTCCCATTTTATCTTCAGTCTTAATCCTACAAAGGTTAGTCCTACTTTGTTTGCTCTGACAGGAAACTCTTTACTTCTAACCTTGCAAGAGGCCATACAGGTAACAAAATTACCCTTGGCTGGTCTGCTTTTCACAAGAGTGATGTGTGCTGCAAAACTTGTTCAAATTTCACCATTATCGGGGGTCGGGCACCGTCCTGGGTGTGTAAGGAAAACCTAATTTCTTTAGCGATTACATTATTTTCTTTCTTCTCTTTAGAACTTTTCCTCATTTTTTGTCTAGAGAGATGCTTTGTGCTCCCCGTTCCATGTGTTAAGTGATTCTGGCACTGCATTTCAGCCTTCTCTCAGTGTACTTGCAATAAAGTCTTTCAAAAGTTGTGTTTTCTTATCTAATCCTCAAAACACCTAGGTGCTTTAGAGTCACACATGCTCTAGAGTTATGCTGTACAATTCAGTAGCCACTAGCCACGTGTAGCCAATGAGCACATGAAATATGGCTAATCTGAGGTATGCTGTAAGTGTTAAGATGTGTTATAAGAGTAAAATACATACCACGTGTTCAAGACCTTGTATGGAAAAATATAAATTATGTCATTAGTACATTTTTATATTGCTTTCATGTTGAAATGATAATATTTAGGATATATTAGGCTAAATAAACTATATTATTAAAATAATTTCACCTGTTTCATAGCTACTTTTTAAATGTGGTTATAAGAAATTTTTAAAATTAGATCTATGGTTCTACACACTGCTCTAAAAATTGCAAAGCCTCTGATACTAAAAAGAACCCAGGCTTTTTGCTTCAAATTACATGAGATATTTGAGAGGTTTTTATTTTTCTTGTTTGTTTTTTGGTAAAATTTTCAAATGCCTTAAAGAAAATAAACAGATACCAAATGGTTTTCTGAGAATTAGAAGCACAGTTGGCTTTGGACAAAAGAAAGCTAGAAGTGGTAATTAGACCACAGTCAAAAGAATGAGTAAAGTTAAAAAAAAAAAAGAAAGAAAGAAAAGAACAGGACCAAGTGCATTAAATCAATGCAATCGTAGGATGGTAAAGTGCAAGAAGAGAGAGAAGACAATGGATATAGACAGGGAGGAACATGGTGGTGTGGGGATGTTCATGGTGGTATGGCTGTGTGCACCCAGGCCTTGGGGTAAGACAACTGGAAGGAACGCAGGTAGAATTACTATCATCAGATACGTGCTTCTGAATCTTGGATCTTTCTAGCTAAGATGTGGCTCTTTTCCCATTCCCCAGAACAATGCTATGAAACAGACTGACTTAATAAATACAGTGAACTCCATTAAACCTGGATGGCCCTGCTGCAAAGCATCACTGAAGCGATGAGTCTGTGGTCTTTATTATTTCTACTGTGCCCATGAGGAAACTGAGTATCAGAGGGATTAAGTAACTTGCTGAAATCACAAAGCTAGTAAGGAACAAAGTTAGATTTTAACCCCGTTCTAAATGTCATTTTTACCTTTTGTGTTCTTTCTCCCCTATCAAAGAAGATAATAGTTTCTGCCTTTAACTCTCTGCCAAGTGAAGATATACTTAACTTGTTACTGTAAATTATAAATTATTTATGTGTTAAAATCTGGACTCAATATATCCGTTTTGTTTTGTTTGCTGTGTAGAGACACACATTTTTGACTGTGTTATTTTAAAATGTGTTGGGAATGGGAGCTGTTCTGCTGTAGTTTCTAGTCAGAGAAAAGTTTGGTGCCGTGTCTTTGTGTAGCAACAGAAATCTTGAAGGACTCATTTCTGTGATCAAATGGTTCTAGAGGACATTAATGGTGTCTGTGGCTTAGAGCAAAGTGGTTCTGATTATGGTATTTGGTGTTGATTGCTCAGTTCACCAGATGGATTGCTACATCTGTGTGTCTATCTCTTTTGTGCTTTCTCTTCTCCTTTAGATGTGAGTTTATTTCGATCAGATTCTTTTCTCACTTTACCTGATTTTAATTCCAAAGGATGGAGTCTTACTCATCTTTGCAATCTCATTGCTTAGCCTCATGCTCAGAATACAGGTGAGACATTGCCATCCATTCATGATATGAACACATTGCTATGCAGTGAACATTCAACAAATTAGCAATTGGCTACCTCTTACGGGGTTGGGCACCACATTGGGGATAGAATAGTATATATGGCCGCATGCCATTCTTATAATCTGTTGGGAGAAAGTTACACATCAGTGTGATAAATCTTGCACGTGTGTAAGCCCAGGGTCTTGTGGGAACACCTTAGGAGGGAACTTAATCAGATTGGGTAAATAAATGGAAAAATTTCCAGAGAAAGTGGTATTTAAACTGAGACCTGGAGGAAAGAGGTAATCAGGAGGAAGGGATTAGAGATCTAGTGGAAGAGGAAAGATATTCCTAGCAGAAGAAAGGACAAGTAAAGACATTGTGGACATATAGTTTGTTCAATTTGGAGTTTGGTTGGAGGGATATAGTTGGGAGAGGGGAGAAGAATAGGAGGAGTATGAGGAGGGAAGAGATTAAGAAAAAATGTTCAATCAATGTTTGAAGAAATAATTTTAAAAAGCAATATAGCACACAAATGCAATTCATTGTGAATTTCTAAGATGATTTATTTATAATATACATTTTAGATCATTTTATCTTATAAACATATTTTATTTAATTAAAAGATAAAAATGGATTTCAACCAGGTAATACTGGAGACCTCATATGCATGTACACATATGCATATTTATTATATACCCACTTCATTACAATTCTATGGTCTGCTCCATACTTATCATTAGGGACATTTACCTCATGATAAATGGGCTTCATTAGTAGTGGTTTGAGGGATTATTATTTATTCATCTCTGAAGGTTATAAAGCTTTTATTAATTCATTTTCTAGGAACTATTACTTTAAATCCCAAATGCTTTTTTATTCTTCAAATGAGATAGAAAATAGTGTATTTGTCCTATTATTTTAATGCTTGAATTTAGCTTTTAAATGAAGGCTGAAATGAATTCTACTTAATGTGAAATATAAATTTTGGGGAAGGCAATAGGTTTGGCTAAGAGAATTGCATGAAGATGCATACTGCAAACTCAGTTTTAAGTCTTAGTCTTTTGGTAAATATTATGTTCTCTCATTGGTCCATTAGGCTTTCTCTGCTCATGTAATCAAACTTCAAAATTGGGATACCATTGTCTGTGGATGTGGCTTATAACGGTCAATGAATTAAATATAGTTTATAATGCTCCGAAAATAATGTATTAATCATTTATGAAAATTTGAGGTTACAAACACATCTCAAATTCACTACTTTTTAAATAATGATTTGAAGAGATGGTATTTTAAGTTGGTATTTAGGACTTTAAAAAATATTAAAATATATTAACTGTTCATGGATAAAGTTCTTCTATAATATTGTTATGATAATTTTTTAAGCAAACTACTTTGTGCCACAATATTCTCTTCCCACTTTTGTACCTCATAAATCAATGATTTTTATGTTTCTGAACACAAGCTGGAAGAGGGATTTCTCATTTGCATTTCTATTCTCCTTCTTCATCACAAATAATGCTGATTCAGCAGACTGTACCTGTGCTACCTACAAATGGAAATTAAGGTGAGTTTAAATTCCTATGATTTTCATTTGTGACCCGACTCTTGGGTTAGGAGACTAACAAAATATAAGCCACTTGCTTTATGAAGTTGAAAGGGAAATGGAGAGATTAATGAAGGGACTGATCAGGATTAGAAACAAGGAAAAATAGAGTACATTTCCTCTCGGGGCTCCATCCCTACCTTTATAAACATTTATTAAGCATCTACTATGACTCAGATTTTGTAAAGAGTTAAGAAGAATATAGTCAAGTTACATACAGTCCTTTATTAGTTTTTTTGTGAACGGAAGTCAGACTTTATAGAGTTTTACAAATTCTTCCACTCTATGTAGTGCATGCAGTTACTACGCAGGCACGAAATTGGACTGTAACAGGGGGACTGGCATTTCGCCTTTCACTTCAGAAAGTATAAAGCCACCACGAGAGCATCCCCCCACCCGGTCGTCTGTTTGCAGTCGCTGCTCGGGCGCCAACGTTTGCGGTCATTTCGGATCGGGAGCCTGACCCCTTGGTTATAATCAAAACCTGCTCTCCTCCCTCCTGCTCCCCGCTTCCCAGCTGGATGAGAGTGTAAAAAACTAGCCTTGCCGGGCAAACAGGAAAGGGAGGTCGAATGGGCTGGAAGGAAGGGAGGGGGACAGACCCAGGGAGGGGCGACGTGATCGGAGGGGAGACGCTGTCCCTCCCCGCCAGCTTTCGGGTGGGCGGGGCCGGCGGCCGAGCAGCGCCTCCCGCAGGCTCCGCCCCCTGACCCGCCCCCTCGCGGCGGGCCCCGCAGGCAGCGGCGGCGCTGTCTCTTTAAGTGACAGCTGTGGCGCGGGTCCCAGTCCCGGCCTTGACGTCAGTGCCGCCTCCCGGGCAGCCAGGAGTAGTTAGCGCCGCCGTCCGTCCGCGCTGCGGCTCGCGGCGCGCTCGCAAGCTGCGGGCGGCGAGTTTTCTTTGCTCCGGCCCCTCCTGCGCCCTCCCGCGGGGAGCCGAGCGCCGGCCCCGCGCCGCTCGCCTGTCTCCTCACACTTCCCGCCGTCGCCCAGGGAGCGGCCGCTCCCGCGGAGCCCTTCTCCCGCGCGCCGCTCCTCCGATGGAGCTCGGCCGCCGCCGCCGCCGCTGCCCGGAGCCCTGAGCCGGCTGCCCGGGCCGGAGGGTCGCGCCGCCCCGCCGAGGGTGCCGGGCGCCCGGGCGCTCGCTGAGGCCCGGGGCCGCGAGGGGTGCGGGGCGCGCGCCCCGGGAACTGAGAAGTGCTGCTCTCTCGGGTCGCTCGGTCGCCGGCGGGCAGACCATGGCACTGAAGGACACGGGCAGCGGCGGCGGCACCATCCTGCCCATTAGCGACATGGTCTCCTCGTCCAGCGCGCCCGGCGCGTCGGCGGCCGCCGCCCCGGGGCCCTGCGCGCCGTCGCCCTTCCCCGAGGTGGTGGAGCTGAACGTGGGCGGCCAGGTCTATGTAACCAAGCACTCGACGCTGCTCAGCGTCCCGGACAGCACTTTGGCCAGTATGTTCTCGCCTTCCAGTCCCCGGGGCGGCGCCCGGCGCCGGGGCGAGCTGCCTAGGGACAGCCGCGCGCGCTTCTTCATCGACCGGGACGGCTTCCTCTTCAGGTACGTGCTGGACTACCTGCGCGACAAGCAGCTCGCGCTGCCCGAGCACTTCCCCGAGAAGGAGCGGCTGCTGCGCGAGGCCGAGTACTTCCAGCTCGCCGACTTGGTCAAGCTGCTGTCGCCCAAGGTCACCAAGCAGAACTCGCTCAACGACGAGGGCTGCCAGAGCGACCTGGAGGACAACGTCTCGCAGGGCAGCAGCGACGCCCTCCTGCTGCGCGGGGCGGCGGCGGCCGCGCCCTCGGGCCCGGGCGCGCACGGTGGCAGCGGTGGCGGTGGCGGTGGCGGTGGCGGTGGCGGCGGCGGCGCGCCGGACAGGCGCTCGGGCTTCCTCACGCTGGGCTACCGCGGCTCCTACACCACGGTGCGCGACAACCAGGCCGACGCCAAGTTCCGGCGCGTGGCGCGCATCATGGTGTGCGGGCGCATCGCCCTGGCCAAGGAGGTCTTCGGGGACACGCTCAACGAGAGCCGCGACCCCGACCGGCAGCCCGAGAAGTACACGTCCCGCTTCTACCTCAAGTTCACCTACTTGGAGCAGGCGTTCGACCGCCTGTCCGAGGCCGGCTTCCACATGGTGGCGTGCAACTCCTCCGGCACGGCCGCGCTCGTCACGCAGTACCGCGACGACAGGGTCTGGAGCAGCTACACCGAGTACATCTTCTTCCGTAAGTCCGCACGCCCGGCGCGCCCCGTCGCCCCGGTGCCCGCGGCGACCCCGGCGGTTCGAGACCGGCCCGGGCCCCGGCGGGGGGTGAACTAATTAGTACGAGCGGCTGTCCCCGCGCGCCGCCTCGACGCGGGAGCGGGGTCGACGGTCTCGTCGCTTGCGAGCCCCTCTCCACTGCCTTTCTCGATCTCGGTGCCACCCTGTCCCCACGCGACACGCCTCCTCGCCCCGGTCCGCTCCTGCGTGTCCGAGGCGTCCGCGGAGACTGGGGCACGGAGATGTGCGCGGGTCCTCCCGCATCCCTCCGCTTCCGCGGGACCCCTGGTGGGAGACCCCTGTGGCTCTCCGTGGTGTCCTTACGGAGGACAGGGTGGCAATGAGGGGTCCCCGCGTTGCCAGCGTCCCCGCCTGTCGGTCACCGGTGGTGTCGGGAGGGCGACGGGAGAAGGGACCGCGGCGCCGGGCGCGAGAGCGGCGGGTGGGAAAGACGCCCCCGCCGGGAGCCCGGATTTCCCGCGCGGTTCCCGGCAGGGCGACCGCCCGGGGTTTGGGACAGGGCAGGGGAAGGAACTGGAAAGCTGGGGAGTCTGAGTGCTGCTCTGGGATCAGGAAAGGGCGCGCTGTGTGTGTGTGTGCGCGTGTGCGTGTGTGTCTGCGTGTGTGTGTGCGTGTGTGTGTGTGTCTCCTTTCTGCGCACCTCGAGTGCGAAAGGGGGGTCGAGTCCTCTTTCCAGGGTGCATAAATGCAGTGATTTTCCGAAATGAGAGAACCAGGGAGAGGACGCGGGCAAGCATCTGGGACGATGCTTTTCGCGGTGCGCTTCCGGAGCGGGCCAGGACCGCAGCCAGACCCTGCCCGGGCGCGGGGCTGGGGCGGGTGGGGGTGTGGCGGGCGCGGTTCTCAGGGACGTTTACAGAGCGAGGAGGGCAACGACTAGAAGGAGATTTGGACAAATGAGAAGCCAGCTGGGATGGCAGCGGGGAGATTACTTTGCAAACGTTTGGGGCTTTAAAACTTGCCTGCAGCCTGAGAGAGTAGCACTGAAAGCCTATGATGGAAATAGCTGTAATCATGTTTATTTATTCAGCAACTTCACTACTTGAGAACTGAACAGTTTTCTATACTCTATTTGGAGAAGGGGAAGGGACCTCGCCGTGCGCAGGTGCGAGCTTGCTGGAAGATGGCTCAGTGTTTGCATGTTCTGACAACCTTGGAGGTAGGGTGACAAAACCCAGCACACCGGTTCTTAGAGTTAGATTGTCTTTTTAAACAGTGCTCGATTTCTTGAGAAAATCATTTCAACAGAAAAGCAAATGAAGTGTCCACTGAAGTGGTAGATATGAACCTATTGCCTTAATTATGTAGAAGTATTACTTGGTACACAGTAAAACCATTGATGGTCAGAAAAGCCACCCGAGGGAATATAAGATTTTATTGCTTATATAAAATTGGCATATCTTCAATATATATTAAGTACTTTAAGTATTTTAGCATCATTCTTTACATCTTATCCGCTATCATTGTGACCTTTATCAATAACTTTTTAGATTTTAAACACTGAAGTCATTCAACATAGATTTCCAAGCTTTTCAGAAGATGAGTTAAAGTGAACTTTTGCCTTTCTTGTGTTTAGTAATTTTTGTTAAAGATGTGTAAGCATGAGTGTTCTGCTAAGTTTCTAAAATTTTGGAAATCTTTCAGAGTTTTGGTTTTTCTTTTTCCCCTAGAAAGTTGTAGACTTGAAAATGGTCATTACTTTGATTATAAAGAGATAATACAGGTTATATCTAAATTAGGAAAAAAATCGATTAGTACATTTAAGTTGGAAACTTAGCCAGTTTAACTAATAAGATAATTTGAGAGATATTTGAAATTCAGGGCCTGTTTCACTTCTGGACTTAGAAGTGGTGTTAAATATTCATATTATGCATAACCACTTGCAGAGTACTCTTATTACTGATGACCTCTGAAATTCATTCATAAAAGTTTCAGAAAATCTCAGGAAGCAACTCACAACTTTCTTCATTGATTATCCTCACTTTGGGGGAAAATACACTATTCCAGATTAAATGTTGTTCTTTTGAAGGGATAATCTAGTCATTGATCAACCAAATGTAGTTGTCATTTAAATTTTGGATATAAAATTTATCTTGAATGCCAGTATACATATATTTATTTTATTATTTTGTACAACTTACTGATATTTTCAGCAGTTATTTTGAATGTGATTCCTTTTAATATTTGGTGAATGAAAATACACTGTAAATTTTTTGTTTTTCCATCCTATTCAGTTCAGTAAAGGACAGAATATAATTATCTTATTTGACAAGTCTCTATTTAAAAAGATTATCCATATTATTCACAAAAGTAAAATTATTGGATGACCTTTTTCTCTACTAGGTGCTAGGTGTGAAAACTTAATATCTTTTATTTTCCTTTTTGACACAGTTCTTTCAACAAATATCTATTTGTTGTGTAACATATTTATTTAGTGTACAACATATATGAGTCATATTACATTTTAAAATTCATGTTACATGTGAACTTAGTAGCCTGAAGCAGCAACAGCATTGTAGTGTATACACTTGAGCTTCAATTTTAATGTTTGCCACCACTCCTGAGTTTCTGCTGTAGAGGGGAAGAAAGTGGTAAATGGTTCAGTAATCTCAGACACTGCTACTTTCCAGATGTGTGATCTTGGCTAAATTATTTACTTGGTCTGTGTCTTAGTTTCCTCACCTGTGTAACAGGGGTTATCATAGTACCAATTTCATAGGATTGGAGAGTACATGTACAGTGTTTAGACCAGTGTCTGACTCATAATAAAAACTTGACAAATGTTAGCTGTTACTGTTATAAGTAATATGTTACAGACTGTTATTATTCTTGTCAACATTAAGTTTTAATTTTGTTCCATAGTAAATAGTTAATTTAATTATAAAGTTAATTAGGAAGTTATTTTGCAATTAAATGATACCATACTATACTTTGAGAAGTTTGAAACAAACAACTAAATAACTAATTTCTTTCCTGGAACTTGAATTTTTCAGGTCAAGTCACCTAAGCCTGCCAATCATACTTCAGTTGGTTTTTCTGAATTGACTCCAGCAGAACTCCTTTTTGATTCAGGGCCAAGAAGTGTTTTAGCACTATGACTGGAAACTTTGGCAATATTTTCTGATAAATACCACGCTAGATTCATATCTCCTTAAGTGCTTATATCCAAGTCATTGGGTTCTTATGCTCAAGGTTATGTACAAACTATTAAATATTTAATATCAAGGTCATTTGGCTACATGGACACATATCTATTCTCAGTCTTAACTCATTATTTATCAAGTTTTTTTTTTTTTAGTATACTGCAATATATACTAGTACTGTTAAATTCCATATTACTTTTCTAATACCGAAGATGGATTGTCCTTTCTTGGGGAAAACAGAGTGATTTATTGTGCCTTCTGTTTTAAGGGGATGTTTGGTAAGTATAGTTGTGGATGCCTTTAGCAATATATAGGAGACAAAAGGCATTTTATGTTGGCAGTGTATTGCTTAGAGAATAGATAGTTGTATGATTGGAATGTGATACATAGATCACCTGTGGTTAAAACTAGTATTACAGATTTCTTTTATTTGTTGTAATCAGAGAGTTTACAGAGAATATAGTGCTGATTTATTGCTTTTCTCTTCTTATACTGTTTCAGCTTTTGAACTCCATATATGATTAAGCAGTTTGTGTGTGAAAGTACACCTTTTTCTGGGTTATATTTGATATTCTTTAAGTTTGATATATCCTTTTTTGCTGTTTGGTGCAGGAGAGTGTCAGATACAGGAATTAATGCTATTACTGAACTGGGCTGTGAAATCAAATTTGTCTTAATGGATTTTATATCTACTCTTTCAAATTCATTCTGACTCATTTCACTGTGTTGGGTTAAAGAAAGCCTGTTGAGTTGAAAACATTCAAATAGCTACTCAGTCTCAATCCTGTGTTAGCATGCTTGCTGCGTTAAGAGCTTTGTAAGACAAATCTTTAAAAAGTCATTCTGTTTGGGTGCAAAGCTTTAAAATTGTATCTTTTTTAGTCTAAACATACTTTTTTGATCACCAAACACTATTTTATAGAAATTAATTTTGCTAGTCATATTTTTAAGGTTGATTCTTTTCCTCCTGATTTGCTAGGTATTTTTACAATTATAATGTAAATTTTACAATTAACACATGGTCGAATGTCTTTTGAATTAGCAGGAATAAGCAAAAGGAACAGATAACTCTTTAAAAGACCAAGATTTTTATTTCATGCAGCTAGTTCTGATAATAAGACAGACAAAAATGACAAAAACTTTGGAGTGCAGAAAGTTTGAGGGCTGTGCTGTGGCATTGGCTTCTGTTTAAAGACACTACTTTTATGTCTGGCATAGTCTTGTCTTTAATCTTTTTTTATAGTGCTTTGGCTTTAACTTTCCGTGCCACCCTTTTACAACTTTGTGTGGGTCTATCTTTATGAAGATAATGAAGCTGAAAAACTGAATGGCTATAAGCCTTATTTGGCAAGATTCTTTCTTTCTGTTTTGTAGCTTGGGATGTTAGAACTCACAATTTTTGTATGAGAGTGTGTGTGTGTGTGTGAGAGAGAGAGAGTGTATGAGTATACTTGAGTTAAGAAGAAAAAAATCCTCATTGGAAAAAAGAGAAATAATATGTATGAAGTTAGTCCCCAATTTCAAATTATCTATTCTATCGTGATAAGTTATTAGCTAGCATTAGTTAAAATTGTGAAAATGATTGCCTACTTGTCATTTAAAAGTTGTTCTTTTTATATTTAATAATTTTATTTATACTTAATGTACATTTCAAAATTGCTAAGAGAGTAAGTTTCAAATGTTCTCACCACAAAACAAAAATGAATAAAAGTAGCAAGTTTTTCACTATAAAAGTAATAAATGTAATTTTAAGGGCATTTGTAAAAGAAAAGTAAAATTTAAAAAATCATCACTGGTAACTGTCTACATTTAATTACAGATATAATTTTTAAAGCCTTTTTTGAATTAACTTCGGGGTATTTGAATGATCTGTTAGCACTTAGCAGCCAGAAGTCGGCAAGACGTGCTGGTGGCTTCTCTAATTGAGTACGTTCCGTTAGTAGTGAGAGGCTACACCACCAGGGGTTTTGCAAAGACTTACTTAAAGAGTAGAATGACTTTATTTACGGGATTCCAAAGTCATTCCAATAAGTGAGTTCAATACTTTTTATGTTGTAAGTGTAATGGGGAACCTCCAGCTGCTGGCTTGAATATAGGTACCTTGTGTCTATCATCTATACACTTCTCATCATTAGTTTCTATTAATTGTACCCATTTTTAATTAGTTTCTGACTACCATACAGATTTAGTTGTAGTTTGCATTTTCAAAAATGCAAATGTATGAAGTATTCTATGCTAAGTTTGTATCATGTTTAAGTTTGTTCCCAGGCCCATTGGCTTTCTAGTGTTTCCCTGTTGTTACTAGTATTAGCCATGTAATGCTGAGAGAACCTTTGCTGTAGAATCCTTCACACTTCTCTATGGTTGGCTAGTACACTAGGATGGGTCCCTCATTGCGTTTTCCATGATATATTATCTGTGTTCATGTTGATCTTCCACACTAGCTTTCCTTTTCCTTGAGAATTGTGTTGTCAGCTCCCCAGTGCTGAGGCTAAGGCCATATTAAGAACTTCATAAATGTTTATTTTCTGTATGAAAGTACAAATTAAAGAATGAACTAGAGATGTAGGAGTTTCCGTTGGGTGGTCATAGAATTTGAGATTTAGTTTCTCTCTAGTTTAACATGCACTTACTGAGCAACTACTAGGCTGCAGCAAAACGTACAGAGAGACATACGGGCAAGATGTACAAATATCAATAAGAGACCTTGTGTTTAAGGTGATCACAATAAACGGTATATAATTGTGAATTACGTTATAGAGGGGTTATTTCGTATGTTAGCAAAAGGCAGGAGTAATTACATGAGAAGTTGTTACATAAGATCCTATATAGAATGAAAATAAGTAAAATGCTAACTAAAATGTTGGACAGACTAAAATAATGTTATAAATCAAGTTGTCAGATTTGTAAACACACACACACAGACACACATTTCTTTTTATATTTAAATTGTTGGTGGAATAGAAATTGTAAGGGATCAAAAATTAGCTGATTTCATTTCTTTAGTGTGCGAAAGATGTTGGGCAAATGCTCCATGCCCCAGCTTACCTGCAATCGCTATGTTGTGTACTTGCCGTTAAAAAAATCTTAGAATGTAGAGTTTAGACATGTCTAGGCCTTACTGTGGTATAATTAAATTCAAGAAATACCTGGTTATACTGATAGGTATTTGCAAAGGTGAGGATCTAGTTAACTCTATATTGCAGTCTTCACTCTGTATTCAAAACACATCTAAGTATGTGCTTAACAGGTATTAATGTTTTGTCATCAATATTACAGTATCAGTTTTACTTATATTTATTAAATGTGTATCAAGGTAGTTAATGAAAATAAACCAATTTTTCTGGCAATAGCAGCGCACAGCTTTATGATTTCTAACAGGATGCTTATTAGTTGAGTGCTTTTTCAACATTAAACTTAGTTAAATGTTCAGCAGTTAACTTATGATGTTATTTCTACCATATTGTAACCATTCTCCTATTAAAACCTACTTATATAGGAAAAAAAGGAAGTTAAATACAACAAAAGTATATAATGAAGGAATATACAGTGTTGACTTTATGTCATCAGAATAATGAGTGATTTAACCATTCAGTTGTGTTTTACTTTTATTTCAGAAGTTACAATAACAAAGACCTTGAACATAGGATTCATAATATATTGCTCTTTCTCATCATTTTGCATAATTCAATATGCTAATTTCTGGTACAAGTAGAATAGGGAGAGCAGTATTGTGATTAGGAAGAGACAATGCCAGAATCTCTTGGCCCCCACTCTTAAGAAGCAAATCCTTGAACACAATGAATGGTTTTATACTTTCTAGTCAGATTCCTTGAAAAATTCTGGCTCTGGCTCTAGCTTTGAGATTTTGGGAAAATAAATTACTCTTCCTTCTGATGGGAAAGTGAGGGAAACAATAGTACTCACTTTAAAGGTTTTTTGTAAGGATGAAATTAAGTAATCCATACAAAACACTTAGAATAGTATCAGGCACAAATTAAAAGCTCAATAAGTGTTAGCTGTGGCAATTTATTAATTTAAGGGCCTCAAAATACACAGCCAATCTTGTTTTTCTATTTTGTTAGTTCTTTGTACCAGATTTTTTCTCTTTTTCTTTTTGAGGAAATTGAAAGCAAAGCCTGTTCAAAGCTGCTCTGAAAAGATCCTGTTATCATTAGCAATTTTTACTTTTCTAAATTATTAACCTGCTAAGTATAAAATACATTGTAACATATTATTAAACTAAGTTGATTCTAGTTAGTTTTTCATTGCACACGGGGGATAAATGCACTCTTCTGGTCTAGTGCTGGTCACTGGTCAATTTTGACACAAAAAGAATACTAGTATTCAATGAAAATTGTCTTATACCATGGGGTGTATTTAGGCAAAATACCTCTTAATCATATTCTTTATTTATATTTCTGATGAGGGCTTTTAGCTTTGATTTTCAGCAGTTTTATGCAAGAGAACAAATTGTTGCAGAGCCAGGTGGGTTCCAACATTGCTCAGAGTTTGGGCATTTGGCCAAAATTTCAGGCTAGATTTTGGATTTTAATACATATATTCACAATTTTAGGAAAACTGTGTTAGCTGTCAACTCAATTAGCTCCTATTGAAACTGCTCTGACAAATTTTCAATATAAGTTTTCTAGTTGCCAAAAGTCCAGGTATTTGAAGAAAGCAGAGAGATCTGAGGCAGAGGGTGGCAGCCACTCAGAAGTAAATTTCCAGTATTCTGACCTCTTTTCTTCTGGTTGGTGAGTCTGCATCTAGCATGTCTCTTTGCAGGTGGAGGATTAAGGATTCAGGTATATAATTGCCAAATGACTTCTGCTTTTGATAAGGAAAGTTGCTACAGTGGCAACTTTATAATGAGTGGTAGGAGGAAGCAGGCATGGTGGTTACAAATTATTGGTGTCATCTATATGGTACTTTTTAGGATGAATCCTTCTAATGTTGATCCAAATTTATGAATTTTTACTTTTTATTTATTTTTTTGAGACACGGTCTTGCTCTGTTGCTCAGACTGGAGTGCAGTGCCACAGTCACAGCTCACTGCAACCTGCAACTCCAGGGCTCATGCGATCCTCCTAGCTCAGCCTCCCAAGTAGCCTGCAGGTGTGCATCACCACACCTGGCTAATTTTAATGTTATTTTTTGTAGAGACATGGTCTCACTATGTTGCCCAGGCTGGTCTTGAACTCCTGGCCTCAAGTTATCCTCCCGCCTTGGCCTCCCAAAGTGCTGAGATTACAGGCATAAGCCATCATGCCTGGCCTTGATCCTAATTTAGAATAAAAAAGAAAGGTATTTGGAGTCACTGGGCTTAACCTTTATCAGTAGGTAGATTTGTTTTATTTTGTGCTACTTTACTTTTCTGTACTTCAGTTCTTCATGTAGAAAATGGTAGAAGTTGATCTTCTTTTTCATCTTACCTCCATGGAATACCATTAGTAGTATGTGCCAAGTAATCTGTGCTGAATAAAAATTGAGTATTTCTTCTTGTTTTAATGTGTCAGCCTGTCATTTATTAAAAAGAACAGGTTGAGTATGTTGCTATTAATAAAATAACTTTTTAATGCACCATCTCATTTAATAATTTTTTTTAAATAATTCTGAAATATGTAAACCACCAAATGAAGGCAACTCCAGTTTAGATTAATTTTTAAGCTACTGAATCATTTCTCTTATTTAGTTAAGTTGTATTTATTCATGCATTCACTAACTGATCGAATACACTAAGCAGTCTGTCAGATGCTGAGGATGTGGTAGTCAGCAATAGTGAACACATGACCAGGGCCATGATGTATAGATTTGCAGGTTGTGTGCACTGCATGACTTCAGATTGCACATGGTAGGCAAATGGCACAAGTGTTAATATATGTACAGTACGCAAATTGTGAGGCTCTGTGTGATGGGCAGGCTTGTGGCCAAAGACTGACTATGTCTCCTACTAACTTTGACTGTAACAGTCTAGGCATGTGTTGGGTGAGCCCTGATGTGACTCTGTAGCCAGTATTGGCAATTACAGGCACCGCCCTCCTAACTGTGGTTGAATAATGACCAAGTTACAATCATCGCCCTCCTTACTGTGGTTGAATAATGACCAAGTTACAATCATCGCCCTCCTTACTGTGGTTGAATAATGACCAAGTTATGTTAGAAATGAGACACTTTTATTGACATTGACCTTCTGCTAAAAATCACCTCTGTAGAGAAAAATGCAGTCTCTTAAAAATTATAATCTTTTTGGTCTCTGTATTATACCAGGCTTTCTGAGAAATTTTACTATTTGCAGAAATGCAAAATCTATTCAAGAGTCCAGATTTTGCCATATTTCTTATAGATGCTGCCTATTCCCCATGAATAAATTCTGAAGGCAAATTCAAATGAAGACTTCTCCTGGTTACCTTTGACAAGTGTTCCATATTTAAGATTAAATTAGAATTTGAAATGGTTTTGAAATATTCCTTTTCATTTCAGTCAAGTGGACCTGTGACGAGCTGATTTAGCATGCTTCATAGGCAGTGGTTAAAAGATACATAATCATGTGTAACAGAAGATAGGGACCTTGATAACAATGGTTAATGTTGCTGGTAAATGGAACCCAGAATAAATATGGTAGGAAACCCAGCATTAAAGTTGCTGTAGCATAGTGTAATCATTTGCTTTTCTTCTGCTGGACTGATGTGTTTCTAAAGCATGCAAGATCCATTATGATACTTCAGTTTTTACTTTCTGCATTGGCATGTTTAGATTGTGGAATAAACTTAATTCTTTCAAGATGTCCATTTTATAGCTGCCACTATCAAGACATATTTCTCATAATTGTCAATATCATTTGGTATTTAGCATTCATACTGTGAAGCTCAGTAATGTCCAATATTTGGTTAATTTAAAAAAGGGAAAAAAAGATTTATCCCACAGTTTCAGTACCAAAAAGGTTGGGGACCACTGGCTTAAACCACCCAGTTTGTGGTGCTTTATAATTACAACTCTAGCAAACTACTACAGTAGTTTCAAACTCCTTATCTTGTGAAAAATCTGGGAAAAGCTTGAGAAGGCAATGGTTTTCAAATTCCCTGTATTCTTCAGAGGTCTTAGTTATAGACAGTAGACTCCACTCTAGCTAACTTAAGCTGGAAAGAATTTATTAAGTACAATAGATTGGTCATAGGTTGGTTGGGAGGGCTGAGCTTCCAGGAATAATTCCCAACCATATCCTAGAATAAGGCTGCCAAGGGACATGCTGCTTTGCAAGGATCTGGGCACTCAGAATCAGGAAGCTGCCATGCCGCTGCGGGATCTAGCCACCCCACCTGTGCCATGATCTATGCCAGTCAAAATAAGATCATCACCTCACTTCCTGATCCTCTTGTGCCTCAGTTCACAAGAGTGGTTGTGGAACCTGAATCACCTCGGGGACCCAGCCCACAAGAGAGTCTAGGAAATGTAGCTTTAAAAATAAAACAGTAGCAACAAATCCTCGTAACACATTATTATCGTTTGTTTAAACTAATCTACACCAGTCATCCTCCATAGGTAACTAGTCTAATGTATAATATTTAATGTGAATCCTTACTTCAGTTCTTGGACAATGAGGATTCTGTTTTGTCTTGCTTATATATTTAATGTACATATGTTATCTCTCATTAATCACTTTCTTTTTAAGATCAATTCATTTTCATGTGCCCATCTAAGCCAATTGATTGTTTCTAAGGGCTTCACGTTACTTCCTGGTGTGTATTTTATGGAACTAACCTCTCCCCTCCAGATCTGTATTCAGCTTGCCTTCAACCTGCTCATGGCCAGGTCCACTGTGGACCTGTGTGGGAATTATTTAAAATATACATCCAGGAGGGGAATTGCTGGAGCACTGGGTGTGCATATATGTCATCTGAATTAAGTACTGTCAGATCGCTCTGCAAATGCGTGCACCATTCTGCACTCCTAGCAGCAGCGCACGAGGATGCTGTTACCCCACCTCCCTGCTAATGCTTTGCAAAATTCAGTTTTCTAATTGTTGCAAAAGTAGGAGAAATGTGATATTTCATTGTTGTTTTAAATTTCATTTTTCTAATGATGGAAAATGTAATTTTTAAAAGCTCTCCAGCATTGGAAAGGTTTTCAGTGAGCTGGTCGAGAGGATGCATTAGTCTGTGTCTTTGGCCGCCTTCTTGCCCTGTGAAGATTCCAGCCACAGCAATAGCATCAGCCATGCATCCTCCTGCGTAGCATGATGAAACTGCCCTTCATGCAAGTGCGTAGGTACTACCCTTCCCCTAAAAGGGAAGCCCCAAGTCTCCTCCTCCATCTGTGGGCCATGTACAGTAGATTATATGAGGTCTGAATGTGATTCCTTGTGAAATGGTCACCTGTGATTAATGTATATATTACTTGTCCCCAGGGCATTCAATAAACGATATCAAACAGGAGCAGGATGATGTCAGTGAAAACTTTTCTTTCTAGAATGGGAAAATGGTAAACTCACAGCAGCCATAAGTCTATAGCAAAGCCTTCTGGGCAGACATAATGAAAGACTCCTTTTTCACTGGCAATAGAATAAGGTTCTTGCTAAACTTATTTGGCAGCACCTGCTTCTGCCATTGAGTCAAATTCCCTTGCCTGTTGTCTGTCCTTCCTAGTCCCTTTGTTTGCTTGCTGGGAGATTCTCTCCTGTTAATTGTCCCCCCTTGTCCACTTCTGGAGGCACACTGGGCAGGACACTCTCCCTGCTTCTGCACAATACATAGCTTACTTTCCAACTTGTAGGTTCAGGGGCTTTTGAGTTGCTCTAAGGATTAAGTAGCCTAGGCAATTCATATGGTCAGTCTTGCAGTTTCTCTGATAGAAAATTCCTTCAAAGTCAATGTGCACTTCTGGTTAGTTTCATGAGTGAATTCAAGGCAACCAAAATCTTGTGTAATGTAATTTTTTAGGGTTGAAGACTCCTCCTTTTATGGCCTCTGTGAATCACTCATTTTCCCCTCTCTTAAGTTAACGGTTTCAGAGGAAGGTGCCAGCTTCGTCAGCAGGGCAGTGGCCTTTGTGTGAAAGAGCCAGTCATACCTTCTGCTAAGGCCACAGTTTTGCAGTCACCACTTATTTTTGTTGTCGTCGTTGCTTTGTTTTTTAAAAAAAATTTATATTATGAAAATCTTAAATGCAATGAAAAAAAAAAGACAGGCTCATTCAAAGAAAACAAATCTCCCACCTGTTCATCTCCTGATTCAATAAAAATCAAAACATTACCTCATCTCTGTTTTTTTATTTTTTGCTGAAGAATTTTGCAAACTGAAAATATTATGTTATTTCACCCCTGTGCTTTAATATCTTAAAAAGTGGGTATTTTCTTGTATAATCACTATTCCATTATCAACTTATATGATTATAAACTATGTTTCAGATATTGACAAGGCAAACAATTTCTTGCCAATATCTGATATATAAGCTATAATCATATTTCCAAGATTGTCTCAAAGTATTTTTGTAGTTTTTTTCTTTTTCTAAAGTCAGGACTATAGATGTTATTTTTATGTCTCTTTTCTCTTAATATAGGATGGTGCCTCCTCTCTGTCTCTGACTCTCTCTATTTCTTTACGTGTAGCACCATCAACTTGTTTACAGAAATAAGATCTTGTAAACCTGATTAATGTTCCATGTTCTGGATATGCCTGTTGTTTTCTTACGGTATCATTAAATTGTTCCTTTGTCCCTATATTCTGTAAGTGGACATTAACTCAATCTTAACTCGATTCAAGTTTTTTTTTTTTTTTTTTGGCAAGACTGTTCATAGGTATTCTGTGTGCTCCATTTGGCGTACAGTGTCAGGTTGCCCCATTTTTACTCATACTTAATCTGTTGATGTGACTGGTGCCAGTCTTTTATAAGTTCCCACCAAGTGTTTGTATTATAGTCTTATCATTGAGTACAATTGCCTGATTCAAACATTAAATTAGGGGCTGTAACATTCTGACTTTCTAATGTTGTTATGTTTTCCACATTTTATTATTAAATAACTGGAATTTTGTAATGCATAATTTTCTCTGAAGAATCACTTACACTGTTCATGGAGGAAAGGTGGGGAAAATGCATACTTCTTTCTTATTTATTGCCATTTTTTCACAGTGGGAGGCCAGCTTATCACATACAGAAGCCCATCTCAATGGAATCAGGAAATTTAGTTTTTAGCCATCTAGCCTCTTCATGCTAGTATACAGCAGGCCCATCCACCATATCCTGCACACCCTGTGCCTCATTTGAATCTGGGAAGAACATCTGAGAGACTATAATTTTTATTAAAATACTTAGAGCTGTATTCATATTCATCCACGTCTCTGCAAAGACATCTTTACTCTCCTTATGGCGTTTCTTTATATGCTAATGCATGTATAATAGAAATGAGACTGCTAATCTTAATCTTATCATTTCTGGTGCTGCTTATTTGCAAGTTATCAATGATAAAAAGTATAGGAAGTAGAATCTCAGTTTGGATAATAAAACATAACCTGGAGAATGTTTATGTTTTGAAAATATGTAATTTCAAAATAGGCATATTAGAGTCTAGATTAAATGAATAGCTGCTAAATTGTTAGACAGTCATAGTTGTAGTTATATAAAGTGTATAAGCATTCTGACAAGGATTAGAAAACATCAGAAGATCTTGGTTTACCTGTTGCAAATTTTGCCACTTTCTAGTTATTGAGTTCAAGAAAATCACTTAAATACCATGAAATTATTTCCCCATCTCCCATTCGAAGAATGATCTGACACTTTTTAGGTGTGTTTAGCATCCCAGTTAAAAAAAAAAAAACACACATAAATTGCTTTGAAGTATTAATAAAATACGAGGAAAGAAGGGGCTGAGGAGCTTTCCCGTTCTCCATAATTTAGGCAAGATACAAGCAGAAAGGTTCTGCCTCAGCTACTTCCCAGGTGAACAACTTTTGCCTGGCATGGAATTATGAGTTTAAGTCACTGAAGTGCAAGATACAGGGCAGATACAGGAAAATTACAGCCGAGAATAATGTCTGTACAATGTCATAAATAATCCCACAAAAGCGCATAAATGACAGCAATTACTAGGTGACTTTACCCAGAGAAATGCCCTGTTAAGCCTAAACTGGATGTTTTGGCCAATCAGGACAAGGGGGGTAATTTCACATTGGGTCTGCCCCCCCTTCCCTGTGGAGCAGAGCGTGTCTGACACTCAGTGCTATTTCTTGATTGGAGTAGTGAAGGATGGTATGTACTAGGTAGGTTTTTAAAATGAAATTAAAACTGGTGATTTTTTTCAGTTAGAATGGGTGATTTCTTTTTTTATTCGATTTACTCTCCATGCTCAGTAAAGCTTCACACTATGTCTGGCACCAGGTTGTCACTTAGCAAATGTTTATTGGTTTAAGCAGCGAAGCTGTGTGTTGGTTGAGTAGAAGCATCTTACGACTAGGTGTAGGGAGGAAGGCGCTGGAGCATACCAGGGCTACATCCACACCCTAATCCTTCTAGTTAATAACTGTGTGACCTTGGCTAAGTCATTTATTTTCTCCACTCTTTGGTTTCCCTTTTGTAAAATTATTGGAATAATAGTACATATTCCAGAGGGTTGCTCTGAGGATTAAATGATGTGATGAATATAAAGCACTTGGCACAGCACCTTATTCAAATCTAAGGCTCACTAAAGTTAACTATTTTACTTATTATTTATAGAGTAATGATGAAACAGGAGGAGGTAATTGTCTAAACTAAATGGAGTGTTCAGGGAAGGCATCAGAGAAAAGGTGACATTGCAAATTGTTGACAGAACTGTGGGCACTCAGGTGAGAGAGTCTGGGAGATTAGCTAGTTCATGCAAAAATGGCATGCTCAGGGAATAGTTTGATTTGGCTGGAAATCAGGGAATGTGTTGGAAGAAAAATCTGGAAATGTAGGCAGAAGAAAGATGATGCAGCACATTAGATTTCAGGCAAAGGATTTCAAACCAGAAAGTGAGATGATCAAATAAGCATTTTCGAAAGGCAACAATGGCAGCCTAGTGACACATAAAATTGGGGAAACTAAATTTGTTTGGCTGGTTGGTGGGTATCGGAAGGGGGCAGACTAGAGATGAGTCAATGTGTACTAGTGGAGAGAGGCAGGGAGGGAAGGATTCTAGTGCTCTGTAGATGGTATAATCAAATGAATTTTGGGAGGAGAAATTAAAGCACCTGGCAGCTGGCCTGTGATTCATTCATTTCCTTTACCAGGGGATGTGTTGGGAAAAAGAAAAAGAGGTAGGTGGCCTGGACTCATTTCCTTGTTAAATAGCTGGCCAAGTGAAAGATGAATGATATTTCTAGAACGAAGAGACCTTATCTAGTGAAGGACTTTACCGGATGACCCAGGCTAAGGGATGACTTTTGGTGAATAAGTGCAGAATCTGTGAGGCATGGCTCACTGGAGGACATCATTAAACTATTCATTTTGCTGAGTGGATAAAATTTCAAAGTTTTTAAACTTATACACTCCTATCTGTGTTTGTAGCCCCATAAGAACTCCTTTGAATTCCTCATCCATCATTCTGGGCCAGAGAATGAATGTCCCATGTGCAGCAGAAGGAAGTGAGGAGATAAGTGTGATGTCGCAGACCTCTCTTTGTTTCATCTGTGCCTCCATTCTTGAAATTATTAGTGACACTTGACACTCTGATCTCTGGTTCATGGGAGTCTGATTCAGTCGTCTGATGCTATGTCTTAGGTCAGAGAGGACTGAGAAAGAGACACAGAGAACGACTGCAGAGTCAGTGAAGTCCTTATCCTAGAGAGGTTGTACTGGAGGAGAGAGGCCCTGCCTCCATCCCTAAGGAGAATCAGTTTAGACCTGTTAAATTTCGGGTGTCTGTGTGAGTTTCAGGTGGAAATGTTCCATATGCAGTTTCTGGAGGTTAGATAAATGATCAGTGAGTTTGGAGCAGGAGAAAACTCTGCTGAAGCTATTGAAAGAGTAGGGAGATAAAGAGGGGCTTGGAAATGATACTGAGAAAGTCCAGTCAGGCATGGGAAGTATCAGAAGAGAGGAGTAGTTGTGGAAGCCATGGGAAAAACGAGTTTTAAGCACAAAGAAGTGTATATTTAATGTTGTAAATGCTACAGAGAGTTGGCTGTAGATTAAGACTGAGAATATCAATGAGCTTTGCAGGTTGGGAACCTATTAGTGATTTTAGAGATAATTAAAGAAAATTATAAATTTGTAGCAGTAACAAATTGCATAACTGGATGTCGTCTCTGGTGTGGATACAGAGGTAGAGGGAGTAGGTGATGGGATTGATGATCCCATTTGTGGATTCTCGGTGTGGGTGTTATGGAGAACAGATCAGAGCTCGTTAAGGATGCGGAATGGCTGATGAGAACAGCTGATTCACTTCCACTACAGCTCTCACCTCTCCATTATCCACCTTGGTCTCAGCTCACCCACATGGCTCATTTTCAAGATTAAAATCACCAGAATGGAACTTCTCAAACCATCAAGGTGTACTTTGCATTCATTAGCTACATCCTTCCCAAACATTTCATTGATATTTTGAGCTGGCTGTGCTGCATTGGTTCCACGATGGAACTCATATTTGAAAATAGCATGAATTTTTGACTTATCCATGGTTTCACAAAAGTTGCTCTAAGAAAAAAAAATGTGAAAGATAATCACAAGCCAAATTGTGCATTTCAAAGAATGAGGATGTACCTTCACAATAAAAACAAACAAACAAACAACAACAAAAAAAGAAGTGTCCAAGTGAAATGTCAGAGATAACAACCGTCAAACTTAGTACTTAAGGAAATTGGACATTCCATACTTAATAATCTAATAGTAAATGGGCAATAGTAAATGTCTATGCATTTTGATACACAAACCAAAAATTTAGTAATATACCTTGATACGTTCTTCTACTTATTTTTATTTTAGAGTTGAAAGAAATTATAGGTATTTTCTAGTCCAGAAGTATTTAATCTAAGGTACAGGGACCTTTTGGAGGTCTGTGAATACTCTGATATATGTTTCACAATTTTGTGTACAAAATCTTGTGCACACTCTTAGGAGAGAAGGAGGTTCCTAGTATTCCTGAGATTCTCAAAGGGATCAATAATCCAAAAATACTGATAATAATAGTCAATATTTTGATTAATTTCTTCATTCATGTATGAGGAAACTGAAACCAAGGGTGGGTAAGTGACTTTACCAGGATCGCAATTCTGGCTAGAGACAAAGTGGTCACTGGAAGCTGGGCTCCTGACTTCCCCACTGCCCTTCTCCCCTTAAGGCATTTAGTGGTCAAAGTTAAACTGTTTTCTACAGAGGTCATCACCTCTTACCACAAATGAAACTACACTGATACTAATGTAAGTCTTTACGGTACTTGTGCTATGCTCTGCGTAAGTATTGGAAAATTCTGTTTATAATTTATCTTAAACTCAAATAGATTTGTTTTAAAAATGATGCTTTTATCAAATTTTATATTTATATTTAAAAATTGTGATAGAATGAACTTCTTTTTAACTTGTTTGTACAAATTTCCATTATGTTTCATGGCCCTGATCTGTCTCTGACTTGATTCCGTTATTACTCAGCCTAATCCCCTAAGCCTATTTTACTCTTCAGAGTAACAGTTAGGCCTCCACTGCTATCATAGGATGTCAAAAACGACAAGGGGAACATTGTACAAGACATTTCTTTTATTAACTTCGTAGTTTTATTTTTCATATTAAAGTCTTTTAACCGTCTGGAGTACTAGTTTATATGTGGTATTCAAAGGTAGAAATCTAGTTTTATTTTTTTCTATAAGTTAAACAATTTATTCTTTTCACCTTAATTTATGCTACCACATTGCTCATCACCTTGATTTGTGACATGGCCTTACCTGTATATTAAGTTCTTTTTTATGTTTTTGAGAGTTTCTAAGTCTATTCTGTTTCATTTGTTTTGTTTTTATTACTACTATACTATTTTTATTACTGTGATTTTGTGTATTCTTTCTTAAATTGAGTCCTACTTTGTAGGTTTTCTTTTTCCATTATATAGGGTATTTTATTTCTGATTATATTCTCTAGCTGGTTATTTTGTTATTTCTAGTGCAGAGAAATACTCATGATTTTTATAAATTGATTTTATATCTGTTTAAACTCTTGTTAGTCTTAAGTTTTTTTTTGTTAATTCCTTTGTTATTTCTATTCTAGACCATTATATTATCTAAAGGATGGTTTTATTCCTTCCCTTCCAATATTTCTGCTTTTATTTATTTTTTACAGCCCTTGCCAGAATTTATAGTATTATCCAAAGCATATATCACCTCATTTAACCTTAATTACCTCTTTAAAAACCCTGTTTCCAAATACAGTCACATTCTGAGGTAATGGGGATTAGGACTTCAAAGTGAATGTTTGGGGGGCATAGTTAAGTCCACAACAATGAGAATTGTCTTAAGAATGGGAATGTACTGCCATCTGGTCCAGCAATCCCATTACTGGGCATCTACACAAAGGAAAAGATATTCTATAAAAAGACATCTGCACTCAAATATTTATAGCAGCACAATTCACAGTTGCAAAGATGTAGAAACAACCCAAGTGTCCATCAATACATGAGTGGATTAATAAAATATGGTATATGTATACCATGGAGTTCTACTCAGCCACAAAAAACGATGGTGACCTAGCACCTCTTATATTATCCTGGATAGAGCTGGAGCCCATTCTACTAAGTGAAGTATCACAAGAATGGAAAAACAAGCACCACATGTACTCACCATCAAATTGGTATTAACTGATCAACACTTAAGTGCACATATAGTAGTAACATTCATCTGGTATTGGGCAGATTGGGGGGGGTGGGGATGGCTATATACACACCTAATGGGTGCGGTGCACACTGTCTGGGGGATGGACATGCTTGAAGCCCTGACTCTGTCAGGGAAAAGGCAATATATATAATCTAAACATTTGTAACCCTAAACATTTCATAATTCTGAAAAAAAAACAGAGAATGGGAATGAAGTCCTTGTTAATGTTATTAGAACAAATGTTCCTGGTAGATAGTCTTTGTGAATATATTAGCAGATCTGTATATCATTTCCATGTGTGTGGAGTTGATTTTTTAGGGTTTATATTATTTCCCTGTTTTTGCAGTTGATTTTTAGGGTAAAAACCATATGACTATGTGTTTAGCTTTTCAAGTCTCAAGTCGGAAGCAATTGCTAAACTTACTTTTTATGGAAAAGCCTGATTTATAGAGAGAAAAACCTCACATCAAACAAAATTGCTTTCAATCGATATTTCTCAAATGGTATTTAAGTGTCTTTAATAGTCTGTAAAATGTTAATTTCTTCATTCTTCTGTACTAATTTCTGTCTGTAAGTGTAGAGCTGAAATTGGTTGACAGAGAAAAGAGAATGGCTGGTTTACATTGTGTATCTAACTACATAGAAAAGCAGGGTTGTATAGGAGAAAGAGCCCTGGGAGTACCTGCTACTGTGTATAGAGACAAATGTAGCTAAATGGCCAGATGGCTGGATGACCAGAGGAAGAGTTGGGGAGATGGTGGGAGACCCCAGATAGTCTCCTTAAGGCCATAAATATGTCTTTAGAAAAGATTTTTTGACCCATATTGTTAAATAGTGTCTCTCTGGACCTAAAGAGTAGATGATATTCATTGAGTAAAATCAAACTGGAACCCATTTGGCTGGGTTAAAGATAAATAGTATTAAATAAGATTATCAAAATTATCTACCCAGTACTGCTTTGTTAGGTATAAATTCAAGATGAATTTGTGAGATCATTTAAATATTGTTTTTACCATCAGAACCTGAAAATATGTAAGCTCTGTCTAAATGAGCTTTACTATCAAATCAAGCCACAAGGATAATTCAGAGATCTCATTAAATACTTATTCTAGAAATTAAATTTCTCTTCAGGATAAAACTTCGGAATGTAACTTCAGAATGAGAGGTGTATAAATTTGCTGATTAGGACTCTGTGTGTTTTAAGCAGCTCACCTTCTGTTGATAGCTCAGTGGGATTTAAAAAGCTTTTACTTTTTATCACTTTTGATTCAAGTAAACAATAATCTCATGGTACATTTATTAGTTACGTTTTTTTTTTCATGGTAACTTTCCACCCTTCATTTGTTTTTAGATTCTGGGTTTGCCTTTAAAGGGAGATGAATTCATTGTCTCTTGAGGGCCATTGTCAAAAACTTCTTCCAGCTTAAATGAACAGAGGAATTGGGTCACTGTTTATTAAGCAGACAGACTTGTAGACAGTTTCTGGAATCACAGCTGTGTCAGTTAATGAACTGCAGCAAAGCTCTTGTTTCGCTGATATCTTGACAGTTCACAAAATAATTAGCAGCATAGCTGTTTTCACTAATGGACTATTTTGCATCTACAGTGTTGTTGTTGTTTACTTCAAAAATTTCCAGAGAGGAAAAGAGCATAGTCTGTTCTGTGAAAGGGGTGTTCACTGACTGAATGAAATAAGCGAGTCAGCTTGACTAATTGAGGTCAAGGTTTCTCAACCTATGTACCACTGACATTTGGGGCCCAATAATTCTTTGTTGTGGGCGGAATGACCTGTGTAGACAGTTCAGCAGCATCCCTAGCCTCTACCCAACAGATGCCAGTAGAACACCTCCCTCCTTCCCCTCTTCCTACTTGTGACAATGAAAAATGTCCCCAGACTACCAAATGTCCTCTGGGGTACAAAATTGCCCTGATTGAGAACTGCTAACTTAGATAAGTGTTCAAATTTACCCTGGAAACTGAAGAAGTTAAATTTATGGTTGGTGAAATAGAGTTTTAGGAGGGTCTCTTTGTTATCTAAAAACGGCAACAGCAACAATATCAGCAGCAACAGCCGCTGCTGCCAGCCCAAGGCTGAGGAGGTGAAAAGAAATATTAGCTGGATATAAGCCAGCTACCAGGTACTATCCTAGGCCTCTTGTGCTGTGTTACCTAATCCTCCTGATAGCCCTGTGAAGAGAGCATCTTCATTCTCATTCTGCTGCCACGGGAATGGAGGCTCAGGCTGATTAAGCCCAACATCTGGTGGGTGGTGCAGTTGCTAGCTCCATCCCCAAACTCCTGTTCTTTCCAGCTCCTTCTACTGCACCTTTAAACCATCTTCTTCTGCAAGTTTCACTATTTCTGTCAGTGGTGACATGGTTTAAAGCATTGAGGGTTGCATTGTTTTAATTTTTATTTTTTTGTGATTTGTATACATTAATACAATTATTAGCTCTAATTCACATGTGATATAGTTTCCTATTTCCAATGCTTGCAATAAAAAATGAGAGGGCAACGCCTCCTTTAAACTATATCTATTTCATACCATTTGAGGAATTCTAATAGAGGTTCCTCCTTGGCTGTGGGTGTTGGTTCTGTCTGCCCCTCCTTCCTGTTTTCCCAAATTGAAAACACACTAATAAATGTACCTCAAAGGGACCCACTCCCACCACAGATAATTGAGAAAAGGACATTCTCATACTACATACAGCTTAATTCCCAAATTATAAGAACTTCTTTCTAATAACAAAATTTGATAGATTTAAATTGGGCACTTCTTATTGTTTCCTTTGAGAAAGGGGTCTGATAAGCAATGAGGTGGCCAGTAAGACCATGTGAAAACTAAGAGGGCCAAAATTCTCAGCTAAAGATACGATTGTCAAGTTTGTGAGTTCTATTTCATCACCAGAGAATGCAGTTTATTACATGAAGTATAGACATTTAGAAGGATGTTAAGTAATAAAAATAAGCATGAATGGCATGTATTTTAGGAGCAGTTAATGCCCATGCACAGCTCAGATGATTGTTGTTAGGCACAGAGTAATTTAAATAAGGAAAAAAAGATCCATAGATAAAATTGGAAACCGTAAGCATTATTATGAATAGTCCATTGTGATTTTTTTTCCTGTAAGAATTCTGGGCTTTCTCCCAATAGTAGCTACATCAAACATTGCAGTATAAGAAACAGATGTTGCATGTTTTTTCTCCCTGCTTTCCAAGGATTTTGTCTATTGCAGAAGGTGGGAAGGGAATAGGTAGTGATATAATACTCCTGCTGGGCATATGTTGTGATTGAACTTTTGTGAATCTATATGGATAGGGGCTCTCCAAAGCCTACTCTTCAGCAATTTGTTCCATCTACTGGAAGGGAATGTACACTAGATGTCACACTCAGTAAATATAAAACAAGGGGATATGAAGAAACCTAGGAACATCATACAGGCCAGAGTTTCTCACAATTACAGACTAAAGCCGCCACTTGCCTCTTTATCACCGAGGGTTCATGTTGAAAGGTACAGATGTCTGGGCCTCAACAGACGTATGCTGAATCAGAATCTCGGTGGTAAAACCTGGAAATTTGCATTTTAAATAATCTATTCCTGTTGATCCTTATGCATGTTAAAATTTAAGGACACTTAAAGTTTGAGGTCCTATGGTCACCAAAATGGGATGTATGCACCCAGGGAATGCACCAGATCATCTACTGAGGAGCAGAAAGGAAATAATAAAATTTCCATGCATATATTTTTTTCTTAGCCTTTAAAGTTTTTTTTTTTTAATTTACCTATATTTTACAGTACAGAGTACAGTAGTACATATATTGAGGACATGCACTTAAAATTGGCTTTATGATAGGGTGTCAAACGTTTGGAGACCAGTGATCCTCTTGCTTTCAGGAAAACCCATTTTCCTGCTTTCTCAGTCATCTGAATTAAACAAAAGAAAAGAAACAAATTAAAGAGCACCTTCATGGGCGGGGACATTTCATAAGTCCCTTGCCTTCTTGTTGGAAATTCACTGCCTAGCTTTTTTTTTTCCCACCCTTTCCTAAAGAGCACCTTATACATGCCTCTGGGTAAGAGTCATCCTAGGGACTGAAGACCACTAACCTTACTCTATTTTAAACGATTTAATTTGAGTTCTGTTAGAGCTTTCATTTTCTGACTTTTTTATTTAGCTTTCCTGAGAGTCTTATAATCCTTCCTTCCTTCTGTAATAATATTGTCTGAATTATTCTATTAGGAATGGTGTTTATTTCACAAGGGAGACTTTCTCAGGGTCTTCCTGATCTTTTCTCCAAACACCGGTGTTCCTGGAGGAGACACCTGGAAGAAAATGTGAGCTCCCTGTATATTTGCAGCTCCCAGGGGCTTCACCCTCTCTTGCCAATGTATACAGTAAGTCTCTAATAATTCACCAGACGTCTGGCCCCGGGGTGGAAAACCAAGGCCTGCTTTGTGTTTTTTGTAAATAACACACCTGTGTCCAATGATTTTACCTATTAGCTATGTCTGTTTTTGACCAAGTCTGTGTGGCCTCCAAAGCTGAAAATATTTTTTTATCTGGCCCAATAAAAGAAAATTTTGCCAATCCTTGATCTTTTCTTACCAGGATCCAGATGTAGCTTGGCCAATTAAGTCATTGCTCACCTCTTGTCTCTTCTTGCATGCACCTGACTCCCTAGGTTTTGGGCCAGTTGGTTGCCCTGTGACCTTCACACTCAAATAAGTTAAAGTTGTCAGCCTTCTATTTATCCATCATTTTTTGTTTAAAGTTGTGAGTGATGATCTTTCACTCTCTATATCCTCAAGTGATACCCCAAAGTCTCTGTCCTCCCCTGACTTTTTTCTTACAATATATTTGTTAAAGGACCTGAGTAATTCAACTGGTAGATTTTTCCACAGTTTGTTGTTTCTGTGTAGTATTAAAATAGTATAGTACCTTGTTTTCTAAGATTTCTTGGTTTGTTTCCCAAACTCTACCTTTTTTCTGAGCCTTCTCATTCCTTCCTCCCTTTTATCTCTATACTGCTGGATTTTTTTTCTTTTTCTTTTTCTTTTTTTTTTTGGAGACAGAGTCTTGCTGTGTTGCCTGGGCTAGAGTTCAGTGGTGTCATCATAGCTCACTGCACCCTCAAACTCCTGGGCTCAAGGGATCCTCCTGCCTTAGCCTCCCGAGTAACTGGGACTACAGGTATTCACCACCATACCTGGCTAATTTTTCTACATTTGAGTTATATGAAAGGTAATTTTCATGTGAACAAACTGGTAATCTATACATACATTTAAAAATTATAATGTTAACTACTTTTTTTGAGCATTGACTGTCAAGTTCTGTGCTAAACACATTGTGTGCCTAATCTTAATTAACCTTAGCAGATGCATAGTATTTGTTTTTAGCACTTTTCAGATGAGGAGACTGAGGCTTGACGAGACTAAGTGTGATTTGCTCAAGATAACACAACTAGTAATGGGAAGACTGTAATTCTAACAATGGCATGTCTGATTCCAAAGCCTTGGCCACTGTGGTACACTAGAATTTTCTCAGCAAGACCTGTTTTCCTTTTTTAGCCCTTCTCCATTTTCTTACCTATTGCTTTAACCCTCTCTCAGAACTTCTGAAAATAACCACCTGATAGTTTCCCAGCTTCCTCCAGGCTTGCTGCCATTGACCCCTTGCTTAACTGTAAGAATACAAAACAAAAAATGTAAAAACCTCTGAGATAATTGGTCCGAAAGATATTTGAATGGACAGTATTACAGTTCACATTTAATTGCCACATGAGAAAATTTCAACGATTCTTCTATTGGTTCTTGCTTACTTTTTGCCTCCATTCCGATTACTGTCCTGCCCCTTAAAAATCCTTTGTTCTGACCACATCAATCTGTTTACTTTCTGTAGGGCTGCTATTGAATTTCACCCTTATCTTTGCGCATGTTGCTGTCTTTTCATTAATGTCACCTCCTTTCATTGTCATGCTTTAGAGCCAGGTATTTAGGTGGCCTTCTCTGTAAAGCCTTCCCCAATTTCCTCCAATGCTAAGGCACAGTTTATGGCTCCTTAATGGTCCTCATGCAGTCATTGGAAAGGATCTATAGCAGAGCTTTTATCAGAGTGTGTCTAGGTGAGTTATTTGCATGTCTCTCTGCTCTGCTGTCTCTGAGATTACTGAGGGGTGGGGCAGCACCTTACTCATCATTCTAACCCCAGAGCCTCCATAGTGTCTGGAACACAGCAGCTATTAAAATCCATTTTGTTGGATGAACCTTTAGTATTCAGTGAGATTGTATTGCTAGTTATGACTTATTTATCTTCTTGGAAAACACTTAACAATTGCATATTTGTTTTATCTTTCTGTTGTTACTTTAATAACACATATTCAAAACTATACTTAAATAAGCATGTCTAAATAGGCAAACCATATTTTGTTTACCTATATTGGCCACAAAATCAACCTTTTATCTTTCATGGCAGTTCTCTGAGAATTATCTGAGTGTGAATAATTTTTCTTCCTGTAGCTCATCTTGCCCAGCAAAATTAAATATTTTTAATTAACATTTGTAATCAGCTTTTCCTATTCTTGGGTCTAATGGTTTATATTCATTAAAACAAATTGAATTTTAAAGAGAAATTAAATACCACATTTATAAAGCCAAATTTAGATTGATTTTCTTCTCCTTTCTTCCACTTCACGTACTCCGAAAGTGATCTACGTTACCATCCATTCATTTATTTATTCATCAGGTTAACAAATCAAATTTATATTGAAAGCTAGTACTTTTCATCTCTCGATGGGTCTAGCATTTGCCCAAATCAGGGGTGACGGAACTCTCTGGAAAAGACTCTACTTTGATTTTCTAAGCCACAATGTGACAGATGTTTCAGGACATCAAGAGGAATAGACTAGACAGAATGGTTTTACTGTTCATGTCTGATCAAATACAATCCTGCACAATATTCGCAAGTTGACTGAACTTTTTCTGGTACTCTGCCAGAGATATGGTCACATATTTTAGTTGTTCCAGTGAGTTTGAGCTCAAAGTTAGTGTTATGCTCTTCCTGGGGATTGACAAGTGAGGGTGTCATACCTGGCAGAGTGTCCACTGTTTCAAGGGCAGAGAACTTTGTTCCTTTCAGGGCAGAGTTTATGGGCCTTGGGTGATATCAAAACTTAATTTTTTTTTAAACCTCATTTGAGACACTGCAGAGCAAATTTGTCTATTTTAAAAATAGAAATAGGGGCAAAAGCTAGAACATTTTCTAGAAAGAAGGCTTTTCCCAGGAAATGTAAGGATATTCTATGATTTCCTTCTTCATTCCAATGTGTAGTCTCTCATCTTGGGAAATGACATGTGGATTTTTAGGGCAGCTTGTTTAGGACAGTATGTACAGTAGATATAGTTGGCTAATGCCACCAGCTTCCTGCGAGAAAGGAGGCTTGTTTCTGGTGGATGCTGTTGTGTTTTGTGTGCCTTATGGAAGAGATTTTTGTCAAGGATCTGCTATAGACCAGGTTTCTTCCCTGAAATAATTTGTAATCTAACCAGAAAAACACGTTACCATTGATTACAAAACAGTGTAGCAAGTTCTTGTGAACCAGTAAATTACTAGAATAGATGGTATTATTATTTTAAAATCATTTTCAAAGATAATGTTTTCACAAATCACAACTTGTAGACGAAGTAAGTGCTCTCCTAGTGAGTAATATCATGTGAGCTGTAATTTAGACATAATTTTTAATGAGCTTTTATTTCTAATTTCTGTGGGAGACATCAGTTAGATTCTGATAATTAGATAGAAAAAAAATAAAGACTATTCAAGAATTTAAAAAAACGTACGCTTTTGGGCTATTCGCTGTAAGGGTGAAAAGCCAGATATACCGGAAGTTCCCCAACAAGACCATATTACAGTGATCACAGTTCAGAGCTTGGGGCTTGAAGTCAGGTGCACAGGGAGGGATTCAACCTCCGGCTCCTTATGAATTGTGTGACGATCGACAAGTTACTTAGCTGCTCTGAACATCATTTCCTCACCTGTGCAATGATGCAGAAACTATTTTGAGGATTGAAAGAGGTTATGACTATGAAAGTTTGTAGTATAGTGCCTCACATATAGCAACCCTTAACAGTTTATTATTGCCTTCACATTATTGCAGTGATGCTCCTAAAGTAGTTTAAAAACATTTTGGATAATTTACAACATATATGTATTATCTTGGAGTTCTGGTATATCTATTTAAGAAAGTGTCAAAGTGGAAAATGGTGAGGTAAAGGTGCTAGGGAGAGATCATGGCAGGACATTGTGACCTCAGAAAGAGTGGCTATCACTCTAATCCTCAGCTTTGAGGGGCCACTCAGTTTTGTCACGGTGCATCTTGATAAATGGTCCAGGAGAACCAGCCTCCCTTCCTTTGACTCATTTATGATAGAGGCACTACCGTGCTTATGGAGATAATACAGTTCATTACCTGGAGCACGTCCTCCCTATTTTACATCCCGGAAGTCAGTGTGGTCATTGGAAGTTTGAGTGGTGAGCACAGAAGCAGTTCAAAGCGAGCTGCATTGTTTTGTGGAATTTTATATCCAGGTTCCTTAAAAACCCAAGGAGGTCTCCTAACCAAGATTATACCTTTCCCATAATCAGAATACCTCACGGTTTCTTTCCTTGCTCAGTGCAAACCTTTTGCACTTTTTGGTGTTCTTTTTCAGGACTCTGTGAAGACCAATGTACTGGTTTCTTATTGCTGCTGTCAACAAATTACCACAAATTTAGTAGTTTAGCACAACATAAGTTTATTATCTTACAGTTCTGGAGATCAGTAGTCTGAACCGAGACTTACTGGGCTGAAATCCAGGTGTCAGCAGGGCGGTGTTCCCTCTGGAGGCTCAAGGGGACAGTCTGTTTCCTTGCCTGTTCCAGCTGCTAGAGGTTCCCCATGTTCTTTGCCTCCTGGCACCCTTCTGTCTTCACAGACAGCAGAGTAGCATCTTCAGATCTCTCTCTCTCTCTCTCTCTCTCTGATTTTCCTGTCACTCTTTTTCATTTATAAGGACTCTCATGATTACATTGAGCTCTCTTACTTGCCAACGATAGATCACAAGGATATAGGTTCTATATTTTAGAGATTTCCATCTAGAGGAATGGGGATTTCTTTTCCAAAGTTTGTCCTTTAAAATTGCAAGTTTCAGTTACCTGGAAAATTTATTCCATGGAACTGCGTGTTTTCTAAGAATGTCAATTCAGCTAGTTATTATTGCATATATAGAAGTTTCTTAAATTTTAAAAATTTGATAATTTGTTTCCTTGTTTAGGTGTACTCATACTTCTTGTTGTTAGTTTAGGTAAATTATACAATAAATTTTCCTTTCTGGGAAAATACTTCCATATACTGATGCAATATGTAGGAACTGATGTGGTAGAATATAATAGGTTCTGTTAATATGGGATTTACTGTATTAAACAACAAAAATATAAGGGCAGAGTAAGCATCTTTTATCTGGAGATGATTTCTAGTTAGCATATAGGTGACATTTTATGGCATTATCTGTTCATCCTATAGGTCCTGAATTAATATATAAATTGCAATGGCAGGGAAGCATGATCATGATAAGATGAGGATGAAAGGGTTCAGAGAAAAGAAGTCTATGTTTTATTTTGTGCTTTGGACCAGCCCTTTGAATAACTGAAAATTATCTACACTAATTCCTGGGAAAATAGCCTAATCATATTGAATAGTTTAACTAATTGACAATATGCCTGAAGAAATAATAGCATTAATTTTAAATTGTATTTTAAGTGTTATTGTAGTAAGTGCTTTCTTTTTCATTCCATTATTTTTTGGTGGCTGTTCTGTCCAATTAAATACTATTAAAATGTATAATATTTGGCCTATCAAGTTTGTCCCAAATAAGCAAGTCTTCTAGCAATCCCTTTCATAGAAGGCTAATTTTCCAAGATGGGTGGCTTGATGCTCTCTCCTAGTAAATGCATTGCATTAGGAAGCTGTACTGACTCTTCCAAGCTGTTAAACGAATGCCACTTATCCCCTCGGATACAAACATTTTTCCCATGTTTGAGAAATGATATTTTAATTGGGGAAACTATATCCTAATCAACTGTTCTTTCTTTATTAGAATAATACTTCTGCAGGGCCTTTGGAGTTCTCTAAGGTAACTCAAAAAGTCAACAGAAGGTTGGTGGTTGGAGAGAGAATGACGTTGTAAAGTAGCTAATGTAGTGTTTCTCGATTGCTTCCTATTTGCCACTTATCTCAGTTAACCGTTATGGTAATATTGTAGGGTGGAGCTGGTAGCCCCATTTGCCAGCTCAGTTTCAGAGCAATGTTACATTATTTAATCTAGATTAGTTTGTTTGGTTTTAATGTAAACAAGTTCTCTTCTTGGTTGACCATAAGCATACCTACTCTCAAGTCTCTTTCCACATTATTTACCCTGCCCAGTTATGACATAGCGCCTTCACTCTCAGTGTTCTAGATTTTCTCCCAGGTTCACAGTATGAAAATTTTACCTCCCTGTAATCCATTCATAGTAGCCTCCTACGGCTGCCGTAATAAAGTCCTAAAAAGTGAGTGGCTTAAAACAACAGAAAGTTATTGCCTCATACTTCTGCAGCCTAGAAGTCTGAAATCTCGGTGTCAAGCAGGACCATGCTCCCTCTGAGACCCTGAGTAGAATCTTTCCTTGCCTTTCCTAGCTGCTGGTGGGGGTTGTCAGTCCTCGTCATCCCTTGGCTTGCAGCGCAGAACTCCAGCCTCTGCCCCTGTTGTCCTGTGGCATTCTTCTTCCATCTCCTCTCCTCTTCTTGTAAGGTCAGTCATACTGCAGTAAGGGTCCCCTCTACGCCAGCATGATTTCATCATAACTAATTAGATTTGTGGTGACCTTATTTCCAAATAAGGTAGTACTCTGAGGTCCTGAGGGTTGAGATTTCAGCACATCTTTTTGCAGAGGACACAGTAACTCAACCTATAACAGCATGTGTATCACATTTGGAAAAAAACATACTATCATTTTTATAAATTGTGTTTTTTTAGCATTATGTTCCCAGCCTTATGTCAAAGGAGGTCACAACTGACACTTATATGCAAATAATTTTGTACTTTTTCTAAGTGTTTCTCTAAGTTTGTTCCAAGAATGCAAGGTATTCTAAGAAAAATAGAGTGTGGCATCAAATAGTTGTGGGACACCTTCAGTTATTCTATACTTTTACACAGCATTCGTGGAGACCTAGTGCCCCTTAGGATTGTTAAAGTGTCTGAGAAGCCTTATTTAAGATCTGCTAACCTAAACCAAAGTACCCCAGTTTGGTCGATATTGGCACTTTATCAAGAACACTTGTGATTTTACAGAACTATCTTGGGAAATGCTAAATGAAGGGGTCACAACATACATGCTGTTTGGCCTTTTCATTAAGAACTTAGGAAGATTACTTAACCTTTGAATGCTTCAGTTTTCTCAAGTGTAAAATGAGGACAGTGATTGTAGTTACCTCATCAAAGTGGTCAAGACTATTAAATGAGATAATACAGGCAGAGTATGACTGTGTTTGACAATAGAAAGAGGTCAATGCATGTTTATTATTATTACCCTCATAGTCAATATTTGTCACTAGGCGTTAATCTAGGGTGATGCTGAGATCCATCAAACATGAGGGCCATGCTTGTTAGCTTGAAGACAATTTCTGTATGATTTACAGATTAAAGAGATTGGACAGATTCTTCTTACAGTACTTAAGTGCTTTGCTGTTTTGCAGCCCTATCTCAGGAAACATAAAGAAAAAGATTATATTAATTAGAATCAGTGTAATATGTACAATAAGAGAGGGAATTGTATAATACATTTTAGAAATAGTTTTGTGGTGAATGGTTAAAATTGTGCCTTTTCATCGTTAAGGACACTAGTTGTCTTATTGTGTTATTAATAAAGTGATGCCCCTCTAGCAATTGAAACATGCAAGGCTGAGAAAACTTTTACTAAAAGGCCCAGAATGTTATACTTTGGGTTTTTGTGTCTCTTCTCCTATTATCCACTATGTCAGGCATTTAGCTGACTTTTTTCTCCTTTCCAGGTGCTTTATTCTATCACTTATTCCAACTCCTTGCTGTTTTATTTTTTTTCATATGCTATAGACTGGAAACCTGATAATGAGGGTTATTCAATTGTTTTTAAAATGATAGAAATGCTGAAAGGTATTTTTTTAAACGATTTTTTCCCTGAAGATTCTTAAGCATATTTTTCTACATGGTTGGGGTTGTTAGCTCAGTGACCTCTGTCCAGTTGGTAAATGTTACTGTGTTATGTTCCTTAAAATGATTATTGTGTTTAAGCCCAAGATAGCTCCCAAGCTCCCACTTCACCAATATTTCTTAGTTTCTGAGCCTTTCTTTGCCCATCAGTTCCTCATAATTTCTCCAAATGGGGGCTAACCTGGCTACCACCGTGCCCCTTACAGCTAGAACACTTGAGTCTCAGGCTAATTTTCTTGCCTATTAGAGGAGGCAAACTGCCCTCCCAGCACAGCTTTGTCCTGTGTGGCAGGTCCACCTGGAAAAAGCCACAGACTATGCTTGCTCTGTCCCTAAGCATTTATCAATCATTTTACTTAAAAAAAATCCTTAATGCTGAAAGCATGGTTAGAAATTATTCATTCAGGTATCTCTGAATTAAAACCTTCACACTCATTTCTTGACTATTAAATATATTAATGAAACTCTGTTTTGGGATATGTTCTTTGAGGGGATTATTATTTTTTGCTCTTGTAAAGAAGCATTATACTTAAATGTAGCCTATAAACCAGGTATAGACTATCAATTTTCAAAGCTTAGAAAATGTATAGAAAGCAGTGAAAATACGTGGCAGAGATTTCCTTTTTGTTTAGTAAATATTTAGGGATCATTTGATGAGTCACAGTCATAATTTTCACAACTACTTTATGATTATATTTAGAAGTATGCACTTATTATGTAATAGACTGCCAAGTAAAATCACTCGTCCATGCTAGCACTTCACATTCATTGTTTAATTTAATCTTTCATTGGCCATAGAATTAGGCTGCATTTTCCCTTGTGTTTGAAGATAATGACGCCAAGGCTCTAGGATTTAACGTGTCCTTCACAGTGGATAGATGACAGCCTGGGCTTTGATCTCAGAGTTACCTGGAACCTCAGGGTATCTGTTTCCCACTCTACTACTTCTGATGACAGGAAGGGCAAAGAAAATGATCAGAGAAGAGGTAAGATAAGGTTAGCTCTTGGAGTAGGCAGTAAGAAAGTGTGTGTGGGGGTACTCCTTGTGTAGCTGTGGGGTATGAGATAGAAATGAGCAAATAGGAGATCTGGGGTTGTTTGCAGAACTTGGGGAAACCATTCTGATTATAATAGTAGTGTTTAATAGGAAACAGATTTAGGTAGTCCTCTTAATAACAGACTGGAAAGCTTAAAATTGTTTCTGTAGGTGGTGATGAATTATTGAAGGATTTAATTATTGAAGGGTGATGGAATGTCATGATGAAATTGGTAAAATAGAAAAATGAATGTCATGACTATATCAGGGTAAGTGGAAAGCATGAAAATGAATTAAGAGTTTATTTGTAGTAATTGAGATGAGAACGAGAACCTAGATATTAATAAAATAGGAGATTGCTGAGGGCGGGATCTTTAGAACTTGGTTGGGGATGAAAGAGGTGAATGAAAGGATGCTGCTGCTGCAATTTGTTTTAAATAATTGAAAGAATTATGATATATTGATTGAAGTAAGGACAACGTAAAGTAGTACTTTTTGGGAAAGAAAAGGTAATGCCTTTAGAGAATTGTGAGGTGATGTTTGGGCAGTGAACTGGGTGTATCTACTGGCTGTTAGATGGATGGAACTGAACTCAAGTGTTGGCTGATGATTACAGAGAACTTAGTCATCTATATGTATTTAACATCTAAAATTTGTGTTCTCATATTTATTTAGCTATGGTTAATTCAAACATTTAAATACCCAACTTGAGCTCTTAAAATTAACCTGAGAACAGAAACATTTGTAAATACAATATGTAAATTTGAGAACAAAAATAATGTGACAAGAAGCACAGATGGGATCTTCTTCACTGGAATCATAGGGTGTTTTTTTTTTTTTTTTTTCCAAAAAATGTTACTTCATTTTTTATTTTATTTTATTTTGGTCAACACTGTCATTCCCATCGATATTTATGCTCCTAAATCCTTTTCTTGGACTTGGTATTTTGTAGATCATGTTTGATTTAAGGAAAGAGAAGAGTAGTATCTTTCAGTGCATAAAATTTTGATTTGACGGGAATGGTCTGGGCTGTATTTAACCCATGAAAGGCACCCATTTATATGCTCTGATGCTGCATGGACTACTATGCTCAGAACTGATACTGTCTATTCACTTTCTTGATTTTGGATGTTGTCCCAGTGGGGGAAGAGGAAAAGGGCTTCCCAGGTATTATAAAGAAAGAAGTGTCTCAATCTAAAAGTTATATGATACATTTTTTATTAGCTTTAACTTTACAAAGAAATGAAAAATGTAAGTGTTGATCCCAAAGGAAGCAGAGCTGCTGAAATATCATGTCATTCTTCTAGCATGAGCATCCATTTCTTCTTTTCTTGTCAGGTTCCCTGCAACCGAAACTTACTAGAAGGACGGTTCAGAGTGTCAGTACGCGCTTCAGGATGGGAAAAACTGTACTATTGCTTGTTCTCTGAGAAAACAGGGCAAGCCCTTCAAAACTCATAGCTAGAGAGATGATTGATACCAAAATTAACACTGACCACCATTAAGTTACTTTGTAGTTGCTATGTTAGGTTAAGATGAAAGTGGATAACACCTTTTTCTTGATATGTGGAGTTGTTGGAGCAGAGTTCCAGAGGAGAAAATAGAAGAGAATTAGAAGAATGAGATTGACCATGGCCATGCCTTCCTCTACTTTTATGTGATTCTAAAGACCTGACCGATCAAATCTCTGACCTTTAATAACAGAACATTTTGCAAGTGATATATATTTTTTTGACTTAAGACCATGTAGGGGTATTGTAAATTCTTGGTTGGAACAAAAGCTAGTATGTTTGGTCATGAATATTAGATCATGGCAGGCAGAAATTCAGATCAAAATTAGGAAGCCTCCTGATTTTTAAATTTAGAAAAAAATTACAGTTATCTATTTAGAACTGTAATTTCTTTAAGCTTTGCAAAGTAGCTTTGTCCTAAGAAACCTAGAGTATTTTACTTCAAACATTGCTGAATGAAGATGAACTGTAATTATTATGAAAGAAGAGAGGCATTTAGCACCTGAAAGTTTGACCTAAATTCTCAATATTTCAAGGAATGTTTAAAGTGAGATTGCTTGACAAGCTTCATTACTTTTATGTGACTTTAAACATGAAATTAAATGTAAAATGATAGAATCCTGAATGAATGTAAGTTAACTGGGATTTCTTGAAATGCAAAACTTGAGGACTTTATATAAGTTAAACACTAAATTTCTATATCTCCTTATTCCCCTGGTTATCTGTACTTTAGGTCATTCAGCTTATTTTCCCTTCCGGATTCTATCTCCTTTGCCCTGAGGCAAAACTTGGATCATACTGAAGGGCATTCTGATGTTCCAGGAAAGCTCTGTGCAGAGTTTATACAATTAGTGTCCCATTACAGAATGATGTATAGACTTCAATATAGAAGTACGAAATGTCATACATAGTTGTCCTCTTGGCAAGGTCAGGCTCATGTAGATATTGTTGATGTCACTAGGCAAGATTTTCTCTATTGGTATTTTCAAAACTTCCTGCATATGACCTTTATGTATTTATGTGCAGAGATAGAAACAAGACATGAAAAATAATATAGTAAAACACAAGGAATTTATTAATGCCTGTATCTTAAGGACAGTTGAATGTCATAAACGATAACAACTCTCCCCCCCTCCTTTTTTTTTATCTTGGCCTTACAGGAAACAGTTTCAATATATGACATTTTAGATATGATTATTTCTTTTCAAAATGCAAATATATTGTATTGAAATGGACTCCACATATTTTTAAATATCAATAAAATGATTTCAGTTTTAGAAATTAATCAATTGAACTCTGACACTCTATAAAGATGTTGACTCTAAGAGATGTATTGGATCTCACTTTGGTAGGCACTGAATCCAGCGTAGTATCAGAGGGCTCTCTTTAAAGATGAATACAAAATAAATTATGCATACAAAATTAGGTACAAAAGTGAATATATATTTCACATGAGAAAATGCAACAAATTACAAATTCTAAAAAGATGACAAGTGCCAGAAATATCACAAAACAATATAACACATGACTTTGTTATCTTTTTCAGTACATGTTTTCGGCTACATGTTCTCAGTGGTTGTCATAGGCTGAATTTTGTTCCCCCCAAAATTATGTATTGAAGTCCCCCATACCTCAGAACGTGACTGTTTGGCAATAAGGCTTTTGAAGAGATAATAAAGTTAAAATGAGGCCTTTAGGATAGATCCTAGTTCAGTCCGACTGGATCATTGTAAGAACAGGAGATTAAGACCTACAAAGAGACATGAAGGATGTGTGCTTACAGAGGAAAGGCAGGTGGGGCCCGGGAGAGAAGGTGGTAACTACAAGGCATAAAGAGTGGCCTCAGGACAAGCCACACCTCCCGACACCTTGATCTGGGGCTTCTATCTTCCAGAACTGTGCGAAAATAAATTTCTTTTGTTTAAGCTACCCAACCTATGGTATTTTGTTATGGCAGCCATAGCAAAGTTGTACAATGCCTCTATCTTCTACATGTTGAAATGATTTTAAAATATTTCCTATAGAAAAAATTAACATAGTCTTTCCTCTTGTAAGATTGAAATATATTTTTTATAATTGGGATGCATAAAATATGTGACTTTACACACAGATATACTCACCTTTGACAGTACTGCTAGAGGTTTGTGAGCAGCAGGGTAATTCTGATAAATAATATTTTCTCAACTTCCACTCCCCCCACCAAAAGAAATGCTGTAAAATTGTATGTGGCGCATTTTTGCATATATTCTTGACAAGAGCTATAATAATATCTTCAGTTTTGACCGTGTGTTGATGAATTTTTTAGTTTTAGTTTTACATTGGAATGTTTGACAAATCAAAGAGTTTCCCAAGACTGTCTTCTGTTTTCCATGCATTTCCAACCTTGTTTCTCCTCCACTGATCATACGTTTCTAGTGCTGGGTGCCAAAGGGCACATTTATATCCTGATATAATCTTTGGTCCTTGCCTTTGTATTACAAGGCTAAGTCAGGCCAGTGGACAGTTGGTGTGGTCTTGGAAGCCATTTGTACACTATGATGGCTAACATAATGGAGTTACTTAAAATTATTTCCATATATCCCACTAAAAGCACTCCTAATTCAGCTTCTCTTTAGCCAGATTCCTGAAATGCTTAGAACCACTTCAGTGCCAGTTGACATGAGGGGAGGTGGGACAGAGTCACTGTGGGAAAAGAGAGCCATTATAATGAATTTCAGTTAAAATATATTTTGCAAATTTTGTGAAAATCTAGTATAAATACATTTCTAGGGTCCTTCCTAGCACCTAGGAGGGAGACTTGAAGCTTAAGCTTGGTTAACTTCAGGGTAAGTAGGCTTCTGAGACTCAAGAGGTTTACCTAAATTCCCAGAGCAGTTAATGGGGGCACCATCCTAGACCTCTTTCTCTGTGTAGTTTTCTTTTTTTAAAGCATTGGATTTATGCATTTTTATTCTTTCAAATACATTTAAATGTCATATGACAATTATTTTCAACTAAATAGTGATTAAATATTGATCTTCTATTAAGGACTCCGATGCCAGGAGGAAGTAGAGTCTTGGAACATTTACATTAATAGATTATTGTTTATATTACTCTGTTGAGCCTAAGGTCTGTGCTTAAATGAGAAAATAAATCTGTGAGGTTGAAAGGCTTAAATTCAGAGACACTGAAATGAAAAAACAAATAACAGCATAACTAAAATCTAAGTTAAAAATATAACTCCTTGAATTGTCCTTTATTCTGTTGCTGTTCCCTGGTTATATCTTTTGCTATATAATCATTCAAATGCTCAGTCTGCTTTACCTTCATGAATGCAGTTTTTGCTCCAGAATATAGATTTGCAGTCTAAAATTTAGGATTTTAAAAATAATGTAGAAGCTTGAATTAATTAAAAGGATCATTATTGGACTACCTTATGTTTCATTCTGTATTTCAGTTTGTGGAACTTCATGGCCCCTTGTATAAAATTATTTTGGGAGAGCTGTGTTGCTCTTGGCAATGTGGAAAATAGAATTCATTTATTCAATACCATAATAATGTGGCAGTTTCTAGATGGAGCAGTGAATGCATTCTGGGGCTTAGAGCAAGTATTAAGGAATGAGAATTCAAGAGGAGATGCCTAAATAGAACAGTAGTTGCGCCATTTATTCATGATTTATTATGTCCCCTGTCCTGTGTTTCACATTCTACAAGTATTAGCTCATTTAATCTTTGATACAACTGTAAGTAGTATTTCCATCTCCATTTATAGATGAAGAAACTAAGGCTTAGGAAGGTGAAGTGACTTAGACAAAAGTGACTTAAATATAGACCTTTCTGACTTCAAAATCTGTGTTCTTGACCTTTGGGCTATACTTCCCTTTGTCTTTGACAGTGAGTCAGTGACAGCTGTAGGAAGAGAAAAATACACTTAAAACAAGCAATGATGAAAATTCTAGTCATTCCAAAGAGTTCTAAAGGATTCAGGCTTTCTGATACGGTGAGCAGAGGAAAAGTACTGAAAGTGGGAATTGTAAAGTCTTGCTTGAAAGCTCTCGGCACCATAAGCCTACAGCATGTACTTATCATATCAAACTGCATCTGAAGAAACTCAAGATAAAAAAATTATCATGAAATTTATGCACTGAACTAAAATAAAATAGCCATTCAGTGAATTCCCATGAGACTGAGCTTGCGGAATTAAAGGTGCTAAATGATCCGCTTTTCATGTCTGTTTTTTTTTCTTTCTTTCTCTCCATTCTGAGCCAGGTAACAGCATGCTAGAAGAGCTAGAAACTAGGAGATAGGAATGTCATGCTTTTGACCTGCCAGCACTAGTGATTGAAGCATTGGGAAAGCAGATGAAATTCTATACTTAAAACGGTTTTTAAATGTCTTATGTCTGATTCAAACACTCAACAGTTGCTAATGGGTAGGCAATAAAGGCCCTTATTTTAGACTTTGAAGAGATTTTGTTATTAGAAATTAACTATGACTCTGAGAAAATTTGAGCCTGTTTTTATTTTAGTGATAAAATGATTCAGATTTATGTGAACAGATACAAACCTGCAATGTCATACAATTTGAAAATGTAGTATATTAGTAGAGTTGATGTTAATAGATTATCTGTTTTCTAACTAGTGTTAAGGTCTCTTTTATCACAGAAAAAATGCAGGGTCAAAGAATGGTAGAGGGAAATTTGAAGTAGTTTCAGAGGCTATCTGAAAATGTAATAAGATTTGGGTTATTACAAAAGAACATATTTCACTTCAATACCTTTTAGAGTAGATATTCAGTAAAAGATTATCCCCATTGCAGCTGGAGAGAGGTAAAGATACTCCCTCTTAAGTTTGGACCATTTTCTTCTGTTGTGTGATTCATGCTATCCAGCCTTAGTTATGCTCTGCCTGTGACTTGATCATTCTTTTTTCATCTTGGAAGGGAGACTGTGATACTTAATAGAGTACGTTCTCCCAATTTTACTTGGCCAAGTCCCCAAGCCATATGCTCACTGTTGCTTTATTAGATCCCCTTTATCCTGCTGGGGACCATCAAATGTGAACTTTCTTACTTTTTTCTAATCCTTTAAAAGTGGCCATCAATCTCTATTTTCCTTGAGCCTTTGCCCAGGATAACTTTTCAACCTCTGAATTAGATCCCAGCCTCTTCCTCCTCTGGAGTCTCGCTTATATCCTCAGTCTCTCCCTATTCCACTGGGTTGTTTGTCTTTACCTGCATTTAAACTAAAATTTCCACATCCCGATTTTTTTTCAGCATGACTTCCATCTGAGTGGTTTCTTTTCACTGCTGTGTCTTACTCCCTTCGCTTCCAAAATCTAGTTGCCTGCATTTTTTTTTTTTTCACTCCTCCACAATCTGACTTCTGCCTTTTACTACTTTCTTGAAACTGTTCTCATGTATTGGTTGAATGGAAAGACCTCCCTGTGTTCCTGTAATGTTTGCAAGTGTTGACCAGCCCCCGGAGCCCCTCCCCAAATTCTCCCCCCTTGGCTTCTGTGACATAGCTCTGACTTAGTTACCTCCCAAGTGCCCAAATTTGGTTTGCCGGTTACTTTTCTTTCTCCTGTGCACTAACTGTGTGAAGACATTCTTGAAGGTTTTATCATCAAATCTCTTTTCTCATTTGTTTTACTGACTTAAAATTAAATCCAGCTTTCTTACCATGGACTCCAGGGGCCTGCATGCATGATCTGGTCTGGTCCTATTCTCTGATCTCGAGTCATACTTGTCTTCTTTGGAATCAATATGCTTCTGACATCCTGGCCTTCCCTCAGTTCCAAGAGCCACGTGTGCTCTTTCCTCCGTACATGGAGTGCTCAGTTAGTGCCGTGTCTTCCACATGGGGTACGTTGTGCTTGGCTCATCTTGCCGGTGTCTGTTTAAATGATCACCCTCCACAGAACAGGCTTGTTCTCCTGCTCCCCCGTGAAATCAGCTCTAGAATGAGCTCGTCCTAGATATCTTCGAGAGTTTGTTCTGGATCCTTAATTTTGTGATAGACCTAAGTAACCTAAAATGATAGAATTGAAAGGCTGTTGTAATGGCCAAGTGAGAAACCTTCTTGTATCCCCTTCATCAATTCTGTGTCCCCAACAGCTAGAATATAGCTGATGCACAGTGGATGCTTCATGAATAAATTAGTTGTCATTGTGTGACTTAGCTAAGTCACTTCACTTTGTACTTCTTCATTGGTGATTATGCTTCAGTTTTGCTTCTTATATTTCTGGTGAGAAATGCCATAGAAATTCTAATCCTTTCAGGAGTAAAGGTGGCAAGGGTTAAAGAGGACGCATGAGCTCTTTGAGACAACTGGGCATCATTTCCTTGCATTCCTGATTTAGTAGACTACAATAGTTGCCTCTTTAAACTTACTCTGAAGGACTAACTTTTAGGTAATAAAATACCTAAAAGGCTTTGAGCTCTTTAAAGGCATGGAACCATACAAATCCCAGTTATTTACTTGACATATGTCATTTTAAAGATTTTCTTGTGACTTCTTTGTAAAATATGACTTTTACTTTTAGCTCTTTGCCCATCAATACATGAGAGGATTAATAAAATGTGGTGTATGCATTCCATGGAGTACTACTCAGCCACAAAAAACAATGGTGATCTAGTACCTCTTGTATTATCCTGGATAGAGCTGGAGCCCATTCTACTAAGTATCACAAGAATGGAAAAACAAGCACCACATGTACTCACCATCAAATTGGTATTAATTGATCAACAATTATGTGCACATATACTAATAACATTCATCAGGTGTCGGGCAGGTGGGAGGGTTAGGAGGGGATGGGTATGGTCACACCTGATGGGTGTGGTGAACATCATCTGGAGGATGGACAAGCTTGAAGCTCTGACTCAGGCAGGGCAAAGGCAATATATGTAATCTAACCATTTGTACCCCTATAACATGCTGAAATACAAAAACAAAAACAAAGAAACAAAAAAATATGACTTTTGTTTTATGATTTTATTCTCTGAACTTAAGGATAAATACCTCAATTCCCTAGTAATGATTTTTCTACAGGAACATGCTGTGCAATGAGTCTTTTGCACTCAAAAAGAATGCATGCAGCCAAAAGGAAATCTAGTCTCTATTTTTGTTTAAATATAGAGTTAACTGTAATTCATTATGCTACAGCTGCTTTGTAACCACAAAAGAATTAATTCCATTTGTTAGGTACTATAATTGTAATAAATTGTACTTGAAAGAACAGTTCAAAACTCCTGTAATGTTTTCTCACATATTAAGAGCATTTGCCAGTATATTTTAGTTTCAATACATTAGCAACAAAAATAAATCCTAACTTCTTTTTTCTGAAGAATTACTTCATTTTTTTTGTAGGAAAAAGATCTCATTATTAGAAAATAGATAAGTAATAAAGGAATGTGTAAAGAGTAATAGGAAAGTTATTCAAATGTAACCATCCAGAAAATATTATTGCCAATATTATGCAGATGACATTCTAGTCATCTCTTTATATGAGACTTAATACCTTAGCTTAATTTTGTGCTATAAGCATAAAATTTTATTTACTAAACTTATTATTTTTTTTGTCTATATGTATATATGTTTATATGTGTGTGTGCCAGTGGGTGTATATAGAACATCCATAGCCACACCCACTCAAACACACACACACACACATACAAACATAAACTTTCTATCTACATATATATGAATGTTCATATGTATGTGTATACATGTTAATGTGCATATATATAAGTATTAGAGAGATGAGCTTAATATTTGCTACTTATAAATCAGTAAATGTGGTTTCTAATTGGCATGTGATCTATAAAAGGGGCTGTTAACTCAGTATTTCTGTGGTTTTAATTTTTATATAAACTGATTCATTTAGGTATAGGTATGATGTCTTTATGTTATGTCCAACCAATAGCATCTCATAATCTGGGTAACAGAACCTGAGAAATGAGGGGTTATGTTTTGTTCATGTCAAAGGGTCTGGATGGGGGCAGCACAGAAATGTTATCAAAATCCTATCCTGTCCCCACAAGCCAGGCTCGTCTTCACTCAGCTACTCTCCTTAGAGTCTGATAACGTTTGCAAGTTGACCGTTAGAGCTCAACCACCAGGTTTGCATCTTAAGCTGTAAGGAATAGGAAGGCAAATGATAAAATGGGCCCATTAGCTAAACTGATTCTTTTCTTTGAGAGGCTTTCTCAAATCTCCTTCTAACAGTTTGTGTTTTTAGTCCATGGGCTTGAAATGTGTCATGAGGCCATTCCTGGATGCTAGAGACATTGGTTCTCTTAGAAAGGAAGACATGGAGAAATGATACTAAGTAGACAGCGGATGGACTCTGATGCAGATATTTCCCTAAAGGTTTAGGACAAACAAGAATTGACCTGTTTGATTTTCTTAGATTGTTAATCAAAACATTCTTCTGTGTGTGTGTGTGTGTGTGTGTGTGTGTGTGTGTTTGTGTGTATATATATGTATGTTTGTCCAGAATTTTCCTGTTATGATAAAATCCATTAAAAAGTTGATGAGGTTGTTTTAGATTTTTTCTGACTTGATTTTGAGAATAAACAAAGTTTCAAGTGTCTGTTTTAATGTGAAGATTTGAAAAACATTCCCTAAATAGTTCTTGAGGCAAACACTATAGTGGGATCACACAACTTTCCTTTACCTCTCCGTTCTTTCATTGCTGTTTTTCCTATAGAGATTCAAAATCTAAACATGCCCTTTTCCCGCCTGGCTGCTAGGATTGGAGCGATCACACAGTTCTGGTTACTACATGTGGAAGGATGTCTGTTGGGAATGTGCCCAGGAACGCTTTTGCTTTCTCATTAAAAGGGGAAAATTAGAGGTTGATATCACCCCTTTCTCCTTACTCTTGCCGTAAACACAACGATCACGGCCAATACCTGAGCAGCTCTGTCTTGAGAACATGAAGGACCATCATGAAGGAAAAGCCTAGAAAATCAGAGAGTTAAGGCCTAATATTGTTGAGTTCCTGGTCTAAGGCCTGTAACAACATCTAAATGTTTCTGTGATATGAAAAAGTGTTTGTCACACTAAGTTTTTTCACTACTTTTAGTTAAACTCATGCCCAAATGATGCAGTATCTAATTCATAAAGTTTTGTTTTTGAGACCTTCCTCTGGTTTAGAGCTATAGTCAAAAGACCCCAGAGAAAATGCTTCATCTGTCTTAGAGCACAAATGAAATAGCAAAATGGAGCATGGGTCAAATTATCTGATTTGAGCTCAGTGAGGTTTTATGATGTCAAGGAGACTTGGATTTGAAGCCAGGATCCTATTCTGAGGAATCAAATTAAAAGTAGGAATAATAATATCATGGAGTTTTTATGATTGATATTAAATATGATAATATGAGAATACATATTGCACAAACATTGGCTTTCTTCTGGAGTATGTACTTGCAAGAGGACCAAAGAACTCTTTTTTTTTTTTTCCTTTCTAAGGTTTCTTTGAGACATATTATGGTTTTATGTTGGGGTTACGGAATTGGGAGCTTAAAGAAGTCATGTACACAAATTCTACTTCTGTGAAGTTGGGCCAGTTACTTGATTTTCAGAAACTATGTTTCTTTGCTTGTGTAGAAGGGCAGAGTAACACCTACCTTGAACTAAATGAAATGATGCATGTGAAACCTTCGAGTGTTTACCATGTCATTGGGCAATCAGTAGATGTTATTTTTAATTCCTATTCATTTGAGTTTGTTATTCATAATTAGGTTTCCAGAATGAATGTTCCATTTTTTTTAAATAAATATTATTTTTGGTACTTTCTAATGACTTAATAAGAAAGTAAAGTAATAACAGTAAACTAAGAACACAGAATGTTGGGACAATCTTATATTTTCTTGAACTCTATATTCTTATTGACCTATACTACATAGATTAGCACATTTGAAGTAATTGGAGAGCTGTATATATACTTAGTATGGGCATACTAAATATCACTTATTTTTATATTAATAATATAAAAAGGTAGTTGAATATTCTGATGATTACCATTCAGAAAACCCATTGTTAAGGTACAATAGTTTTAAAAAATGCTCATTTGAATTTTCTTATTGAATTTTTAAATATTGAGTTTAATATTTACAATGTTAATATTTATAATGTAGACCTCTTTTTCATGTCTTTTTTAAGTGTGAACTTTAATAGGTATTCTGTTTTGAAAATATAGTATATTTACCAATATTATTGGTATAATTTTAATTTAATAAGTTTTTTTCATTACTCATCTTTAGCCCCACTGATGTGTGAATAACTGTTATGTAGTTTTGGAAATGTTTTAATACTAATTATTTTAGGAATATATTATTTTTAAGACCAAATCTGTATTCTTCTTTTAACTTTCTTTATAATGTTAGGAAAATAGAATAACCTTTGTCTTTTCCCTACCTAGCATGTCTCCTTTACTGAAACCTGACCCTACTTTTGAAGAGCCAGAAGAGCTATATTTTGTTGTTATAATGCTTCTAAAAATACCACACTCCTGTAGGACCACGGAACTCTATTCACTATAATCAATGCTTAAATATGGAAGGAGAACAAACAACTCTGCTATTGTCACAATATCACAACTTTCCCACATTTTGTGGTGTAACTATTTCCAGCAGGAATTGGGATTAGTGTCAGCACTTTTCGTATGACAGTGGTGATCAGTATTCTTGCTTTGTAGGCTGAAAAGAAAGTACTTCTTTGTCCATATCTTTTCTGACAATTTGATATATTTAGGTTTATCTCATGAATATCATTTGGTGATATTTTTGGTGTTTAGTAAAAATAGATGTTTTTCAGCTGTACAGAGCTATAGTTTATAATAAAATTTATATTGCAGTGTTCAAGACAGAAATTATGATGAAGCTAGACCGTTCTCTGTGTATAAGCCAGTCTCACCATTTTTATACTTCTCATTCAACCTAGAGGCGAAGTTATATCCACCATTTGGGATTATCTCACCTGGTTATTTTTAGCTCCAGAAGTTTTTCATCATTAGCATGATCAAAAAGCACTTATTAAGCATCTTTTTTACGATAGTTTTGTGAGCAGATCAGACTAATGGGGCCTCTAACCTTTAGATGCTCATGAATATTGCAAGGGAAACCAAGGTGGTTTGGAGCAGTTCAACATCTTCTCTAAGCACACCCGAACCATTGACGTAAGGTTTGACTTTGATGTTTTGGGTAATCTAACTCAGCAGTAGTTGAAGCTATGTAATGACAGTTTAAATCCCAACCCACAAGCTCAACTTTTGTTTTATTAATATGCAGAATATGTGGTAAATAAACATGTTATTTAATATTTATTTAATGCCTCATTTTGCAGAAGGCCAGGTACTTCACTATACAACACTTCTGAGGCACGAGAGGGTGACATGATATGCTGACTCAGAGGACCAACTCTGTCTTCCTCGGTAGTTCTTCCTGAGCTTAGGCACCAACTTAAAGGAAGGAAGAGGCTTATTTAAGGGTTTTGGGAAAGTAACAACCTATAAGCCCAGTTCTGTGGGTTAATGAAATATGCACAAGTCTAAATAATATGGTCTTTGAGGATTGAGGGAATGCAAAAAAGGCCACTTTACTAAATGTTTGTCCTCTACTTCTCTGTCCAAGTTTTGGAAGTTCTCACAGTTGGCAAGGCTCATTAAGAGTGTTTTTTTAGGATTAAAAAACGTACTGATGTTTGGTGTAAGTCTTGAAATTTGGATCAAACTTACTTTTTGGCTTTAGCTTCAGGCTCAGGTTTTAGAAGGTTGATTTGCTGAATGGCAACTCTGAACTTGTGTGGAATCATGTGGGTTACCATGATATCTGATCAGTGTAACAGTAATCAAACAAAGCATGCCATTTGTATTGGTTCTGAAAATCTGAACATTCGTTTCTTTATTACTGTTGACCTTTTAACAATGCGGGGGTTATGGGTGCAGACTCCTTGCTGTCAAAATCTAAATGTAACTTTTGACTCCCCCCAAACTTACCTACTAATACCCTATTGTTGATTGGAAGCCTCACTGATAACATAAACAGTTGATTAACTTATTTTGTGTGTTGTATGTTATTATATACTGCATTCTTACGATAAAGTAGCCTAGAGAAAAGAAAATGTTATTAAGAAAAATCACAAGGAAGAGAAAATATATTTACTGTTTATTAAGTGGAAGTGGATCATCATAAAAGTCTTCATCCCTTCGTCCTTGTCATCTTCACATTGAAAAGGCTGAGGAGGAGGAGCAAGAGGGGAGGGGTCAGTCTTGCTGTCTCAGGGGTGGCAAAGGCTGAAGAGGTGGAAGGGGAGGAAGGAGAGGCAGGCACACTCAGTGTACCTTTTATTGAAAGAAATCCGCATCTAAGTGGACCTGTGCAGTTCAAACCTGTGTTCTTCCAGGGTCAACTGTATGTAAAGACTTTTTAGTTGTGGTAAAACACACTTAAAATTTACCATTTAGCCATTGTAAAGCATATAGTTCAGTAGTGTTAAGTATTGATACATTCACACTGTTGTGCGGCCAATCTCCAGAACTCTTTTCATCCTGCAAAACTTAAACTTTATACCCATTCAACAACTGCTTCCCATTCCACACCCCCACCCCAGCTCCTGGCAACCGCCGTTCTGCTGTCTCCATGAATTTGACTGTTCTGGGCAGTCGAATGGAATCATACAGTATTTATCCTTTTGTGAATAGCTTATTTCACCTAGCATGATGTGCTTAAATTTCATCTATGTTGTAGCATGTATCAGAATTTCCTTCCTTTTTTAGGCTGACTAATAGTACCTTTTGTTTATGTGCAATATTTTAGGCATTCATCTGTGGATGGACACTTGGTTGCTTCCACCTTTTGGATATTGTATGACTGCTGCAAACATGGGTGTAGAAATATCTCTTAGAGATCCTACTTTCAATTTTTGAAGGTCTATACCAAGACTTGGAATTGCTGGATCATATGGTAGTTCTATTTTCAATTTTTTGAGAAACTACCATCCTGTTTTCCGTAGCCACTGCACCATATTACATTCCCACCAATAGTGCACAAGAATTCTGATTTCCCTGTGTCCTCCACTAGTCAACCCTTCTTCTTCTTCTTCTTCTTCTTCTTCTTCTTCTTTTTTTTTTACTAGTAGCTATCCAAATGGGAGTGAGGTTATATCTCATTGTGGTTTTGATTTGCATTTTCCTAATGGTTAGTGATGTTGAGCATCTTTTTATGTTTATTGGTCATTTGTATGTTTTCTTTGGAGAAATGTCTATTCAGGTACTTCGCTTATTGTTTAATTAGGTTGTTTTTTGTTGTTAAATTATACGAGTTCTTTATATATTCTGGAAATTAATCCCTTCAATCCCGTATCAGACATATGACTTAAAAATATTTCTCCCATTTCCTGAATTGCCTTTTCATTTTGTTGATTGTGTCCTTTGATGCACAGAAGTTTTTGAATCTGATGTAATCCAATTTACCTACTTTTCTTTTGTCGTATGCGTCACATCTATGAAATCATTGTTAAATACAGTGCCTTGAAGCTTTTCCCATTTTTATCTAAGAGTTTATAGTTTTAGCTTTTACATGTATTTCTTTGGTCAATTGTAGTTAATTTTTATATATAATGTAAAGTAAGGGTCCAAATTCTTTCTTTTGCATGTGGATATTTAGTTTTTCCCAACACCATTTGTTAAAATCACTTGCCTTTCCCCATTGAATTGTCTTGGCACCCCTATCAAAAATCATTTCACCAAATACGTGAGGGTTTATTTCTAGGCTGTCTATTCTATTTCCTTGATCCCTATGTCTGTCTTAATGCTGTACCACATCATTTTGATTACTGTAGGTTTGTAAATAATTTTGAAATTGGCAAGTGTGAGATCTGCAATTTAGTTCTTTTTTTAAATTTTTTTGGCTATTCTGGGTCCTATAAGATTCCATATGAATATGCTAAATTTTTCTTTTTCTGAAAAAAATGGCATTTGGAATTAAATTTATAGATCTCTTTGGATAGTACTGACATCTTAACAATACTGTCTTCGAATCCATGAATATAGGAATGTCTTTCCATTTATCATTTCAAAAAACCAAGTTTTTGTTTCATTGATCTTTTGTATTGTTTCTTTAGTCTCAATTTTGTTTATTTCTGCTATGGTCTTTATTATTTCTTTTCTTCTGCTAATTTTGGGCTTGATTTACTCTTGCTTTTCTAGTTGCTTGGGGTATATTTTTGGCTTGTTTATTTGAAATTTTTTTAGTTTTTTGATGTAGGTATTTATTGCTGTATACTTCCATCTTAATACTGGGTTAGCTATATGGAGTACAAGACAGATACAAAATATTTCCTCCAGCACTGCTGAGTTGTGAAAACAAAGGATGTTTCCTGCTGTGTGGAAGGAGAGGCTAGGCGTGAAGTATAATCCCCTAAAGACAAAGCCAATATGTTTTTGTCAAACAGCTTATTGTTGTCGTAGCTGAGAAGCCTTGCATGAGGGCCGTCCTCTGTTCTACCTTCCCCATAGTCTCTCCACCTGGTTCTGGGCATCAGGAAGCTAATCTTTATGGATCGTTTCAAAGTACTCCCGTACTTCTGGCTTCCGGTTAGATTTGGCAAGGGAGGGTTTCTGTAGGCAATTGTAATCCAGGTGAGGTTAGAACTGGGAGCTGGAGATGCAGATCCTGGAGTTTTAGTAGTTGACTATTGCTGAAGCCCAGGAGTCTTACGATCACCTTGTCAGAACTCAAGAACAGACTTAGAAATCGCTCGCATTCTCCCAGTCAGTGCCTTCCCACTGCACTTCTCTGCTGACTCATTGACTGTGGTTTTACCGCTGCTCTCCCACCCCCTCGTATTTTCTTGATTTCTCTTCTTGTGCTTCCTTCATCTGTATTGCTAGGCTACCTGATTTCTGTCTTTGTCACTTCTGTGTGGAACTGCCTGGCACTTTATCCCCTGCCTCAGACATCACCAGAACTTCCCGGACGTCTGTCTTTCCTGTTTCTTACCACACACTCCCAGCTTCCACTCCTGTGTTCCCCAGCGGGTTGCCTCTGCCCGTCTCTATGGCCACAGTGTCTGACTCCTTTATTGTTTTATACCCTTTGCTTACAAGGAAATGATTTACATAACATCTAACTCTCCAACTTGGGGTCTCATAATGTAAAATAAAAACAATTTAGGCTAAAGAGTGTGATAATATGGTTAAATTATAGCATACCTCATTTGATTGCACTTCTTTTTATTATGCTTTACAGATATTGTGGTGTTTTTTTACAAATGGAAGGTAATTGTGGCAGCCCTGTGTCAAGAAAGACTGTTGGTGCCATTTTTCCAACAGCATGTGCTCACTTCATCTCTCTGTGTCACATTTTGATAATTCTCACAATATGTCAAACTTTTTCATTATTACTGTATCTGTTATGGTGATGATTTATCTCTGATGTTACTACTGTAATTGTGTTGGGTGCCATGAACTGCACCCATAGAAGATGTTGAACTTAATCGATAAATGTACGTGTTTTGATTTTTCCACCAACCAGACATTCTCTGAGACACAGCAATATTGAAATTAGACCAGTTAGTAACCCTAAAAATGACCTCTAACTGTACAAGTAAAAGGAAGAGTTTTATGTCTCTCACTGTAAATCAAAAGCTAGAAGTAAGTGCAAGATGAAGCAGCAAATGGTGATGTAGAAGCTGCAGCACATTATCCAGATGATCTAGCTAAGATCATTGATGAAGGTGGCTACACTGAGTGACAGATTTTCAGTGTGAATGAAACAGCCTTCTATAGGAAGAAGACACTGTCTAGGACTTTCATAGCTGGAGAGGAGAAGTCAGTGGCTTGCTCCAAAGCTTCAATGATATCTGTCTTTCAGGGGCAAATGCAGCTGGTAACTTTAAAGTTGAAGCCAATGCTCATTTTCTATGCTGACAATTCTAGGGCTGTAAAGAATTATGCTAAATCTACTATTCTTGTGCTATATAAATGGAACAACAAAGCCTGAATGACAGCACGTCTGTTTAGAGCATGGTTTATTGACCAGTTGAAGCCCACTGTTGAGATCTGCTCAGAAAAGAAAAGAATTCTTTGAAAATATTATTGCTTATTGACAATGTCCTTGTTCACCCAAGAGTTCTTAAGTGGATATACAAGGAGATTAATGTCATTCTCCTGTCTGCTAATACACAACATCCATTCTGCAGCCCATGAATAAAGGAGTAATGTTACTTTCAAATCTTATTATTTTATAAATACACTTTATACGGCTATGGCTGCCAGAGATAGTGATTCCTCCGATGGATCTGGGCAACATAAATTGAAAACCTTCTAGAGACACCATTCTAGATGCCATGATGAACATTTGTGATTTATGGACAGGGGTTAAAATAGCAATATTCAGAGGAGTTTAGAAGAAGTTGATTCCAACCCTCATGGATAACTTTGAGGGGTTCAAGACTTCAGTGGAGAAAGTAACAGCACATGTGGTAAAAGTAGGAAGAAAACTAAAGTTAGAAGTGGAGCTTGAAGATGTGACCATATAGCTTCAATCTCATGATAAAACTTGAATGAATAAGGAGTTACTTCTTATGGATGAGCAGAGGAAGTGCTTTATGTTGAGGTGGACTCTACTCTTGGTAAAGATTCTGTGAACATTGTTGAAATGACAACAAAGGATTTGGAACATTACATGAACTTAGTTGGTAAAATAGCAACAGGGTTTGAGAGTATGGACTCCAGTTTTGAAAGAAGTTCTGCTGTGGGTCAAATGCTATCAAACAGCAGCACATGCTACATAGAAATCTTTTTGAAAGGAAGAGTCAACAGATGGAGCAAACTTCATCTTGCTTCATGTTGTCTTATTTTAAGAAACTGCCACAGCCTCCCAACCTTCAGCAACCACCACCCTGATTAGTCAGCAGCACGTGAAGGCAAGACCCCTCCAGCTGCCAAAAGATTATAACCAGCTAAAGGCTCAGATGATTGTTAGCATTTTTTAGCACTAAAGTATTTTTAAATTAAAGTATGTTCATTGTTTTTTTAGACAATGCTTTTGCACACTTAATAGGATATAAATAGTGTAAACATAACTTTTATATGCACTGGGAAACCAAAAATTGCATGACTCACTTTCTTGTGATAGTTGCTTTATTATGGCGGTCTAGAACCAAATCTGCAATGTCTTCCAGATATGCTTGTATAAGGGAGTTTTTGGTTTTACCTAAAACACTAGGATTTTAACAGGGTTCCATAATATTTAGTAAGCCATGTTTTGTTTGAACATAGACCATTGAGGGGGTAAGTTAGGCACAAAGTTGTTTAGACGATAGGGTACCAGGCAGTAAATGGCTGATTTAATGTGCTAAATGACAAGTTCACGTCCAGAAAGAATGCATTATTTTGTTCTCTCATAACTTATGTTGAGGAATTCTTTCCTCTCTGAATCGGCTTCATTTAATCTCAGCTTATATATTAATTTTTTTCCCTAAAAAAGTTCCCTGCATTAGTTATCATTTATTTCCTACTCTTGAACACTTCTATATAGGGAGTTATAGAAAATATTTAAGATATGACCAGAATTTATAAGCAGCTTACCACCATGCAGTCAGATTTCTTTAGCAGAGATTTGAAGAACAGGAGTGATTTTTTACCCAAGGCTTTTCTGGTCAAAGCCATATTTACCAATTTCTATTTTGCCCAACAATGTTAGCTTTAGAGATAATTCTTTTATAGATAACTACATAAAGTATCCAATTTAGAAAAAAATATATACACATATATCTCTATATATGTTTCTTTAAAATGAATAAGATATTTTTATGTAACTAAATGTTAAAAACACAAGAAACTGAGAAATGTTCCCAGAAAACACAATATTAAAATGGTTAAATGTCTGATTTACCCACAACTTGTCCTGTATTTTAACTCAGCAATCTCTACTTGTTTACAGGTTCAAATATCAACCATAGAAATGGTGTTTTATTTATTGCCAGGTATTCTATGAGGGACACAGGTTATTTTCCTTATTCATTTTTTATAAGCACTATAACCACAGATTTTTAATGCACAAAACCAAATTCTGATGTTTGATTACTCTTATAATTGAATCCTAGGGTCAAAGCTGCCATAAAACATCTAATATTCTTTTGAACATAATCATCTGGTTTTGAACTACGGAGCATATACTGAATTTGCAATTATGCTCAGTTCTCCTATATAGAAGGCAGAAAACTTTTCTTTGGGAATTGTCTCCTAGAACCCTGAACATGACCTAATTAGAATTACAGATATAACCTTTACTGGAGTTTAAATGATTCTCTGTCCAATCAATTATGGAAGACTATGCTAAGGGAATTCACCTCCCTCTTTAATCTGTTTTCATTCCTTTTATGCTAGTAAGTACTCTGACTTTTTCCCCTTAACCAGAAAGGAAGCTTTTCATTCTATGTCTTCCTTACACTGGTGTGCACTCAGCTACTACTTGAATGGAATCACTGGTGCATAAAACCTGGACGACCAGCTTGAGGGTAACTTTGCAGAAAAAGGACAGAAAGAACTGAGTGGTGTCAATACCGATGACTCACTGAAGTCCAGTCAAGTGTAAACTCAAGTTAGAAGCATCTCAGTGCAGATACTGAAATGTGTCAGAGGGTAGGATTTCTAGAAAGTGTGTTTTCTTAATGATTATGGAAACTTTAATCCTTTTTCAAATTATCATCACTGCCCTTCATATTGAATTATAACCTGGGCTGAGATTGCTTTCTTTGAAACAGGGGATTTTGCAAATGCTTCGGTACAAAGAGGAGTCTAAGAGGGTTATTGTTTGTTGTCTCTAGGCTTACTTCTTTACGTTATAGTTTACATAATAGCTTTTCTCCTCAAAAAACCTGTTCCTGTTCTGGGTGCCAAAATCCATATTTATCTTTCTACTGCTGACTGATTCCAACAGTCAGGGGATCTAAAGCATAGCTTATTTTGTCTATATTTATAGGGGTTCTTCATACACTCAGATGTGGCCCTCCACTTAATCTCACCAAAAAGTATTAATGTCCCTGAGTTTTAGCAGTAATTGGCTAATTCCAGAATATGGCTCATGCAGATTCCAGTTTGCCTTTAAGAAAGGTGTAAACCAGACACTAGAGAAGCTGTTCAAGAAGCTCTATCTGATGTCAGCGGAAATCGTGATTTTTATCCTCAATCTCACTGGCTGAGCATGACTGTTCATGTCAGAGGCCTTCAGCTTAATGTTATCTTGATAAAGCAAGCAAAAGATTTTCTGAAGAAAAAGTATTTTTTTTTTTCACTCTGTTGGTTCATTTTTGTTTAGGGGTGGAAATTCCCTATATAGTTTAAGGTACAACTTGTAGTGATAGCTTTAAAGATTTTATCAAATCATAGATAGCTGTGGATGGGTGATGGCTTCTATGGTGCCATTTGCTGTATTTTATGCATCCAGTAGCTGCAAAGGTATTCATTTAGGTCATTAAGTATGAAATGTCCGATTTCCTTAAGTACTAAGTTTGACGGTTGATACCTCTGACATTTCACTTTGACACTTCTTGGTTTGTTTATTTATTTTTTTGTGAAGATACACCCTCATTCTTTCAAACACACAATTTGGCTTGTGATTATCTTTCAAAAAAAATTCTTAGAGCAATTTTTGTGAACCCCTGGATAAGTCAAAAAATTCGTGTTGTTTTTGAATATGAGTTCTATCGTGGAACCAATGCTGTGTAGAAAGCTCGAAATATCAATGAAGTATTTAGGAAGGATGTGGCTGATGAACACACAGTACAACAGTGGTTTGAGAAGTTCCATTCTGGTGATTTTAATCTTGAAAATGAGCCACGTGGGTGACCTGAGACCAAGGTGGATAATGATGAGCTGAAAGCTGTAGTGGAAGCGAATCCATCTCAACCAATGTGTGAATTACCAGCAAGGTTTGATGTTACTATTCCAACAATATTGGACCATTTGAAACAGATGGGCAAGGCAAAGAACCTGTATAAATGGGTTCCACATGCGTTAAACGAGCATCAGAAGATAAATCGTCTGGAAGCTTGCCTTTTTTGCTGTCATGACCTAAAGGTGAACCATTTCTACACCATATTGTTACGTGCGACAGGAATGTCTAGCTGCTTTTGAGTAGTCTGCTTAAAAGCCATAGGAGTGATTGCTATGGATACTAAGAGTCTCTAATTTAGGATCCCTGCAGGACCATTCCCACAATGAACCAGTATGTTATTTTGAACACATAAAGGACTATTCACAAGTTGGTGCAAAATTACAAGTGTGCCTAGAGGAGAAATTCTGTTTTTAACATCTCCTCTCTCTGTTCTGGTCCTTCTTACAGCATCTCATTTTACTGGAGTCTGTGATCTCTCTCTGTGTTGACTTGCAGTGAACTTCATTCACTGTTTGATGCTGGAGGCAGAAAGTTTTCAGTTGGATGCCCTAGCTCCTGATCCTTGCCCTTGGAGACTAGCTCTAGAATCACTATTACAATTTGCAGGAATATATCAAAGATATGTTTTTTAATGCCCCCTTTAACCTTAGCATAAATAACTTGGAAGTATTTCTCTTAGTTCCTAAGCTTTGATATGGCTTACAATGGAATAAAAAAGGCATAAGAGTTTCAGTTCCTTTTAATGTTTCTCTTCTAATAGTTCTGTGATTTGATACCATGGTGACAGGCATCAAGGAAATACTTAGAATTAATGATGCTTTCAGTTAATTTGAAAAAGAAATGTATTTTTAATTCCTCCAGCTTCATGGTTAAATTACCATCTTGCATACCAACTCCTTTCCAGCATAAATAAATTGAAAATAACAATTTCAAGAATCATTTTAATCCATACAAAAACATGCTTATTTTGGCCCTAATTTTGCCAGGTTATTTTAATCCAAATTATACAAAGAAAAAAATGTTAAGCAGATGAATTAAATATAAATACATCTTAACACTTTTGGTATTTAAATAATTATATTTGGAGTTGCTGAGCTATTTCTTAGTGTTTAAATATCTACTATTTAAAATTTTGGGGAGGTCTTAAATGGGTTAATGTTTTAATGAGTTTTTTTTAATTCAGGTTAACACAGAAGAAAGTAGCCACCTGAAGTTATCCGGGCATTCCCTTTATAATTCAGTAAAGAAGCTGTGTAGATTCTTTGTAGTACCATTTGAAATATTCCTCTTCTGTTACATTCTTACCACAATTACCCCTGGTTTCCATTTCATCTCAACTGGACTATTTTTATTTTAACTTCATCATGTCCCTCACTTTAGTATTTTCCTTCAATGTTTTTCCCCACATTCCACACCACTGTTTGATTTTCCACAAACCACTACACTGCTCATATTATCGTAGTAGCTGTTATATAGTGTGTTGTAGAAAGGGTATGTGTCTATCCATGTGACTTTGGACATACTCTGTACCCTCTCTAAATTTTAGTGTCCTTAACTATAACATGAAGTATTATCAGCAAACATATAAACGTTGGAGTTAAGATTAAATGAAAATAATGCATGTTCTCTTAATGCTTCTCATATGCCTAGAGTATAAAGTTCTAAATTCTTAACTTTGCATCCAAACTCAACCAAATTTTGGGCTCAGAAAATCACTGAACCCTTACACTGGCTCACCTACATGTGGCTAACATTTTAGCCAAAGCCCGTTCAGAACTCTCCTATCCCACCTTTGACTTCTCTATTTCTATACCTCCCCCTCTATTTACATTTCTGCTGCCTGGAATTTTTTTCTTTCTACCTTCATCATTTGTTGAAATGCTACCAACCCATTAAAACCAGATAACAGGATATCTCCCAGTTCCTGATTAAATGTAGCCTGAAGTGATCCATTTGCTTCCTGAAATGTGTAGGACACTGAGATTTTTACTTTCTTATGACACTTATCAGTTACTTTTTTGAATCATAGTTATTTGTGTAAAGGTCTTTTATGACTATAAGGTACTCTCTAGCAAGGCCATATCATTTAGATTTTTAGTATCTGTGCTTATCCTATTTTTTGAGGATTATCTCTCATAGAGACAAATCTTTCCCTCATGAAACTCTTAAAATGTTGGCAAAATTTGGTATAATGGTGTTTTTTTCTGAATTGGCTGAAGGGGACTTATTATAACATTTCAACAGTGCAGATTATGAATCATCTTGAGTATTTTAAAATTATTATTGTCTAAAAAACTAGCTCAAATTGACTAATAGCAGAAATGTCCCCTACTGTATCAGGATTTGACAACTCTATTCCCATTCAGGAAAGAACCTGAGACATCGCTAGTTAATACTTCATATTTTAAAATATCTGTCTTATTCCTGACCGAAATCCATCATAACACGTGAGACTCTATTGTATTAGTGAATGAGTGTCCTTTTGTTCAGAAAAACATGTTAAACAATGACCCAAATAATGCATAATATCTCATTATACACGGTAAGACTAAGAAAGACTTAATAACCTGTGTAGTGCATTTTCCATATTTTCAGGCAACTTTTACCTAAACCATTTCTGATAGGAAGACAATTCTTCTAGTCTTAATGATCCCAAGGGAAGCTGATTTTATAGCCTCCCTTGTAAAATAAGGATCTTTACAAATGAATATGGCAAATGAACCCTAGAGCTATTGCAGCAACAGAACAAATGTCAGTGAAACACTTGGAATGAGTATAATCAAGGAAGAAAAATCTCACCTTGTTTGGGATTAGGTGGGCATAACACATATATGAAGGTTTTTAATGATGGCTCTTAGGGGAATTTTGCTTTGAGATAGAGAATGAAGAGATGGCAACAATTTAGATGGAAGGGAGAGGAAAATAAAAGAACATTTGAGAAAACTGCAGAAGAAATACTGGGAATTAAATGGAAAAAAACCCATGTGGAAAGAAATGCACTTATACATGAGTAAAATATAAAAGTTATCTTTTGTTTGGTCTCATGATCAGTGTTGAACTTATTCAGAGTGGTCTGTGGAGCTAGAAATTTTACCTAAGCCTAAAGAAATGATAATTGCTCTATAGTGGATTTAAGTCATGCTGTCATGAATTAGGTCTCACAAGCAGCAAGACCAAAGGAAGAGAGTTAAATAACTAAAGAAATACATGATATTTGAATAAAATAAGTTACTTATAATGAGTGTTTTGAATTTTATGTTACTTCGATGCGAGAGAATGTACATGTAAAAGTAAGTTCTGCTGATATTTCTTAGATATTTTGTTTCCTCCTCTGTCTCTGAGGTGTATTTGTCCAATCTACAAATAACTGTTGACTTAAATGATCAATGAGTTTCATAGATAAATTAATGCATTCAAAGTCTAATTCCTTTCAAACTTTATGCTGGCATTAATTCCAATAAAATATCAATAATAAAATCATAGGATGTTTAAGGGAAAACCAGTTAGTAGAAGACATAGTGTTTAAAAGTCTTGCCGAATACATGAATCCATGCAGGAAAACAGGTAATAAAACAAGACAAAAAATTAAGTAAAATGAATTTGCTGTGCTATTTTAATATATGTGGGGCTTCCAGATTTAAAAAAAAAATATTTTAAGGGTAAAATTTCCTCATTTTATTCATTTTTCAGTTTTTAATTTGGATTTTTTATTGCTATTACATATAAAATATTCAAAGCAGTCTGTGAAATAAATTTATATAAAACAAAATAACCGTAGTTATGTGGAAAAGCCAACACTTGTGCAACCACATCCAGAACAGGAAAGACCTTTGCCAACACTGCGGTCCCCACACTGGCTCTCTCAACCACCATCTGTTCCTTGACCTCCCAAGTTAACTTTTGTGCTGACTTTAATGTTACTAATTTATGTTGCTAATGTGCTTGCTTTACTTTAGAGTTTAAACTCCCCAGTGTCCATTCCTAAATATATTTAACCATTTTTTGAAGAAATGCAGTCACAAAATGTGCATTCTTTCCTGCATAGCTTTTTTTCTCCCAACATATGTGTGATACTTGCTATGTTGTGTGTATCTGTACTTATTCATTTTCTTTGGTTTCTGATATTGATGGTATGGATATTTCACAATTTTAAAATCCATTCTACTCTTATAGATATTTGCTGTGTTTCTAGTTTTTTTTAAACTTTAAATTTTTTTTTTTTACTGATACATTAATATTTTGGTGAGTGTGTTTCTAGTTTTTATCTTCATGTCTCTTGGGTGCATACTAAGGTGTGAGGTGTGGAATTGTTAGGTCTCAGTGTCTTCAGCTTTAGTAGCTAATGCAAACTATTTTACAAAGTGATTATAACTGTACACTCCCATTAGCTGTGTGATATTTTCTTCATAGGTTTACCTCTTTACCAATCTTGGTACTTACAAGGTTTTTAAATTCCAGCCACTCTGATTGGTATGGTGTAATATCTTAATGTAGTTTAAATTGGCATATCTGACTAATAAGATTGAGTTCCACTGGACCTTTTGTGAAGTGTTGTTTAAATCGTTGGCCATATTTTTCTATTGGGCCCTCTTTTTGTTCTATGTATTTGTATGATTGATAGACACACACACACACACGGTATAAAAACCCTGGGTTGGTTATGTTGTTATATATATTTTCTCCCAGTATTTTCACTCTCTTAATGCTGTCTGCTGGGATCATAAATTCTTAATGTTTATGTAGTCCAATTCATCACTCTTTCTTCATGGTTAGTGCTTACTGTATCCTGTTTTAAGAAATGTTGCCCTGCTCTTTCATAAAGGTGCTTTCCTATACCATATTCTAGAAGTTTTATTATTTTGTCTTTTACATTTTACTAATACAATTTACCTGGAATTGATTTTTATGTATGACATGAAATAGAGGACAAGTTTCATTGTATTCCATATGGCATTAAATTGTCCTAGAGAAATGTATTGAAAGGGACTTTCCTTTCCCCATTGTATGAAGTGCTAACTTTGTTAAAAATCAGTTGTCCATTATAAGCATGCGTCTGGTAATGGACTTTCCATTTTGTGTTCACTTGTCTGTCCTTGTGTCAGAACTGCATTGTCTTAATAATTGTATTTTTATAATTCCTAATATCCTGTAGAGCTGCAGTCCCCCAACCCCTGGGTCCATGGAAAAAATTGTCCTCCATGAAATCAGTCCCTGGTGGCAAAAAGGTTGGGGACCACTGCCGTGTAGAGCATGTCACCCTGCCTTGTTTTTGCTCAGTAGTGTCTTGGCTCTGTGCTGTCCACATTTTTGTATTAGTTTGTCAAATTACACACACACACGCACAAGCACAAACACACACATATGCACACACATACATACACCCATACACACATACACCCATACACACAGTTGTGATTTATATTGGGACTTCATTCAATCCCTAGAGCAATTTGGGGAAAATCAGTCTTAATATTTTGAATCTTCCAGTCCATGAACATGATATATCTCTCTAGTTTTTTAGGTCTCCTTTAATTCTCCTCAATAAAATGTTATATTTTTTTCTGTGGCGAGGTCTTGCACATCTTTTTTGAGTTTTAATCCTAGTATTTGATTGTTTTTCCTACTGTTGTACATGGAAAGTTTTAAAAACTAAAATTAATTTTTAAAAACTAGCACCCTTAAATCTTTCTAAAATGATTTTATATCTGGTTTAGTAATTCTCGCTATATATCTAAATTTAGTACCAGAACTATATATTTTGTCATTTCCCTGTGATAATCTATGGATTTTGGTTTCCAGCAATAGGAACTGATTTTGACTAACTTTTGCAAAAGAGAATTTACAAAAAGAATATAGGTGATATTAAAGATTTCTGGATTTCTGAAGGATGTGTTTTGAAAACAAGTGGGAACCAAAGCAGCCCTACAGCACTAGGTAGCATGAAGTAAAGTTTGAGAGCACACTGCCTCTGTGATGACTTACCCACAACTGTTCTTGCTCATCTTTGCATATTTTCCTTCATTGTCATATTCACCACAGAGAGCATTTAATTGGCCAGACATAGATCTCTTCCCGACTCTTCTTAGGCAAAGAGAGTGAAAATTTGGTTTTGGGGCTTCTTTAGTGGGAGGCAATCCCTAAGAATTTATTATTATTTTTTACTACACACATATTTTTGCATGTCTACACTCCTGACCTAGGATGGAAGGAGGTAGGTGATGTCTCCTTTTTGAGGGATTCCAGTAGGGGCTATATTCACTGTAGGTCCTGGGTAGGCAATGGAGGGGGTGCTTTATACTCTTAAGGGAGATGTCAAATTCTACAGTCTGGTGGGCCTAGCAAAAGAATGATCTTACCAAGCCTACACACAATAAGAAATAGAGAGGAGACTGTGATTCCCTGGGTGTTTTTGAAGAGGAGATTTGGATTCTGGAGAGCAAAACCACAAGTCGTCACTCCTCCTTAGAGGAAGATGAGAGATGACAGTTTGGTGCCCATCAGCAGTTCTCGCTAAAGGTTAGTGGCAAGTGCTTTGCTAAATGTGAGTCAATACTGTAATAGGGTTTCAATAGGATTTCTGGGTCTACCATAGTATTAGCTCAATAAGTAGAAATAAATATGCATGAATGTATGTATATATTTTTTCAAGTAGAAAGTTAGATAATTAGGAAGTCAAGACTTGGTATAATCATTTTTAACTTCTTTTCTGTAGAAAACTATATTATTAAGTTGTCTAAGAGAAATCTACCCAACTTAATCTTTCTAAGAGTTAAGATATGATGTACAAAGTTTGGTTTTTTTTGCAGAGCAATGGAATTCATTTAGGGTTGGTATTTTGCCCCTTTCCTATTCCCAGGGATGGCTCCAATTTCAACTGTTACCCACAAAATGAGTAATGCTCTGTAGGTGTTTCCAGATGTGTTAGACTTGTGGAGATTAATTACATGTAGAATGATGTTTGTACATATGCAAGACTAAAAAATGTCATAATGCCATGGTGTAGTCTATTGCACTTCATAAGAACTTCAGAAATCTTTAAGGTCAATCGCTACCTAAAAAAGAAACTTGGCCTAGATATTGCTGGACTATAACAATTGTCTGGTATCCATTTGGAAGCTTCCTGGGGTGAGCAACAGTACTCTTTGAGACGGCTTTCTTCATTATCAGACAATGCTGAAGTCACTTTCTATATCAGTTGTTTAAGAAAGAGTTCATGACCCTTCCTAACTTATCTTTTTTTACCTGAATGTGACTTTTTTTTCTAAAAATAATATGTTTCTTAAAAATACCATACAGATAGCAGAGAATTGTATGAAATAAAAATTGAAAGCTTGGAATTTTCTTCTAGTACTAAAGTGATGCTTCCTCTGTGCCATTTCCACACGTTTGTCTAAGTTCAGCCTTCTGAAGCAGGAAAACGTGTGTCTAGTCTTTCTTCACATGACAACACGCAGGTGTTTGAAGACAGCTGTCATATCCTCATTTCAGTGTGTGTGTCTCTGTGTGAGAGAGACAGTGTGTGTTTCCCTTTCCAACTGAGCCATATATTTTAAGTTGTTAAAATAATTGTTTTAGGTATAGACAAGACATCCTTAAAAGAGAAAATTGAATCATTTACTGTGTAAACACTTTGACATTTGTGCAATTTGATTTTATCACTGAAATTCAGGACAATGTCGAGTAGACTGACTTGACACTCTGAATGATGTTTTAGCTGCTGCTGAATTTTTACATGAATCTTCAATATGAATGCCTGTCAATGGAGGATAGGTACACAAATGGCATTTTTGTTTTGGACACTGACTCAATAGAAAGGAACATCATTTTGTCATTAAAATGTTATGCGTCTCTATTGCAGTTTCTAAATAATGGAACTGAAAATCACAAGTCTCCTTTTGATAAAATAAAAGCCAAAGAAAGCATCACTTTAATTTGCAACATAATTACATTGAAAGATTTTTTAAAGTGCCCATGTCAGTACATGTATCACCTTCTTAATGAATAAAGGTGTCATTTCAAAGTCACATGTAAATATTCTAGTTCCCATGCACACAATAACAAGTATTATCAACTCTTCTCAGTAAGAAAAAAGTTGTTATTGAGACACTTGACACCATAGTAAAATGAAGAACAAAATTGACTTGAGCCCATGATTGTTATTGAGATATATTTCTCAATATTTTTTCTCTAACTTGTATGATTTATAAGAAAGTTATAAGAACATATAACTATTTAGAAATGTGTTTTTCTAAACAGTGATGCTAAGTTAGTATCAGTAGATCTATCCTTTTCAAAAAATTACTGCTTCATAATCTATACCTTAGCTGTCCTAAAATTTATCTGTTCCCTTTTTAATAAATATATAGGTCCTTTGTTTATTTGTTATTACAAATAATGGTGCAAAGAACTTCTTTGAAAATATATATGAGTATTTCTATAACAGATCCATGGACTGGAATTACTGGATTCAAAATACATGATTTAAATTTTTGTCAATCTCTTATGACATTGTGAAATGTCTACTCATACGAGGAGTGTCGTGATGGAGCACTAGTTTCCCCACATTCTCTCCAACACTGGAAAACAACTGCAATCTTTTACTTTTGGACAAATTGACAGTCAAAGAAAGATACATGATTTTATTTGTTATTTATTTATTTATTTATTTTTGTTATTGAAGTTATGTATATGTGACCATTTGAATATCTTCCTGGGAATATCCTTTGCTCATTTTCAATTGGGTTATCTTTTATTATTGACTTATTGGAACCATTCTTAAATTAGGGTTATTATGTGTTGTCTATTATGTATGATGCAAGTATTTTATTTTAGTGTGATATTTGTTCTTTATTTGTTTATGGAATTTTTTTTTTTTTTTTACAGAAGACTCTTTTTTCTATTTTAATCTGTCAATCTTTTATCTTATATCTTCTGGTTTTCTATCATGTTTAGGGCAGCCTTTTCTACCCCAAGATTATAAGCTATTATTTTCTCTTTCTCCTACTGATAATATTTATATTTTAACTGGATGTCAAGATAGAAAAAAAGCAATGTAATAAGTGCTAATATATATTATGAAGTGCTTACTCTGTGCTAAGTGATTTCCTGAGATCTTTAAATGTACTAATTCATTTAATCATCAAAACTACCTGGTAAGGTAGATTATCCCCAGTTTGGTAGATAATAACACTGCAGCACAGAGAGATTAAGAAACTTACTCAGCAAGTAGGTGATGAGTCAGGAATCAAACCTCTGCAGTCTGGCTCTTGAGCTTGTTCGGCAAACCATAATTCATTACTCACTAATACAAACAGTTTTACTGAAGAAACCCGGAGGTGTGATACTTGAGTATCTCTTTGTTTCCAGCACTATATTGCATCCTGTGGGGAACGTGGTAGAAACTTAAGTGCTTCTTCAAACTGAGTAAGTTGTAACTTGAAAAAATAAAGGAAATCAAACCAGTAGATCAAGCCATTAAAAACAAAATTATATGTTTTGGAAATGTTAAGATCTTGGTGATAAAATTCACAGATTACATAGCAGGAAGGCTTTGGTTTTAGAAGTCCTTCTTACCTTTCTTTAAAACATCAAAAATATGTTGAATAAAAGGGGAGCTTGGGAGGAACAGAGATCACTATATTTATGATTGGAAAAACAACTCTTTTCACATAAGAAAAATATAGTAATTCAATATAATACAGCATGGCACCTAGCGATTATCTGAAACAATCACTTTATTTTACCAAAGAAGAAAATGAGATTCACAAGGGAGCATGGTATGCGTATGTCCCTTGGTAGGGATTCTGAGACTAGAACTCAGGTTGCTGTCTCCTGAATTAGTGTACTTTCCACTACCCCATTTTTCTGCTGTGTATCTTTTATAATATGGTCTTGATTGAAATAATTTTTAAACTAGTAATTATGCAGTGACCCTAACTTGACATTTTATGTTTATGCTGATACTAAATTGAGCATATTAAAGAAGCGTATACCTTCAGGGCGGGGTAGGAGTGGAATCTTGCCCTTGTTAAGTCCTTCCTCTATGGCTTTGGTAGAAATTTCCAACTCAGTTCCATCTTCTATATTTAGGTATTTTAATAGCATTCAAGGTTACCATAAAAAGTACAGCTGGCAGTATTTCTTTCTCTTCATATGTTGTTTTTTTACTATACCATGAAATAGAAAAAACAAATAGAACAGATGAAATCTAGAACTTTTAATTAAAAAATATTTATATGTTTAAATAGGATCTTAACTATCATATTAGACATAATTATTCTTTAATTCTCATGTTTTATTTTATTTTGATGATACCAGGGGAAAGCATTTATTTAAAAAATGTACAATGTATAAAATAAATTATCTACTCAAAAATATATATAGAAGTTATCTTTTTCTTCTTAAATTTTAGCTAAATTGCAGAATGGTGACCACTATATGTGGTAGTCTCACGTACATCCTCTGAAGGGTATGTCCAATTCTGTTGATTCCTTTAAGCAGAGTCCCCTGTGGATTTAAGTTTAATATTCTTTGTTCCCTTTTGTCAGAGAATTGGCATTAGAAAGGAGTCCTGTGCCATTAAGCAGTGGTGTTAACTGACCCCTGTGCAATCTGAAATAGTCTTGTAATACACTTCAGTTGTTTGGTCTTTTGTATTGAGAGCCATTGTAGTTATTTTATGAAATTATCTGTAATTAATCTTGGGTTAATCTTAATCAAGAGAAGAAGAATGCTTCATTCATTCATTCATTCATTTAAGTATCTGTTGCAGTCTTTTTCTGTGCCAGGAGTTTGGTAATGATGGAGGACAGGGGGAAAAAGGAGAAAAAGGTAGACTGATGAAGAAGCCAAAGTCTTAAACCTGGAGCACCGTCTTTGGACTTAGATTACTTGAACTCCACCACTTGACCAGCTGTGTTCTCTTTGTCTAATTATTTAACCTCTTTGTTTTTTAGTTTCCTTTTCATTGAAAGGGGAGCAGAATTGTGTTATAGAGGAAGAGATATGGTTTAATAATGTATTTAGATCTTTGTTTTGAAAATTTTTTTGCTTCAAATGCCTTTCCTTGAAGGCATTTTTTTCCTTTAAAATTGAGTTTTGAGAAAAATGACATGGCATCTTACAAGGAGAGTAGCCTACAAACGTTATATCCTACAATTTCATACCATGTTAAAGTTTTCAAAATATAATTTTAAACATGGAATAATTTGGGTCATATCTTATAGCAGTCTTAAGTCATAGGCATGATGGCCATTAATTAGACTAAGCCTCTCTTCCAAGTTGCACAGACAGCAAATATGTGAAACAAAAATGGAATATGGATCATATAAATTGAATTACACTGTTTATGTCATTTGATTCTATTAATAGCTCCTGGGAACCTGACAGGGAGTAGAGAAAATGGGGATGTAAGAGAATATGCTAACAGATCTGTAGATAAGATTAATTATTCTAATGATCAACTTATAATGCTTAGTCTTCACATATTTATTTTGCCATGAAAGCAGAAACTGTTCAAAGAAATATAAGGACAGAGACTACATCAGTCATTCTTAACTCATACATAGCAAACTGCTTGGATCTTTAGGATCTTGCTAAATTTTTGGTAAAACAGATTAAAGATTAGAGTTGAGTGAAAAGCAGTAAAAAAGAAAAAAAACTTTCGATGGAAAATTAGACCATTTTAAGCTGTAGTCAAATTCTGAACATTATGAAAGATTCAGAATAATTTAGAGAGTAAGCTAGAAGGATGTATAATACTCAAGTATGAGGAGCAAAGCCTGTATGGAAAAACATTAAATGTAGTTTATGTGTATTTAGGCTTCAGCACACGTGTGTGTGTTTGTGCAATCGTATTCTAAGTTTAGATAGTGATCATTTTGCAAATGTTGATGATAATTCTCAGGTTTTGATTTTTCTATACTTTTTATTAATTTTCTTTAATGATTATGCTTAACTCTTTCAGTAACTTTATTCATTTATTAAACATTTTAAGTAACTGCACTGTACCATATGGAAGAAGAATAAGTCACATTCTTTATTTTGATATTGATATTATCAAAAGGAGAAGTATTCTAATTTGGATTTCTTAATTGATCATGTTGTTTTCCTCAATTGCAAACCAAATAATTTTCACAAAAGATACTGGATGTTAATACATTCTATTTATCTATTCTATTTATGCAGAAGTCACATTCTGACAATCCTAGCTGTCAAAAAAAAACTCGGGAATGAGTAAGAAAAAATTTCTTAATGGAAAACATTGCAAATTTCATATACGATTAAGATGGTGTTAGAACCACATATATGACAGGGAACATTTTTAAATTATGTATAAAATTATGTTAGCTTGTTTCTATTAACCCATAGCATTATTTTAATAAATGTTATAATGCCAACCTAAAAAAAAAAAAATTATGTTAGCTAATTTAGTAATTTGGAGATCACAGAATATTAACAGAATGGATTAGCATTACTAAAACCTAAAACATCGTATCATAGTTCCTAATGAGGCAGAAGACACCAGAAACAACCTGCTCAGTTATAAAGCAAATGTCTTATCGATCTCATTAACTCCTGAAAAAATGACCTTATCACTGCATACTTTAGTAATCAATATTTCTAATGCCTATATTGCCAAGAGAAACATAAATTATATTGTGATGTTCTCTGTTTTCAAAGTCGGAGGATAGCATATGTGTTTTGATAAATCTGTCCTCAACAATAATTGTAAATTTTAAAATAATTCTTTGTTGAATAAAGGAGTAAACTTTAATTATCTGGAAACAGAATTTCCATCATAACTGTCAGTTACTGAATTCTTCTTAGCTGACTCTAATGGTCATAAGGTATTCTATTTGAATTTTTTATTTCAGCATGTTATGGGTATACAAATGTTTACATATATTGCCTTTTCCCCACTCGAGTCAGAGCTTCCAGTGTGTTCATCCCTCAGACGGTGCACACTGCACCCATTAGGTGTGAATATACCCATCTCCTTCTACCCCCTCCCACCTGCCCTACACCCGATGAATGTTACTACTAAATGTACACATAAGTGTTGATCAGGTAACACCAATTTGATGGTGAGTACATGTGGTGCTTGTTTTTCCATTCTTGTGATACTTTACTTAGTAGAATGGGCTCTAGCTCTATCCAGGATAATACAAGAGGTGCCAGATCACCATTGTTTTTTGTGGCTGAGTAGAACTCCATGGTATACATGCCCCACATTTTTTTAATCCACTCGTGTATTGATGGGCACTTGGGTTGTTTTCACATCTTTGCAATTGTGAATTATGCTGCTATAAACATTTGAATGGAGATGGCTTTTTTATAGAATGTCTTTTTTTCCCTTGGGTAGATGCCCATTAATGGGATTGCTGGATCAAATGGTAGTTCTACTTTTAGCTCTTTGAGATATCTCCATATTATTTTCCGTAGAAGTTGTACTGTTTCCTTGGCTGTGCAGAAGGTTTTTAATTTGACCAGGTCCCATTTATTTATTTTTGTTGTTACTGTGATTGCCTTTGGGTCTTCTTCATAATTTTTTTGCCTAGGCCAATGTCTATAAGAGTTTTTCCAACATTTTATTCTAGAATTCTTACAGTTTCATGCTTTAGGTTTAAGTCTGTTATCCACCATGAGTTGATTTTTGTCAGAGGTGAGAGCTGTGGATCCTGTTTCAGTCTTCTACATGTGGCTATCCAGTTTTCCCAGTGTCTTTTATTGAATAAGGATTCTTTTCCCCAGTGTATGTTTTTGTCTGCTTTGTCAAAGATTAGATGGCTATATGAGGATGTTTTTTTATCTGGGTTCTCAGTTCTGTTCCTTTGGTCTATGTCTCTGTTCTTGTGCCAGTACCATGCTGTTTTGGTTATAACCACGTAGTATAGCGTGAAGTCTGATAAATTGAAATGCTTGGAATGATTCAAAGCTAGTTTTCCAACCCTGATAGAATAACTGGGACTGGAGTAGTTCTGGCTTAGGTAACAACTGACAACTATTTGTCTTAGTAACAACTATTTGTGGGGTCGAGGTAAATAGTGCTTAGTGGTAGTATTAAAAGTTTATGATATCAATGGTCTAAGTTTCCATTTTAGATGCTGAAAAAGAAAAACCAGTAAAACAAAAGCAAAAGAAATAATGAAATCAATAAAGTTGAAGAAATAAAATGAATTAAGTACCAAAAGAGTTAGAGAAAATCTTCATTATTGCAGTTATTTAAAATTGAGTTAAGAAAGTGGAAGTAGAAAAATAGAGCTTTGAGTAATGCTTTACTTTTCTAATATTTAGCTCAATTAACTGTGCCATTTTCTTTAGTGATTTTCACAGCTGACCTACAACAGTCTTTACCATGCAAAGTTGCATGCTCTTTTTTATGTAATGCAATTATTTAAATTATGGCCTTTACTCTGTCCTTCTATGTTATTTGAAGCTAGACATACTCATTAGGAAGGAAAAGTGCATTTCCAAGCAAAATTGGGCTATAATTTCTATACCTGCTGTGTGTATTCAGAGAACATTTCTCCAACTGTGATAATAATATTACATTATTTATCATGAAGGTAACTTGATGACTTATTTCACATGAAAGGCTAGTATTATGCCCTACAGGGATAACAGTGACTTTTTTATATAAAAGTATTGATCTAATTATTTCTTTAATGTTACCAGGAGAAATATGTTGCTGTCTGCACTACCAAAGCATGATTCTGTTTTATACATATAATATAGTTATATTCAAAGTTAATTTTAAAATCTTATAGCTTAAATGTTTTATAACATATTCTATGTTATATTCTTATCTGTTATATATAACATATTTTTATCCTATTATTCTATTTATAACATTGTCATAAATGTTCATGTTGACAATGCTGACATTTTTATCTAATATAATTTTCTCATTAATTCTATTATACTAAGGAGATATACAAAAATTATGACATAAAATACCTTACTTGTTAACAGTTTATTGTGTTTTAGAGTTAACTAAACATGTTTAATTAAAAAAGCTCAGGAATACTGCATTAAACAATATGAATCACAATTACTAAAAAGTCTATTTTGTTTCTCATCTACATGATATATAAATCAGTTTTAAATTATGTGACATACTGTAAATCAAAGAGTATGCAAACTAGTTGAGATGATAAGAAACAATTAGAACAAACAAACAAACAATTAGAAACAAACAATTAGAAACAAACATGAACCTCTCTTGAGGAGAGAAGAGTATCTTTATGCTTGAGGCATAAAGAGAAGGTGTAAGCTTGATCAGTATATATACTAAATGTATAAACTTTTTGATTTTTTATTGTCAATCAAATTGATCCTGATTATGCTAGCTCTCTGCAGCACTTAATGTTTTGCGAATACTATATGGTAAATTGGGGTATATCAATAGTCATTTAGATAGCTGAGATCTATAGTATATTTTTGTTTTAAACTATTTATATTGGTTGAATATACCTCAAGAATTTATTGCTTAATTGCCAGTTCTTTGTTTTGCCTTGTGTAATTTTGACCAGAGAATACTTTTGAAACCATTTCCATAGGGCATTTTATTCCAATCTGCCAAGAACATGTTTGAGAAAATTTCCTATCTTCTTTACTATGTTTGAATCTGTATGATATTCATTCTCTTTTTACATTTATTATTCATGAAAATAGTTTATATAAAAATAAGGGATTTTAAAAATAACTCTCATGATAAATTAAAACCTAAATGATGACTTATTTTTCTTACTGCTTAACAAAATGTACTCAAAGTAAATACTGGACTACTAGAAATAAACAAAATAAGCCCTAGAAATATCTACTATAAGATAGTAGAAATTGTCTAAAGTATTCATGGTTGATACTCTGGTTTCTCTTCAGATCGTATAAATCTTTCGCCTTTTAAAGTATTCATGGTTGAGAAACATACTGAAGTAGTTCAATTATAGTACATCCAGAAGGTATAGGAAAAACCGTGGTCTCTTGGGACTTGATGAAAATATGAAAATAAGGAAGAAGAGAATAATGGAAGCTGAAGTTTAAGCTTAAGAACAGTGAGAAGGGGAACAATTCAACTACTTAGTTTTCTGTTGTTTAGAGACGTGTATGTTGCTAATACAAAGTGGGAGTTTAAAGCACTGTTTCTCAAATGGTAGCCCATAAAACACCTCCTTTTCACATATTTATAAGAATTCCTTAATATTAAAATTGTTTTTTAAATTCAATGATTATCTTTGAAAAATTAATGTAAGCATATTCTGAATCAATTGCTTGGCTATTATGTCAGGACTCCACATCCTATGCATGTTCGTACATTTCCTGTAGGACTGTGCGGTAGCACTGCTTTCACTTTGTAGCCAGTATCAATGAAGAGAGGGAGACTAAATGTGCAAAGGATGCATCTGAACCAAACCAAGCCCCATAGTGGGATGTGATTCTCTGCAACTGAAGGCTCCATAGTAGTTTGAAAAGAGAAAAATAGCATTAATTCAGTAGTCAGCACAGAGGCATATGAAATTGAAAAGAACCTGTAATGTTGTAGCCAGTTAATTTTCAGGTAGTAAGCACTGATTTAGCTCAGCATAATATTATCTGTGTTAATGTGAATATCACCATATTTTATTGGCGTATAATGTAAACTACATTTGGGTTTTGTATGTTTTAATTTTATAGTTGCTAAAGCCCTAAAAAATCTTTATGGCTTCATTAAGGCAGGACTTGTTTTATTGTGTTTCACTTTATTGTCCTTTGCAGATACTGCATTTTTTACAAATTGAAGATTTGTGGCAACCATGCATCAAACAAGTCAATCAGTGCTGTGTTGCCAAGAGCATGTGCTCACTTTGTGTCTTTCTTTTTGTTAAGTATCTCGCTTAAAAACTATTTTCCATTTCAGTGAGAGGACCAACTGTGTTAGAATACAATGGCGTAGAGTATCATACTTTTCAAATATTCTTTATATTTATTTTATGGTAACTTATTAATCCTAACTTTGTGCTTTCTACCTACCTCATGAAAAAATGTTTTGTCAGAATCAAATCTTGATTAATTTTTTTTAATTGTCATCAAAACCCATATTTTTATGTTATCACTTATCTAATTGAAATTCAGTCATTTTATGAATTTGCCTCCTATGTGTTAACATTTAATAAATTTTGATATGTTATTTTCATTTTGGATTTATTCCAGATAATCTGCAATTGTATGTTTGGGTTTTACTTTGATTATAAAGTAATTGAACAGATATTTTAAAATTTACAAAGTGTATTTATTTATTTAATGGACTTGTAATCTTGACATTTCCTGTTTCCTAATATTTATGGTTCTTATTTTGATGTTTTATTCCTTTGTGATAAAACTATATATAGCAGTTTATAGCTTGGGTTTCTGTCGTTGTTATTTTCAAGGATTTTCTTATTTCTCCCCAAATCCATGTTTCAGATGGTCATACATTGTGACATTATATATTTGTTTAAAAATGTTTCCATAAATTTATAACTCAATCCCTATCAGACTTTCATTAATGTAATTTATGCCTGATCGATACCCTTTTAAGTAAACCTTTATGCCCATGTCTATTTTTTTTTTTTTTTAGAATAAATTCTCAGAACTACTTTGGGTAAAATTGATGTAAACGTGTAACAGAACAAACCGGTGAGGATTTTGTTTGACTATGTCTAATTTAATTTAGTCCTTTATTATGTAGTGGATAGAAAATGTGTTCTGTACAATTTCTGCTTTGGAATTTATTGCGGGTTTCTTGGTGACTTGGTACACCAGGATGTATCTGCATGATGAAGAGAATTCTGTCTTTTGTTCTTTGCCATATCACAGTAACTAGCAGAGTGCCTGGCACATAGCAGACACCCAGTGTATTGAGTGATTTTTAAAAAATGTTCAGTGGTTCATTGGAATATAAAGTATAATATCTCCCTGTAGGGTGCTAAGTTCAATATACTATAGCTATTAACTCAACTTTATTAATTCTATTCTTCATATTCTCTACAGATGTCCTAATTTCTATTTTTTTAATTAGCTATAAATTGGTAGTGCTATCCACAATTGTATTTTTCTCATACTTCTAATAGCCTTTGTTCTATATATTTTGGTTTTACCCTCTATAGCATATAAAGGAAAATGAATATTATATCTTCTATGAGTATTAATTAAGTGGTCTACCCTCTATTCCTTAATTTCTTTGGCACCTACTAATATAGCCATTATTCTTTTTTGCATATGGATTTGCCTTATGCTTTTGTCTTTCATTTTAAAACATTTTCTTTTAAAAAGAATGTCTATCTTCATATAGTCTTTTTATATCACATGTCTCATTGGCCTCAATACATCACATCCTTAGCTTAGCTCCTATGTCATCTTCTCTTTACCTTCTAATCTCTTACATGTTACCAGATAAAAACGATCACTTAATAAATGTGTGAAGAAATGGATGAGTGATACGGTCAGTTGCAGGTAGCAATCAGGACATCCCTGGAACAACTGCCAGGTGTATACTGCTGCTAGGGAGTCCTGAGGGACTTGACCTTGGCGCTGTCTACGCGGATCGCAGGCAGCTCTGCCCTTGTCGGTGGGGACTATGAGTGTGCCTCGTCAGGAGGGTGTGGGTAAAGCAGGAAACGTAAGTACTGACTCATGTCTTTGCTTTAAGACAGTAGCCCAGGTTTTTTATCCAGAAATTCTTCAATATAAATCTTCTCTTGGTTTGCTGGTGACTTAGTAAACTTCATGACATTCTCTCTATGGTCTGCTATTGTGTGTAATTTGAGATAATAATATTGACTCTAAGCCACACGTCTTTCCTGGTCCCTGTACCAGATTTTCTATCTTCATCTTTAATATCACTCAAGAGATACGGTGTTTTCCAAGGTCTCAGATTAAGACTATATATTCTATGAAGTATTCATTCTGCTGTCTCCTGATGATTAAAATGAGAAGGGTTCAGTGTCATCAGTTGGCTATTTGGCCAGCAAAAAAAAAAAAAGAATGAGATTAATCTGTGTTCATTATGGACATTGGTGCAGATATTAGAATATAGGGGGCGTATTGAAGTGAATAGCTCACTGCTGTTGGCCTCAGTTTGTGTATCAAGCGGTTCTCGATTGAGGGTAACTTTGCAGCCCCAAGAGACATTTTACAATGTCCGGAGACCTTTTTGCCTGTCACAATTAAGGAAGTGAAAAAGGAGTATGGAGGGTGAAGGCCAAGAATGCTGGTAAACATCCTACAGTTCACAGGACAGCACTGCACAACATAGAATTACCCAGCCCGAAACGTCAGTCGTGTGGAAGTTGAGAGCCTGTGTCATGTAAGACAGAGAACGTTTTTGAAACAGTGATATGAATTTGAAACATGTGATATGTGGTGCTATAAAAATAGAATCATTTGTGATGGAATTTGTATAATGGATTTTTCTTTTCCTAACTCTTGAGGGTTTTAAATATGTTTTTTTTTTTTTAAAGAGAAAGACTAATACAGTGAGAAGGATCTTATTCCTCTTTTATTCCTTCATTTAAAGCTATCCTGCCTACTTCATTACTGGTAAAAAGCAAGTGAAATAATGAGAAACTCTGTGGAAGTGCTTTTTAGAAGTACAATAGTACATAAATGTAGAATTGCAGATGAGGCCATTCAAGTCAATAACCATTTGCTGAGAACTTACCTTGTACGAACCCACTGACAATAAACACATTGAATAATATTCCATTCTTTCTTGTGTAAGGAGACTGAAACTTTTAGTCAGGATTAATAACTTTCAGAAATAGAAGCATTTGGTTGAAGCAGTGTTTAAGGTATGTTATATAACAGCTGTGCACGGCAGATGTGGTTGAAGGCCCTGACCACGTTTCTCTCCTCTTCATTCCGACAGAGCAGATCCAGGCATCTGTTAGGAACATACTGAGATTCCACATAGACTGTGTTTGAAAAAGAGGAGTCAACTGCTAAAAAAAAAAAAAAAAAAAAAAAAACAACAGGAAAAACACTGGCTGATCTATTCCCACTCCTTCTTTGATAGTGAAGAACACTGAAATTTAGAGGATGGGTGACTTACTCAAGACTGTAGCTAGAAATTTAATGAAATTTAGATCTTCTGACTCTGCAGAGAATTTCTTTCAGCACACTGCTTTAAACTTTGTGTCTGGTAAAGGCATGATGATCTGAGAGAGATTTGGTCTGTGTTTCAGTGGAGGGAATCTATCAGTTTCTGTGGAGTAACTGTGTTGTAATTTCTTATCATTTGTGCCTTATTTCAGGCTTTTGAAAAATCGGGTGCAGAAAGATGCAGTCATTTATGTGGATTCTTGTAGGATTGCATACACACACACTCTCTCTCTCTCTCTCTCTCTCTCTATATATATAATGTCAATCAAAATATACAGATTTTATGAATTGCTATCATCTCCAAAATCAGTAAGAAAGATTAGCAGGAAGTTCTCTACTCAAAAATGATAATGAGTTTTGTTTGCAGATTGATTTGGATTCATATTATGTTTATGATCAAGAACAATATCCCTTTGTTAACAGCCTAGCTATGATCTGTTTTCTCTGACCAAATCTTTTTCTCAGTGCTTCATAATATAATAAAGAATATTATATGGGTCAGACATGTTTTCCAAAAGAATATAATCTTACAATTCTAAGATGGTTAAAGTGTGTAGGAGCTAATTTTATTCCTATCAGCATTGAATTAAATTATCTTCAACACTGGGTGTGTCTGTATGTGATTAATATTCTAGTCTTCAATTATTCCTAACAGTGTTAGAGGGTAGAAAATGAAGGATGTGCATTCGGGGAATACATACAGTATTCAAAGAGCTATTGCCAAACTGAGAGGGAGCAGATAGCTTCGAAAATATTTTTTTCATATTTTATTTTTTCATGGACTTTCCTTAGAAATCATGTGAAGCTGCCATGCCTTCTCAAGATACCTAGGATTATGATGTTTTCCATTGATGGAAAAATTTTAGCATGTTTAATCCACAAAAGTGAGAGTTTTCCTGTCTTATCATAAAACATCCATTATGCCTTAATGACACGGGATGAGGATGGGGGAGGGGAAGTGTCACAAGGTGGCACGCCTCACATCTTCTCTAAGAGAATGTGTTTGTGCCAAGCCCCCTCCTCTGTGGCTCAAACAAGCAGATTGAGCTCTGAATTATCATCATAGACACATTGTCTTTGTCATCGTCCCTGTTACCATCATCACAAGCAACTCCAGGGTAAAATTGAGTACCTGCATCTACTACATGTTATGTCTCTTACATGTAGTGCCTCCTTTAATTTTCACAGCAGTCTTTTTGGTAGCCATTTTTTATCCTGATTTATAGACATATTCACTGAGTGTCAGAGAAGTTAAGTAATTTAACTCAAGTTCACACCTCTGGTAACTGTCAGATTCTGATTTATTCCCAGTTCTCTTTGATTTTAGATTCTAGTTTTTACTTCATAACTGCATACCATATTTTAACTACTTATTTTTTATCAGAATTGCTACTGCAAAGATGGCCTGGAGCCCCCTGCAAAATCGCTCATATTCTGATACTGATGACATCCAAGAAAAACAAAGCTCTGATGAAAACTGGAATTTGAAACTAAACCCAGAGATGTAAACTTTCTAAAAAGTCATAAATTAAGATATATTTGAGATCAGCAGAACAAAATAAAACATTAGAATTATCTAGTGCCAGTGTTATGGAAAGTAAGGACAGCATCAGTCTGAGGTTTCAAGCTAATGGTGTGGGTATAGTTTTTATAAGTGAGGTCTGTCCCACATTTGTAAATCTCATAGGAAATTCTAACAGTGCCTTACTGATGGCTGGAAGACTAGCCAAAAGATCCACCTATGTGATTCAGACATACCTAATCTGAAATTGAACATATCTAATCAAGGCTTTTAGTTATGATGAGAAATAGAATGATAATAGAAAAAGCTGACAGGCTCATTGCATTTTTTTTTTTTTTTTTCTGAATTGACAGAGCTTTTCTATGTAGAACACATAGTGGATGTAGTGGCCAGATTGTGAAGTATTGAGACATGAGGTTTTATGATATATGTGTCATTTCTTATATTTTTGTATGTATTTTATGATATATATGTCATAGTATTGCTGGGAAATTTCAGCAGGTGGAAGTTTCTATGGTCTTAAATGAAAAGTCAGAGTTACACTCACTGTTGTCTCCCGTAGCTAAAATCTGTGAGGTCCGATTTAGAATGGCTGTTTCAATTTTATGTGGTAAAGCTTATTTGCTATTTATTTAGATTATTAAAAATGATTTCAAGATTTAGTGCCTGCTATTTCACGAATGTTTCCCTGTATGACTTGTACAAAACATATTATTAATTTTAATTACATTTTAAAATCTGCTTTTCTTCTTCACTGGTTGTCACCACTTAGTTACGTTGGCTTTATGACACTTAGCAATAAAATCAAGCAATTTGAGTTCTTTCTATTCTCAATTCATTTTGTTCTTTATTCAGTAAATTTGTTTTAATTGCTTATGATATAGTACAAATATTTGTGTTGGGTGCTCATGTTTTTAATCTGATTGCACAAAGCAACCTAAGGATTAATTGTATGTCTGATTATAATTAAGAATATGAGAATAATTGATACGTTACATCTCTATAGAGCTTTACAATTTATAAACTTTTGATATTCAATATAATTCATTTTTTAGCACTTCACCTTACCTCGATGTCACTGAAAGTAATGCTTACAGAGAGACCTTCCAAAAAGAAATAGAAGAGGTGATACGAACTTACTAAGAAATGTGTAAAATGAGAGAGAAGGATTTTTCTTTTTCTCAAAGAATACTGCATATGAAACCTGATCTTTGCCAGAAATGCAGTTGACTTGTGACTGACTGTACGTTTCTCGATATCTCAACATGTTTTAAATACAACCAATTTTAGAAAAGAAACCAGCAAGATTGTTTTTTATCTTTAAAAAAATAGAGAATTTATTCTTAAAATATTGAAAGCCATTAACTTTTTCAATATCCTAAGGTAATACTTCTCTGATGTAATATTCCAAAAGGAACACTCTGCTTCTTATGGTGGCTAACTGTGACCCCCAAATTTAGCAAGATTTTAAGAAAGAAATTTTAGTGTGTCAGCTATGTAGATGGAAAAACAAAAGCCCTGGGAGAGTAAGTGACTTGCACAGTAAGTCACCTAAGTGGCTACTGAATGAGGAATGAAACCCACTTCTCTTTCCTTTTGTACATCTTTCCTCTACCACTGTGGAGTGGCAAACTCAGTCTCTACTACCAGTCAATAATGAAGTAAATTTCAGAGCTCTAAAATTGTAATGGTAATGGATTTTCGAAAGTAACTTGTGGGTAGTTAAGATTAAGCTTAATAAAAGCTGAAACTCTTTCCCCAGCTCTGTTCAGCCACGTCTATTATTTGTTGGAAGCTTAAAAGCAACTTTCTGGATGGCACTTACTACTTAGGAGCTTGATTCTCAGGGTCTTTTTTTTCCTTTTATTTTTTTTTAATTTCAGAATATTACAGGGGTACAAACATTTTGGTTACATGCTTTACTTTTGTGTAGTTTGAGTCAAAGTTGTATGTCTGCCTATTACCAAGATAGTGTGCATTGTACCCATTAGGTGTGAATTTCTCCTTCCCCCACCCACCTGGCTGGTTTCCCTTGAGTTTTACTACTACCATGTGCACATGGGTATTGATTGATTAGTTCCAAATTAATAGTGAGTCCATGTAGTGTTTGCTTTTCCATTCTTGGGATACTTCACTTAGAAGAATGGTCTCCAGTTCCATCGAGGTTGTTACAAAAGGTATTAGTTCACCATTTTTTTAATGCCTGAGTAGTACTCCATGGTATATATATGTAACACATTTTGTTAATCCACTTGTGTATTGATAGACACTTGGGTTGATTCCACATCTTTGCAATTGTGAATTGTGCTGCAATAAACATTCCAGTGCACATGTCTTTTTGATAAAATGATTTTTTTTTCCCTTTGGGAAAATACCCAGTAATGGGATTTCTGGATCAAATGGTAGGTCTACTTTTATTTAGTTCTTTGAGGCATCAATTCTCAGGATCTTTACTAGTGCAGAATAGTTCATAGTTTTGTATTTCTAATGGAAAATCTTTATTTTTATTGAGTACTTACCATGTGTATTAATGTCTATACATTTTATGGATGTCCTACCTGTACAGAGTGGAAATTGCTTTAAGCTAGGAAAAGATGCATGTAGTAAAGCCATTGGGATTGCCAAAGAGTTTGTTAGTGATGTGGTCATCCAATTCTCAGTTGTGCAAAGACCTTTCCCTAGTGCAAATCTATTTGTCATAGTCAGGGAAGAAACCTTTAGTAGATGTTAGGAAAGATCCTTTAAAAATACAGTAAGTCAGTTACAACATGGTTACTATTGCCATCAACAAATTTAGCAACTATTTGATTTACTGTTTTTCATTTACTTGATTTTCATTCAAGTTTATTGAACCTTAATTTACATACAACAAACTATGCCTATTCTAGGGGTTAGTTTACTTTTATGTTGATGTTTTGTGCAAAGTGCCTTCTACAGCAATAATTCTGATCATTATGTGTTTGTATTTGAAAATGAATGCAAGAACTTGGATATGTATATAGGTCATCTAAATATTAGTAAAAAGTAATAAATTAGTATTTAATGTGAAATAGAGGCATTACTTTACTTTCCTATAAAAGAAATGTCACGGAAGCAATGTGTAAATCCTCAATGTGCTTTGGAAATTAGTATTTTAAAACTTTCTTAAATTTACTGAATATGTATATTATAAATTGCTTAGAACAGTGTCTAACACAAAGCAAGTGCTCAGTAAATGGTGGCTCTTTGTAATGGTACAGTAAATCTTCATAACAGTTGTATGAATTAGAAATTACTTTATTTTTGTTGAGGCACAGAGATGTTGAATAACTTGCCCAAGATAAGACAGCTAGTTAGTGGAAAATCTGGGATGTGAAAACAGAAAGTTTATTTCTAGGGACTGGGTATTCTTAATTCCTACTGTCTATAAAAATTTGAATAAAGTAATAATAATAATTAACTTTATCTCAGACTTGGGTGTTCTTTCTGAGCCTTGATTATTTCAATATACCCTTAGGGTTTGCTCTCAGTTCCAATATTTATAAAAACTCTTGCAACTAGAGCTATTGTGGGGAACATTATGCAAACATTCTTTATTACTCCATGTATCATATTAGAAATATTTCATTTTCCAAAAAGTGCAAAGCAGAGAACTATAATTATAAGGAAATAGAGATAGTGAAGCTGCAGTTAATGTGTTTAATACTTGGAAAAAAAATGGATTCTGAGACTAATGTGCGTAGCAAACTGACCGATCCAAACCTGACTTGATTTTCAGCTGTTTTCAGATGAATTTCCCAAACTGTTAGCAGTAGAACACAGCAAAAATTGTTTTCAATTTCACTTCATACAGAGTTTGAACTTCCATGCTATAAAAATAAGAAAGTCTTTTGACCCCTGACTTTATATGCTTCAACTGTTTGAACTGCATTTTTATTTTCTCACAAATTAAAAACCATATCTTTCAGCAAAGAGCCCATTAGAGGAACAAATCTTCCTTGAAAGTGTTCTGAAACAGGCTTCATTTTCATCCTTGTGTAATTTTATTTCCAAACTGAGAGCCAACTGGAGCATGTCAGAAACAGCTGATGAGTAGATGAAGTAATGACTTCTTACATAACAAGATTAGTTTTCTCATTTGGAAAAATAAAGGAACGAGGAATACGAGCTGGTTAATTTCACTGTCAGAATACCTGTTACTCATGCATGGAAATCTTTTTGGAAAACAGCTTGCCTTCGGATGTTCATATGTTGGAAAGAGGAGTATCAGTTGTGGACATACATAGTAAATAACAAGAAGAGAAAAACAGCTAACTAAAACTTCTTTAGGGCATAAAGCAGAGGAAGAAAACACAAATGTTTTGTTTAAGAATAGAGGAGCAGAAATGTGAAAAATAAAATGATACTGAAGCTTTAAATTGTTTAGGTAAATGGAATGAAGAGTGGAGGCAAGTATCTTGATAATTCAGGCCCCCAACTCTGCAGGTAAGTAAAATGCATGGGAGTAGATCTGAGGTTTTTTTATACAGTGGGCTTCAATTGATCCCTTTCACTAAATCATACTAAATTCTAACCCATAAGAGTTAAGAGCATATGGTACAAAATAGAGTTTTGATTTTAAGAATAAATTAATCGAGAAATGTAGACACCAACACCTACCAAAATGGACATGCACACAATCATGTTTAGTCATAGTGTCATTGGTACTGTGTTATTGTTCATGAAGATAAAAATGCCCCAGAATGTAAAGTAATATATATTCAAAATATATAAAAGACTCATCGAACATAGAAGATGCTCAGTCTATTTAATGAATAAAACAAACAAATGATAGATACAGTACAAAGTTGTAAACATAACAGAAGTAGCAATGGCATGTGTGCATTTCACACAGTTTAGGGCATCTCTGAGATCTGGGCATTTGCACAGTGGCTTCCTTGGTCACAGTTGTTTTTCCTTTGTATTCAGAAATTCTATCTGGAGAAGTTATGCATTGAGCCAAAATTTATTTTCACCTCGCCACTCTTGAAGCAGATTAAAGGCGTATTTTATATCTGCCAAGTTTCTTTCTGCCTCGTTCTTGGTGCCTTATGCCTCGTTTAACAGTGGATTGGTTATACCCCCCCATTAATTAAGGAGATGGGGATACACCTCCTTCTGTAGGGCTGTATATAAATATTTTCTAAGTGTAGGGAAAGAGAAAGACTAAGCAAGTCTGTCACTAACATTTTTGTGCCTGGGGAAAGGATTTGTATAAGTCTGAATATTTAAAGTCACATAACCAATTAGCCAATTATTAAATAAAATAGGTTTTATCTTCATACCTTGACCAATATATTTTCACAAGAACCTGGAGGGAGAGGTTTAAATTTAGAATTCTCCAATACCTCAGAGCTCTAGAATATGGCAGTGCTGGGAGGGGTGGTCCTCAGCCCCCAATGTGCAGTCTTGATTCCAGGCTCTCACCTTGCATTCCACCTGTGTTTTAAAAGGACTTATGTACATACCTGAGGTACTCCAGTTTGCACATCCAAGTTCCATATAAACCACAAAAGAAACAGCTGTGGCTAGACATCCGCATTGTATATATTCAGACAGACAACCGTATTCTAAAGTTCTTTTGCCCAGAATTGTAGAAATTTAGAGGTAAGCCAAACATAGAAATTCTTGCCTTAACCAAGATTATTCTTTCCACCCTATTTCCTCTTATGCTGAAATAATCTGATCTGATCTTTAAAACAATGGCAAGTGATAGGCTTGGCAGATATATCACTGGATGAAGAAAATACAATTTAAGAATGTCAAGTGAGTTGTTTAAAATCACATGTAGTAATGTAAGGCCAGCCTGAAATTGGAACATTCAGATTCTGAATTCCTTACTCTTCAAAAGAGGGTAAATTGATAATATGTCGGTGAGTGTCAAGCAACCAAATATTCAGACATTTAAAAAATTCTTACATGAAGAAGATAACACATTTATCAGAAGTCTCCAAGGGGAAGCCAATATCAATATAATAACATGAGTAGAAAAAAAATCTTTATTCCTAAAATGTTATTAGGAACAACCTAAGGGTCAGTGAGGGAAAACTTAATCAAAAAACTTGGAAGGAAATTTTATGGTGAATATTTATTAGTCAACTTTAAGATTGCAAACTGTGAATAGTCTATTACATACATTCTTTATCAATGTTTTGTAAGTATGCTGGAAGTTTCTAGGGGAACTTGGAAAAAATGGAAACAAAATTACTTTCTGAGAGTTAAACTGTGAAGTAAACATATCAGATCAGAGATATGCAAATTTGCCCTAAAAAGAAAGATTAGCTTCTTCAATTATAAGACTAAACTTAATCTTACTGAATACAGTAAAATATCAGAAGAAAGCATGTATCCTTCAGTCAGAAAATGACATACAGAAAAGAGAGGATCTCAGAAACAATAGTGGATTTTGTCAATCCAAATATAGTCTAGGGGAGAGGGGTCTTTCTCAACAAATTTTCAATATTTCTATCTCACTGTAAAGGACATTTTTAAAGTGAGTATGTACTCACCAGACTATCTTATCCTGTCATTAAGTGTTTAATTCACTTAGCCGTCTCTCTTGTTCTAACTCAGTACTCTCTGGACCTTTTTCTGATAAAGATTTAGGTTTATATGTAGTCTATATTGCCTCCTTATGCTTGCTGGTATGATACGGACCATGAGATGATGATGTTTTATTGGGTTTCTTTTGGTTATATATCAATCAAGAGGTATGTTAGTGTGTGTTTGAAACAATTCTCTTATTAACAGATTCATGATATTATTGTAATGTTCCTAGCTTAAACAAACACACACAAAAAAATTACATTTTCCAGCTCTCATAAAGGATACTAAGGATGGGATAACAACAACAAAAAAATCAAATGATCCAAAACAATGGTGATGTTATAGAATCATCCTATCTTTCTTGAACCCTTTATTATTTGAAAATAAAATGTGTATACTACTCAAAGTGATCTACAAATTCAGTGTAATCCCTATCAGTATACCTCTTCAGATCCTCTTCAGGTACTCGGTCAGCACAGAACAACATGTCCCTTTTGGCAAAGTACTGGGTGGTCACATCTCCAATGAGGAGTTTGGACAGACTGACTTTGACTCCAGAATGACACATCCTCTCTAACCTGTAGTACAGGATGTTCCACTCAGCATCAACAACCGCCTGACAGTCCTCAACTGTGTGGACTCCCATCTTGGCATTATCCTCCTCAGCTGTCAACTCCAGTTCAACATTTAAAGGGGCAATCATGTGATTATCATACTTTTGGGGTTGCTTCTCAAACCCAGCGTAAGAGAAAGTCTTAAATGCAATACCAGCTACCAGCTGAGACCACGCTAGGGCTTCACCCTGTACCTTCTTCAGTCAGTCGTTTTAAGCTGCAGCATCTCATCGAGCTTCACCACGACATCAGCCACCTCCTTAGTGAAGAAGGCTCAGCTCGGAGCTCAGAGCAGTCATGGCACACTTTTCCAGCGACTTCCTCTGCCTCGTCTTCCCCACCTTCTTCATGGTCACAGTGATCTCTTTGTTCTTGTTAACTGCCAACTGGGTGGATGTACAGAAAGCTCAAATCATGAGCTGGAGGTGAAAACCTCCCTCTACATACAGTTTTACCTGTTTCGGAAACTCTGCACCAGCAAGGTCGCTGAGGTGGTGCCATCACAGACTTCAGCATCTTGAGATTTGGCAGTGTCTACCAAAGTCTTGGCTCCAGGATGGACAAGATCAAGGAGTTTCAGAATTATGGCCCCATCATTAAAAATTGTTGCTTTGCCTCAACCAACCATAATAAGCTTGTCTGTGCCACGTAGACCCAGGGTGGTTCTTATAGCTTAAGCAGTCACTTGGCAGGTACTGATGTTACTCACAAGCTAGAGGATGCCTTGGGAGCTATCAGTGCCCTCTTTCAACAGAATAACTGCTGTGGACATGATTTTGGAAGCTTATTCAGTGGCCTGTTACTCTTCCTCTCTTCTCTGTGTCCAGACTGCCCAGCAACCCACAGTGCCCACTCAACAGAAGTCCCCTAAAATTACTTTCTAGGTACATCAGTATGCATTTAGGAGTTAGTTCTATATTCATACAGTGACTATACTTCCTCTATTGCTATTTTTTTCAGGTTTTATTCCTTGGATAATTTCATATACTCTTGCATTGGGAAAAAAGTGAAGGGTTGAAAGGGAAAAAAAGACCAACATTAGTATTAATCATGTCTTTATTTTATCCTGAAAAGATAACATCGATCCCCAGCAATTCAAGTCCTGGCTTGAATGGCTTTTCTATTTGCAGATGCAATTAGAAAGTCTATTCTGTTCAATTTAACTCCATTCAAGTGAGTTACCTGACTTTAAATCCCCAACATTTGTTAGTACCTAAATATGCTTTGAGAAATAAAGAGAAATAAAACACTCCCTCTGCTCTCAAGGAGTTTTGAAAGAGCTATATACATCATTTGAAAAATTTTGAGGGAACATTCTCCATGATTATCTGAAAACATGCCTCTCCCTCCAATACATATCACCTAAATTTTAAAAAATCATAAGTAAATACACCTAAAATGCAAAAGAGAATCTGGATTTTGTAACAGAGTGTGGAGAATGACACATAGAAAATAATTATGGTCTTTGATTTCTGATGGATGTCTATTAAAAAATGTGTGGACAGTCTGGTTATGATTACAGGTCTCCATTAGTTTCTTCTCTTAGTTCAGTCCATTTAAGAATCGTCTATGATGATGTCATGTGGTTAGATTAGATAATGGCAGTGATATAACCAAGAGGAATAAAAAGGCAGTATTCTACTCTTTTAATTCAATTGAGGAGTCGAGAGATGTAAATGCATTAATTTGGCCTTTGTTTTGCAGATCCTGAATCACTGCATCTTACTTCCACACTGTAAAGCACATTTGTTTCTTATCCCCTCACTTTGGATTTGTTTGGTAGTTTCATGTTTTGTTGAATGCTAACTACTGTGGGATTTCACTCAGTTCTCAGCATTGCAAAGACAGTCTCTCCAGGTGATTGGCAAAAAGGATGGATATTCCTTCATTGCACTGAACATATCATGTCATCCTTTGATGACTCTTGAATTTCAAAATACAGCTTCTTTATAATAAAATTAAAGTGAGCAGTATTATTTGCTGTATCTAAATATGGATTGGGTTGAATGAACAATTTTCACTTTCATCTTCTTTGGATGTAATGGGTAGATAGGAAAATTATCTACCCTAATAAGGTAATTTAGGTAACACCTAAATAAGCTCCTCTTATTACCAGAGAAAATGATTTGGAGAAGGAAGTCAACACTTTGTAAGACACAAAAATAAAGGAGAGAAAGAGAGAGAGAGAGCTCATTGCAGATATTGCCTTTATTGTCATTTAAATTTTGAATATAAAATAATTTTGAAAATTTTGGAAGAGGAAAATGACAAGAGAAAGGATGCTGGAAATAGATGGTTCCTGTCTCTGATTCTGAGTGTAAGAGATTGATTGGAATCTTATTATTTATGGAAGAATTTAAGGGCCTGTCTTTGAAGGAGTGACCTTAGAAAATTTTTTGCCTTGAGAGGAATCATCATGCCTGAATTCAGAGCTATATGAAAATAATACAAAGGAGTGAGAAATAGGAGGTGTAGAAGTAAGGGAAAGATGTGTATAGAATAAGTCTGCTTTGGAAAACTGGTGATGTGATCTATACTTAATATTCTAGCCAGTGGGAAAGAAATGGGTTTATCAGCTAATCTTTTACACTGAATCCAGAAAATAATTGGTTTATATGTAATGTCGACACACACACTCCCCTACACATACAAGCAAAAATAAAAACAAGAGCTGGGGGTACTAGGTCTTGTTTTTATTTTTGCTTGTGTGTGTAGCTGTATGTGTGTATGGAAGTAAAACTCGACAGAAATCAAGTAGGTGGGAGAGGGGAGGAGGGGATGGGTAAATTCACACCTAGCGGGTACAATGCACACTATCTGGGTGAAGGGTATGCTTATAAATTTGACTCAGTTTATTCCATTTATAATTACTTTGATATTTTATATACTTAGGTTTATTTCTATCACGTTTTGTTAATTATATATATGCTATATTTTTTCTTTCTCTTCTTTCCTTCCTATTAACTGAACTTTGACTTTTAAGTTTGTTTTCCTTCTAGATTGCAATATACATTCTGTCTTCTGTTCTTTTAGTTTTCATTTTAGTTATTTTAATATGAATATTTACTCTAATAAAACATGTGGTTAATCAAATTCTTTATCCTACTATAAACAATAAAATATTCTTACAATATTTTAATTTAAAACCTTACCCACCAGATGTATTTTCTATTGATTCCAGCATTTTAGTTCTGGATTTTTTTTTTTTTTTTTGCTGTTTATATTAAGTAATTAAGACATTACTATTATTTTTCTATATAGTCAATGTTTATTTAGATAAAACAACATGTTTATCACTGTCTTTTGACAACATTCTTTCTTGCATCTGAGACTTTCATTCTGGGATAATTTTGCCTTTTCTTGAAGTTTGTTCATTAGAAATTCCTTTAGTATTTAATATATATAGTATTTACATATATAGTATATATAGTATTCTATAATATATATAGTATTTAATCTGTTTTGCTTGTCTGAATGTGTTTATCTGAACATTCTCTTGAAAGATAGTGTTCTTGGTATAGTATATCATGGTATATAATTCTGGTTGACAGTTATTTTTACTCTTAGAACTTTGAAGTTAGTAGTTTACTCTCTTTGGATTTCCATTTATGCTATTGAAAAGTATATCTGTAGGTAATTAATCATTTCTCTCTGGTTATTATTATCTTCTGCTTTTTACTACAACTTCAAATTGAAAATTAGTATTTTAATCATCTGAAAAATTCTCAGTCATTATATCTTCAAATGTTCCATTTTCCTTTTGTGTCTAGTATCTTCTCCTAAAGTTCTAATGATTAATTTAGTAGAATTTCCATTTGTGTTACATGTTTTTTAATCTCTGTTTCAAATTAACCGTCTTTGTCCTTTGCTGCATAACCATTATTTACCTTTTAATTTACTTTTTTTGTCCTCAGATATGTCAAAATCTGTTTAGCCAATCCTTTATATTTTAAAAATTTAAGAAACATATTTTATATTTCTATAAGTCCTCTTTTGTTCTTTAAATTTTTTATTACGGTATAATTTACATGCAGAAAAATTGACTTAGTGTACAGTTCTGTGAGTTTTGACAAATGATACATTTATGTAACCGCCATGACAATCAAGATACAGAACAATTCCATTCCCTCCAAAATTCTCTGTGTCACTCCATGCTTAGTAAAAACAAAGAGTGATTGCTAGTTGTATTTAAATATAAAGATCCATTTCTTGTTTCATTTTTCCTAACCCTGATTTGTTATATCCTATACTTTTATAACCTCAGCTATCAACATAATGGTGGGAAGTTATAGTAGTTTATTCTAGGGACATTTAACACAATAGAACAAAAGGGTATCAATGGCATTATATTACTTGTAATCACAGTTTATTATACCTTTAAAGTGAGCAGATTTTATGTGAAACTTCTGAATAGGAGACTGAAGATCTTCAAGGGAGTAGAGTCCAGAAGTTCTTGTAAGTGTGGTAGTCATTGTTAATGATTTCTACCATTGTTAATCATTAATGATAAGTAAACATTTTAAGGGGAAATGAAATAAAGAGAAGACATTCATGAGCTGAAGTCTCTCTAGGCCCTAACACATCAACTTCTTTTATTCTTCCTGTTAAATCTCCTATTCACTGAGGTTCATTTCAACCAGTTGTTGATTTGACTAAATTTATTATCCCTTATTGCTTTTTAATTATCACCGAGCTGGGAATAATCAATGACTTCGCATCAGGAGTTTGCAGTACAGGAGTTTGTTGACCCAAATCATGGTTCCAATAGTAGGAAAACTGTTTTTTTTAAATGAAGAACTTCTATTTTACATAATCAATTCTGCTTATTGTCCTGATTGCATGTTTTTTCATGTGATCAACAGATATTTATTGAGCACATTGTCTGAGTCAGACATTTCAATCCTTGTGTCACCTAGAAAGATCTGTGTACCACTTACTGATCTTTCCTCATTTTTGCTTTATTCTTATTGGGCTTAGTAAAAATAAAAAGGCTTTGATAGGGGAAAATGGATTCTTGTAAGTCTAGGAAAGTAGGTGGTCACTTGAGATGTTTATGGAGTCAAAATTCATGTACCTGGTGGACAGCTGAGTGTTATGTGAAGTTTTATCAATGTAACTTCATACATGTTACATTATTGATTTGTAACCTGAATTTGTGCTTATCATGCAGGTGAGGTATTGAAGCACAATATTCTTTTTGCTAACAATTTGCTAATTTAAAGAATTTGTGCTTTTTATTTCCCTATTTAAGAAAATTTTAAAACATTTAAGAGTCCTTGTTGATAATGCTACTGGTGTAGGATTTGTTTGAATTGAGCATTTAAAAACACACCATAATAGTTTATTTTTCTAGTTATTGCATATGATTGTATTTTTCCTTGTTGCAATCAGATTTCAAAGCTGATTATTCTTTTCTGCAATCCCTAAATAGAATATTTCAAAGAAGTTTTCATTTAAAAAGAGATGGCACTGTGGAGAATAATTTTCTCATAAAACACATGAGTATAATCTTTTTTTTTTCTCATAGCGATTGTAATTAGATCCATTGTGGACAGTGCTTTATGTTTATTATTCTCTTATATAACTAGAAATAAAAATCATGATTAGGAAATTACAAAAGAAGCTATATCTCTGATAAATATCAGACCTTTGGTGGGCTATAATTTATTCTATTTTACTTATAAGTGGACACACAATTTTAATTTAAAACAATACATTATTCTGCACCTCTACTGGTCATTTTAGACAGCTCTGGATTTCCATTACTTAGGAAAAAATACACAAGAGTCAGTTATTTTAAAAATCATCTAAGGCAGTAAATTTTTATGCAAGACAAAAGGAACACACAATGGTTGTTTTATCTTAAGATTTTTATGAAAATACCTTGGAGTTTCATCATGTGAGAATGTTGCTACATGAAAAAAGACTTGGCAGGTGGGCATCACAAACACAATGGCATGTACATGATTTAAAAATAAGAATGTTCCTTTGAAAAATGAGGCAGAGAGGACACTTGAAAACAGATAAGAATTTATATATGTCTTTTAGCAGTGCTTGTTACTTTTATGTTTTTTTGCAAATTTGTAAAAAACAAAAAAGTGCATGTATTCACTTCTATAATTGGGATAAATGAAGCCTAACTATTATTTATGTCTCTAACCTAGTTACATGGCAATTTTTAAAGAGGCTTAGAATAATAAGTAAACTAGTTAGCTTTTATTGCCAATGACATCTTGTAATTTTTTTTTACAATTTATATTTTTGCCATGTTTTTACCTTTGTAGATTATCCATTTATATGATATAAATGGGTTGTTTTAAAGTTTTGTTCATTCATTCGTTATTTTATTTACTATCATTTAAAAAACATTTCATGTGTAATTTCTGTGCTATGTTCTGTGCTTCTGCATCTTATGAGGGTTACTCAGACCAGAAATGTCGTCACCTATTTTTAAGATGGTAGCATTTTTGTCACTGGGATACAGAGCCAGTGGGCGTGAACTTTAAACTGACAGCTATCCCCAATACTTGAACAAAAGTTCAGTCAGTTGAGGGGGTGTGTTTCATATTGAGATTGTCAAGACAACTACCAGGAAGCAAGTTTTAGGGATGTTCTCTGGGGAGCTGTCAGCTCTTCCCCGAGGTGATTTTAATATGTATTTATACCTTATTGCTGCCAAAATAAAAAATGTAGGCAAAGTCAGTGGTGGTGGTGATGCTTTTTCCTCCCTTTCCTTCTAATTCATCTTAGTTTATTTTATTACACAAAAATTAAAGGTGTGGGATTAGGTTATTAGTGTGGAGGAGTTCTGTGAGGAAAAGTCAGAGACCTGGGTATTTCCCCACAGAAATCTGGATCTGTTCCAGGTGGTGTATGTAACTGAACCTTATCCTCTTCCAATTCCAAAGCATAAGAACCCTGATAGACCATTCATGAGAAAGGAAGGTGTCTTCAGCCTCAGTAGATCTGGAAAGACCACTGTAAATCCCCATCTGAGCACAGAGAGAAAAAGAGAAACTTCAGATCCCATGTTCTTTTTTCATTCTTGCAGTGTCTTCTCATGGTGTATATTTTCCATTATAACTCGCGTTCTGCACTTGTTTTTTTGAGTGCTGACAAACTCCGCATCAGATACTATGCTGCTTGTGAGCGTAAAGAGACAACTAAGGTGATTCTTGACTCCAGTGAGTTTGTGGTCTAAAATGGGCTCAAAAATGGACACACAGATTTTCAGGGCTGATGCCATCTTGGCCTCAGCCCGTCCGTATGCTGATGTTAAAATAAACTATTTTTCACCTAAGAAAAAATGGACACACAAACTAGAATATGTACAATGAAAAAGATATTAAATCTACTGTGTGCTTTAAAAGAGCAAGGACTGGCCTCTAATTATAAGAGGTCAAAAATTCCATGGAGAACCATAAACGTTTGCTGCATGGAATTACTCACAAGTGTTGGAAAGGCATCACACCAGTGTTGTGTTCATGGAAGTCTCAAATTCACATGAGAGAAGTGGACATTTCTAATGTTTTACATATGTAAGATAAACATACTCCCATGGACTGTAAAGAATCTAAGAAGTTTCATATCTCTATTCAAAATCTTGGAAAACTTTGCCTTGGTAGAATCAGATACAGTGTTTTACTTATACGTAATTAATAATCGCAGTCTCTACTCAAGATGCCTCTGCAGTAGCCATAGGGAAATTATTTTTCAAAGATGTTTTAAAGTACAAGGTAGTAGTAAATTAGTGTTTGCCTTAAGAATGGAAAATATGCACATATATTATATTTCATTGATTCTAAGATGCTATTAATAATTTACCAGAAAAAAAGATATTATAGCTCTTTGTTAAACGTAGATATCTATTTAAATGTGAAAACTATGCATCTTAGACCTAGGGAACCACGTTATGCTTTAAAAAACGGTGAGTTCTTTGCATAAAAAAGCCCAAAATGTAATTTAATTTGCAAAGTAAATCAAAATTTTAGATAGCTGTTTTATTTTCACATTTGTTATAAATACTGTTCCAGTCCATTTTGATTTAATTTGTTCCGATTATTGGGCTTATCTATTTATGGCATGCTTTTTTTTCCTATTTTAAATCATTTTTTTTCAACTTAGTACTTTACATTGGTGGCATGCTTTATGTATGTTAGGATCTTAATTGCTGAAGGTGTTATGTGGATTTTTATAATAGCAATCCAGTGCTTGGCACATTGATACGCCAAGGATCTATGTGAAAGTGCTCTGCTTCCGTAGCATTAAATACACTCTTTAAAATATGGAGTATTAATGTTGAAAGCATATTATAACATGTCTTCACTGATATAAAAGAAAATGGAAAGGGGCCATTTTCTATTTTCTAAAGTGACTCTGAGGATACAATAATCTTTGGGCTGTCATTTTTCTTGAAGTTTTTCTGAGGCAGTTTGTATCTCTTGATTTTAGGTTGTCACTCTGGGAAATATTCAAGAATATTTTTCAGAAAATCACAGAAACTAAAGATTAAAAAAAAGAAACAAATACTCACCCAGCTTGTCTGGATGAATTGTCTTTACTGGCATTCAGGGAACAAGTGTTAGTGGAGCCTGCATGATACCATTCCTCCATCTCTGTGCCCTCAGAGGAGTAGGGTGATTTTGCGAATTTACTAAAGGTCAGCAAAATAGTCTACAGATTATATTGATGTCTGAGATATTCTTATTTTTTATGGAAAATTAGAACTGATGTGTAAATTATAATGTTATATAAGCCATTAATATATTAAAATATCAATTTAAAAAAATTTTGGTAACATTATAAATGACTATTGGGTCCCCATTCTGCTCACAAATGTCTAATTAACCCACATGATACTGTTATGATACTATTGAAACTGACACTGTTTATCTCACTAATTGTATGGGAAAGTCATTTACAATGTCAATCACAGGTCTTCTCTCAGGGGTACTGAATTCCCATAGTCTCTTCTTATATTGACTATTGTGTCTAGAAGGGAATTCAGCATGGTTAGCATAGAAAGAAAGAGAACTATGGCTTCATCGCTTGATCAGAAAAATGAGGGAAAGCTTACCTCTTTCTTGCCCAGCAGAGGAAAATTTAAAATCTTTCACATAGTTATGTCTAGATTTCAAAAAATGCATTCGTGATCTCTCTTTGCACTATGCTGCCATTTCTTAACAGAGTATTAGCATTCGTTGTTCTGCTGCAAAATTGCTTTAAATACAAATATGATCGGATAAGAATTGGAAATATTAAACCAAGGAAAACCATTATTAATGGCCAGGCAATTAAGGGAAATTGGGTAGAATACTTTCAAGTATCTCGGCACTGGAATTTTTAATTTATCTACCAAATGATTAGGCTATTTTACAAAGGGAAAAACTATTAAAAGTGAATTAATGTTTAATGGATTAGCAGTATTGCATATTGATGTGATCTGAATGTGTTCCCCCAGATCCACGTGTTGGAAACTTGAACCCCGGTGCTGCAGTGTTGGGAGGTGGAGCCTTTTCGGGGGTGTTTAGGTCATGAGGGCTCTGCTCTGACGAATGGACTCATGCTGCTATAGAAAGGGCTTGGGCAGTGAATTCATCACTTCTGCCATCGGACATGTGAAGACACAGCAGAAAGTTCCCACAAGGTGCTGGCACCTTGATCCTGGACTTCCCAGTTTCCAGAACTGTGAGAAGTAGATTTCTGTTCTTTCTAAATTACCCTGTTATTCTGTTATAGCAGCATGGTCTGACACATATCAAAGTAAATGATAGATAATACTTAGGTCAAAATTTAATAAAATATACATACACTCAGGTACAAATAAAATACAGTTTTATTTTAAATACTTAAAATTTTTAAGTTTTTTCTTAGCTTTCCTTCTCTTTCCCAGAAACAGTCAATGAAATGATAAGGACAACTTCAGAGGGCTACCAGGAGGGCTCTCTTGGGGCTCACATTTGAGAACGGTTGAGCCCAGGGCCAAACCTAACATTGCCAGCACCTTAGTTCTAGAAGGCCCCATTAGCAGATGTGTTAACAGCCCTCTAGTTTCTCTGTTTTTGACAGCCTTTTATTTGCTCTTGTCTTGGAGCATTTTGTCTTACCTTTTCCCTAGTTCTTTGGTATTTTAACTGCGTTCTCCTCGTCCTTAAGATTCAATGGATGTGCCTCAGGACTCTACCAGAGGAAAGTGGAACTTTAATCATGAAGGGTGCTGGCTTCTCACTCTGCTTTTAACAGATCAGCTCCACTTTCCTCTGTCCTGTATGTTGGGCTCTGCATAATATTAAGTTAAGAAAGCGAGCCCAACCTCTAAAAATGTAAGTTTGAAAATTGTACACAACATTAACATCTAGGGTATTATAGAGAGGCAACGTTCTTCCATTCTACTGAAGATGGTCTTGGGCGAGGATCCACATAAAACCTTAGGGGACAAGTTGTGAAGAAAATCAGACTTCATCAGGAAATTTTTTTCAATATTCAGGAATAGGCACTCTATGTCAAAGTGAGCCAATGCTTTTGCAAATCAAACCCAGATAATCTCACCAGCTGCTATGGTACTGGAGAGTGATAAAGAAATGGTTTTGAACTTGATGAGAAAAAGAATAGATAATTGTTTAAAAAATATTTTTTAATTACAATAAGAAAATATGGTTTTGATTTATAAAAGCTTTGGGCAGAATGTTCTCTTATATGCTGATCTTAAGAATGCTTTGATGGCTCCTAGGCACCAGTGGGCAAATGAGACTTATGCAGTCACCTCAGTTTCTCCATGTCAGACTGGCTTCCATTTTTTCCTGCATTACCGCAGGAATTGGAACCCAGACACACTAAGAGAAGGGATGTCCTGAAAGTAGTAATGTTATTGTTCCTTTTGCCTTTTGCATATTTATATAGAACTTGCATGTGTCAAATCAGTCCTATGATTTAGCTCCACAATAACACGACATCAGTTATAATTTTGTGTTGGTTAGTTTTGTTAAACCCTTGCCAACAATGAGCATCATCCTTTTCCTATCCTTTGTAAATTTTTAAACAGAAGAGCATTTAAATGTTTATTGTTAGAGATGTTAAATCTTTGTGTTATTAAAACAAAATTTTCAAGAAGATTATTAAGCAAAGGAATAAATGGATTTATTTTACTGTCAATGCAATAATTCTTTTCACATTTATGATAAAGAATTCTCCTTTTGGTTGGCTTTCCACAGCCTATTTGACAATGTTTTCATGCTTGACCTTCTCTAACTCCAAAATGCTAAGATAATTTTCAAGTAGCTATGCTCCAGTATTTTTAACAACTTGTTCTATTTTTGGCCAGTGCTAAAAATGTTCTTGGAGTCTTTTATTTCCCTTATGTCATCAAACAATTGATTAAAATACTATCAACTAACCTATCTTGCCAGATTCCTAGGAAAAAAATCAAAGGCTAGAAACCCAGCCTATGAAATAATAAATATAATTTGCTTTTCTCTGACATTTTCTTATACAAATTCAATTTCTTTATGTCCTCTGTGTGCCATTTCTACCAATTACACCTTTACTTCTGGGCTTGAATCTATAGCTACTCACAATTGCTTGCCCAGATCAAACATAAATCAAAATGTGGAACCGAGTTCAGAATCTTGGCATCAGATAAGTTTAAAATCCTTCAGTAAGTATGGGAGATAAATAATCTTGTTTTAAATTTGAGCAAGTTGAGTATTTCTTTTTGGAAATAATTTGAGTTCAGTATTTTGGTTGATTATATTTGATAACTGAAAAGGAAAAGGTCATCACTGAGAAGAAAAAAATGCTTAAAATAGTTTTCAAAAGAAAACTACACGTTATATGCATGGAAAAATTCAAATTGAAAAAATTGAGGTGTTACTTTCCATAATAATCCTGTGCTTATATAAGATTTCCATCTGTTCAGATTCTGTTTTTTTTTTTTTTAACTAGCTGAGTATTTATTTATATTTTATTTGGGTATTTTATCAACATCTCTTAATGATCTGTAATAATTTTTTATAAGCGCTTATCTACACCGAATCTTGTAGAGATTTATTTATAAGGAGGCTTGAAAGGGACTTCAAATATCCATAGAAGAAGAAGAAAAATATCTCCCAGAGTCCCTATGTAAACATACAGCAGAAATTAGTTGAACTACTTTAGAATTCAAAATTATAATTAAAACAACTTTTAGGGAGAATTCCTGGTATGTTTGAGATAGAATTTAATCCTATAAAAAATCCTGTAATGATTAGGAAAATACAGGCCCTTTCAAGGTCAGGAATTATTAACGAAGACTAAATCTTACTTGATACTTCTTGGACTCTTTTTCCCCCTCAGTATACCTAGTTCTTAACTAGTCATTAAAGGAAAAAAATTCATCACCATCTAATTGTATTTTAATAATGGATCTGTAGGATCCATTATTGGACAAGTAGGATCTGTCTTGTACTAAGAGCAACTTTACCAACTTTGTATTTAAATTTTCTTATACTTTTTTCTGTGATTATTTGTGCTCAGGTAATTGTATTACTATATGGTGGTAGTTCATTGCTAATGAGGTATAATATCCCATATAACATTAATTATTATAACATATCATATTAATATATTATAATACAATCATAAGATAATATTATGTGAATAATGAATTAAATTACATGAATATGAAACACTTGACAACTTAGAAAGTGTTTCACATACATCAGTTTGCTTAAAGCTCACAACCATCCTATGAGATAGACAGTATCCCTATTTTAGAGATGAGAATTCTGAAGATATCTGGATAAATAAGACTAAAATCAATAAATAAGACTAAAATTCAAATTATAGATTTTTAAACTATATCCTTTTAAAAATATTATTTTTGTAGAAAAATGTATATACACTCGTTAGAAAAATTCGAACAAGTCTCAAAATATGACCTTCTGAAAATGATTTTACTCACCTCCTCTGACTATATTCCATATAAACACCTCCCAATAGATATACAGAAAGGAAGAGAAAAATTTAGATAGAAGAAATGATTTTTGAAAATGGAATGATACATTTTCATATAAAGATAGAAAACATCGATTTAATTTTTACTTTAGTATAACTAAAATAGAAAGAACAGAAGTAAAATCGAAGGCATCATTGACCTTAACATGAGTGTTTCTTCATAAAAAGAAAAAGTTACCTATAAATTTAAGAAAATGACTATGATGACAGGGAATTGGCATCAATATGTTTTTGACTGTTTCAATTATGCAGAGTATCCACTGCTTCTCTGCTGGAAAGAGGAGAAAATGATCACTTTACCAAACTTGCAGTTGCTTAATTTGTGTATTTAAATGGAGTCTGTGCTCACCATTATATATTTTTTATTTATCACTATCTTGCCATTGTTGAGCTATTCTGATGAATTTCTTGGCTGGCTAGATTTCATTGTCAGTTTGTATGTATGTCTGTTTCTAAAGAAAAGCTTCCCTGTGCTGATTACCTACCTATCTTTTGTGTAGCTGTCAATGTCTCTCTGTTGATTGTAGAAGGAACTCTTGGCTGAGTATACAATTCTGGATTTATACTTTCACGTTAGAACTGTATAGACATTTCTCAACCATTTTCTAGTTTTAATTATGTACAAGTTGTAAGTGCCTTTTACATAGAAATGGATTAGAAATCCTTCCCTAATATGCTAACATTTTCCGTTAGCACATGAGGTTGAAGATACTAAAAGCATTTGGCCTGGAAAAAACTTGAGAGATCTATAATAACTAGGCAACTAAAGAGCTGGCAGCAAGAAGGCAGCTCTTCCTCACCCTGTCTAATCCAGTCCAGACACCCCCCTTTCCTGTGCTTTCATAGTATTCTATGCTTCCTTTTATCGTAATATTTATGTGGTTGTTTTATTATCATCTCCATACAGGTGTAGATTGTGAATTCCTTGAATGAACCCAAAAACATAATAAGCATTCAATAAATGTTTCTTTGATTTGAAGGGATTAGTTTTATCTTCTATTGATTTGTAGAGGCTGCCAGGAACGCTGTTGAGTGTGATTATGAAGCCCCTGGATCAGCAAGAAAGGGAACAGACATCAATTAGTAATGTCTGCTGTGAGCTGAAGAATTAAAAGTGGTGCCAAAAGTGACAAATGTTGTTTATCCTAGATTACACACTATTTATTTGCCACAGATGGGCAAAATCAGGACTATTAGATAAATACCCGAGGAGGTAGACTTTGGCTGAATATGAGGAAGAGTACTTTAATGATTGGATAGATCTAAAACTTGAGTTTGGTGCTAGAGTCGTGGGGTAGGTGAGTTTCCTTTTTCTGGAATTTTTGGCATATAGGTTAGCCAAATATTTGAGAAATGATAACCATTATAAACACTTCCAGCTCTATGACTATGATTGGATAGGTTTAAAACTTGAGTTTGGTGCTAGAGTCGTTGGGGTAGGTGAGTTTCCTTTTTCTGGAATTTTTGGCACATAGGTTAGCCAAATATTTGAGAAATGATAACCATTATAAACACTTCCAGCTCTATGACTAAGCTTAAAGGAAATAATTTATCAATATGCCCAAGATATGGTTAAGAAATTAATTTTAAAGCAGAGAAACGTTATTGGGTTTATGAAAACAATTTCTAAATTTTCAATTTTCATGAGCTTATGTATGTTTATATAGTTCAAATCTATAGAATATTTAAATGAGAATAAATAAATAGCTTTTGTGTTATATGCTTAAAAATGCTTTGAAAATATATTAAACAAATCTCCCCTAACTTAGTAAATAATACTACCATCTACCAGGTTGCTTAAGCTAAGAACCCAGTAGTTACATTAATTTCTTTTTCTTTCTCTTTCCCTCAGTCAATCAATCAAGTCCTGTGGTCTCCACCTTAGTCCTGAAGCTGTCCTCTGCATCCACTCTCATCATCGTCTTCCTGTGGTTTATTGCAGTGCCTCCTATTTGATCCTTCTCTTATTACCCTTCCCCGTATACCATTCATTTTCTTTCCAGGAGCAAAGTTATCTGTCTTAAAACACAGGTCAGATCATGTCACTTCTTTACTTAAAATACTCCAATAGTTTCCTATCCCAGTAGCATAAATCCAAACTTCTTTTTTTTTTAATTTTCGTGTTTTTTCTGTTTATTGAGCATTTTGATCTGCTACCCTGCATTAGGCAGGTTTTTAAAATCACACCATAAGCCATATATATGACAGATAGTGACCTTTTACCTGCTATAGAAGTTGTATATATATTTTCCAATCTACTAGTTTCTATTGTCTTTTATTTTTTTATTTATGGTATCCTTTATCATATACAAACATTTTCATTTAGTCACATATTTCTAACTTTTTTTAAAATTTGAGAATATTATCGGGGTACAAATGTTTTGGTTACATGGATTGCTTTTGTACTGCTTGAGGCAAAGTTATAAGTGAGTCCATCACCCAGATAGTGTACACCCAGATAGTTTACCTAAAAGCTCTGAAAGAATCTCTCACTGGCCTTTTTTTCTGATACCACCTCTCTTCCTTCATCTACATGCTCAGATACATGGGACTTTTTTTTTATCTGTTAGGAAACCATTGCATTTGTGTAAGTGAGAAACAAAGCAGTAGTGTTGGAGATGGTGAAGAGGAGTCAATTATGGATGCATTTTGAAGGTAGAGCCAATAGCAATTGCTGACAGATACTGTAACAGAGAGGATTTAAAGAGTACTCCAAGGTTTTTGGCCTGAGCACTTAGAAGAGTTGGCATCAATTAAAATGAGAAGATTTGCAAGAGAAGATTAGGAATTTAATTTCAGAGGTGTTAGATTTGAGATGTCTAAGAGTTGGATATGTGAGCATAGAGTTAAGAAGATAAGTCTGAACTTAGATAAAATTTTGTGAGTTGTTGGAATATACTTGATATTAGAAGTTATGAGACTTCCCTACATTTACCAATGGAGTGAATGTGGACAAAAATGAGAAAAGGCTAACAATTAGGCTAGACAGCACTGGAATATTAAGAGATATTTGGAAAAAGAGAGGAATCTTCAAAGGAGTGTGAGAAGAAGTAACCTGTGAGATGACAGAAAGCCAGAAGAGTGTGGTATTCAAAGTCTAGAAAAAATCACGGAATGGGAAAGATTAACTGTGTCAAATTGTGCTAACAGGTCAAACCAGAGGAGGACTGAGAAAGGACCATTGGATTTGGTAGCAGGGAAATCCCTGTTGATCTTAACAACAGCAATTGTGGTGGAGTGGCAGAGGTGAAGGTTTGAGTGGGTTTAAGAGAGATAGGAGGAGAGGAATTGGAGACAGAAAATATAAACATCTCTTTCAGGCAATTTTGCTGCACAGGTAAAGAAATGATATGGGTCACAGTTACTCATAGGTGGGTAAATGTAGAATGGTGTGAAAATCTGTGAAAGTCTTTCCTGATTTTTCTTAGGTTTTTCTGATAAATAGAAAGCAAAGCCATTAGTTGACAGAAATCCTCAATTTTCTCTTCCATAAAATGGGAGGATTTTGGGAAGCATTCATTCAATGAGAAAAGAAAATTGTTCTGCAAACTCAAGTGCACTGTACATAGCTATACATACTTTACAAAAGATAGTAGCTCTCTGGCCTTATGTTTCAAATGAAAAAAATTAAGTACTATAATATTATTTCATTTTTGCAAAATGAAAAAATGCTGAAATTCCTTGTTATAAAATTTAGCTGTTAAAATGGTTGACTAGTAAAAAGCATCACTTTCTATAGTAGGTTCTAAAAAAATCTTTCAGACTACAAATACCTTTCATTCTTAAAAGTATAAAACCCACCAAGTACACTGCAACTGTTATTCTAACCATCTTGCATTATTGCTTTACTAGATACAGAGAATAATCACTCCTTCCTATGATAAAGATTTTAAAATTGATTGTCTCTTGATATATATATGTCAAGTTTAGTTTAGTCAGAAATGTATTTTATTCTTTCCAAGATTCTTATAGAGTTTTCTTCAAATTTATTCAGTTTAAAGAAAAGAATTATTATGAATCACTTTGATCTCTTAGGTTCCCTGTAAATCAAGTATTCATATAATTAAAAAATTAAAAACCTACTTTCAATATGATAAAAACATTTCTCACCTCATATTACATATTTGGCTTGTACATTCTTACATTCAAATCTATCATTGTTGACTTTGCAGATTTGTTAAAGATAAAAGCCTGAAGACAATATCATGAGTCTGGCATTGAAAAATTGTTACTATTTTTGCATTTATATGCCTAAAAAGCAAAGATGTAATTGATAGAGTACATCTTTTTGATTTGTATGATCTCCAAAGTTTGTCTCTAATTTCTCACTTTGCTGAAAACTAAAGAATATAAAGGCAAAAGAAACAAATTTTTTTCTTATAAAGACCACAACACATAGTGACTACCTAATAAAAAATACACATCTTGTTTAATTTGCTTGAAATTATTCATCTCTTAGAGGTATCTTCACTTATATGGTCAGCTGGAAACCTCAAACAACCGTGATTTGTCAACTTTTTAAAAATAATGACTCAAAATCACTATGAAATTCTAAAGCATATGAAAGTATCTGTTTCATTCACTGTGGCTTCAACATTTGGTTATTTTATCCTTCTTTGCTTCTTTAAATATTGTTAATTCTTATTTAATTGTCATAGCACATTAATCCTAAACTGTTAGTCACTATAATTTCTCAGCAATTCCAGATGAACTGACATGTGCTATATAAGATGAAAGAGAACAATCTCAAATATGCTTGATAATTTTTAAGGGATTAGATACAGGCATACCTTGGAGATACTATGGGCTTGTTTTCAGACAACTGTAATAACACAAGTCACAAATTTCTCGCTTTCCTAGTGTATATAAGTTACGTTTACCCTATCTTGTAATGCACTAAGTGTGCAATAATAGCATTCTGTCAAAAAATGTGCATACCTTAATTTAAAAATATTTTATTGCTAAAAAATTATAATGATCATGTGAGCCTTCACCAAGTCTTAATCCTTTTGCTGGTGAAGGGTCTTGTCTTAATGTTAATAGCTGATGACTAATCAGGGTGGTGTTTGCTGAAGGTTGGGGTGGCAATTTCTTAAGAAAACAATGAAGTTTGGTGCATCGATTGACTCTTCCTTTCACAAAATATTTCTACATAGCATGCGATGCTGTTTGATTGCATTTGACCCCCAGTAGTAGAACTTCTTTCAAAACTGGAGTCAGTCCTCTCAAACCCTGCCACTGATTTATCAGCTAAGTTTATGTAATGTTGTAAAGTCTTTGTTGTCATTTCAACAATGTTCACAGCATCTTTACCAAGAATAGATTCCATCTCAAGAGATGACTTTCTTTGCTCATCTATTATGTAAGAAGCAACTGCTCATCCATTCAGGTTTTATTATGAGATTGCAACAATTCTTTCTCATTTTCAGCCTCCACTTCTAATCCTAGCTCTTTTTCTGTTTCCACCACATGTGCTGTTACTCTCTCCAGTGAAGTCTTGAATCCTTCAAAGTCATCCATGACGGTTGGAATCACCTTCTAAATTCCTGTTGATGTTGATATTTTGACCTCCTTCCATGAATCGCAAATGTTCTTAATGGCATCTAGAATGGTGAATCATTTCCAGAAGGTTTTCAATTTACTTGGCCCAGATCCATCAGCGGAACTGATATCTTTGGCAGCTGTAGCCTTATGAAATGTATTTTGTAAATAATAAGACTTGAAAGTCAAAATTACTCCTTGATCCCGGGCTGCAGAATGGACGTTGTATTGGCAGACAGGAAGACAATATTAATATCCTGTACATCTCCATCAGAACTCTTGGGTAACTAAGTGCATTGTCAATGAGTAGTAATGTTTTGAAAAGAATCTTTTTATTTCTTCCTGAGAAGCAGGTCTCAACAGTGGGCCTAAAATATTCAGTAAACCATGCTGTAAACATATTGCTGTCACCCCAACTTTGTTGTTCCATTTATAGAGCATAAGCAGAGTAGACTTAGCATAATTCTTAAAGGCCTTAGGATTTTCTAATAGGAAATCAGCATTGGTTTCAGCTTAAAGACACCAGCACCAAGAGCCCCTAACAAGAGAGTTAGCCTGCCTTTTGAAGCATTGAATCAGGCATCGACTTCTCCTCTCTAGTGATGAGTGTCCTAGATCAATGGTCCCCACCCAACCTTTTTGGCATCAGGGACCAGTTTCATGAAACACAATTTTTCCATGGACTGGGGGACTGGGGGGTGGGTTGATGGTTTCAGAATGATTCGAGCACATTACATTTATAATGCACTTTATTTCTATTGTGACATTGTAATATATAATGAAATAATTATATAACTCACCATAATGCAGAATCAGTGGGAGCCCTGAACTTGTTTTCCTGCAGCTAGAGGGTCCCTGACTGACAGCGCAGGCGGTGACGTGAGCAATAGGGAGTGGCCATAAATAGAGATGAAACTTTGCTCCCTTGGCAGCCGCTCACCTGCTGTGCAGCCTGGTTCCTAACAGGCCACGGACTGGTACAGGTCGGCGGCCCGAGGGTTGGAGACTGTGGTCCTTGACGGCATCTTCCTCTAATATAAGTCTGTTTCAGCTACATTGAAAATCTGTTTACTGTAGCCACCTTCATCGGTTATTTTAACTAGATCTTCTGAATAATTTGCCGTAGCTTCCACATCACCACTTGACGCTTCATTTTGCACTTTAGGTTATGGAGACTGTTTTCTTTCCTAAACTTCACGCACCAGCCTCTGCTAGCTTCAAATTTTTCTTCTCTTTCAGACTTTATAGAATTGAAGAGAGTTAGGGCTTTGCTCTGGATTAGGGTTTGGCTTAAGGGAGTGTTGTGGCTAGTTTGATCTTCTATCCAGACCACTAAAACTTTCTCCATATCAACAATAAGGCTGTTTCGCTTTCTTATATCATTTGTTCACTGGAACCGCACTTCTAGTTTCCTTCACACTCACGACTTGGCTAACTGGCACAATAGGCCTCGCTTCCCACCTGTCTCAGTTTCGGCAAGCCTTCCTCACTCACCAAGCTTAATTATTTCTAGTTTTTCATTTAAAGTGATGTAGGACTCTCCCTTTCACTTGAACGCTTAGAGGCCATTGTAGGGTTATTAATTAGCCTGATTTCAATATTGTTGTGCCTCAGGGAATAGGGAGGGAGGTAGAGGAAGGGCCATTTGGTGGAGCCGTCAGAACCCACACCACGCTCACTAAGTTCCTCATCTTATATGGGCATAGTTTGCAGCACCTCAAAATAATTACAGTAGTAACATCAAAGATCGCTGACCACAGATCACTGTAACAGATATAACAATGAAAAAGTTGGAAATATTGCGAGGATTACCAAAATGTGACAGAGAGACACGGAGTGATCACGTATTTCTGGAAAAACAACACTGACAGTCTTGCTGGATGCAGGGTTGCCACGAATCTTCAGTTTTTAAAAATAACGTAATATCTGCAAAGTGCAGTAAAGTGAAGCACAGTTAAACGAGGTTATGTCTGTACTTTGCATGGGGCTTAGAAGAATTAAACTATGATACGACCATAGTTAATACATAGTTAATCAAGCCAGATTTTCATCATTGTTTTTGAATAGCTTTCCATTCATTCTAGAATATTCATCAACATATTTATCCTCAGGGCCACTTTCTTTTAGGTCATCCATTTGGAAATAAAATAGAGTCATAGAACTAGAAATAATATCTCACATATGTTAGACCAGCATCTTCATTATACAGATGGGGAATGCAAACCCTGGAAGCCTGAGGGACCTCCCATTCTCTTCCTTTTATGGTAAAGGATTACTCCTATTATTGATAGTGTTTGAAACCAATGCTGTACCATTAAAGTTGTCCAATCTTGGTGCAAAGTTCTTTATAGCTGCTCTCAATCTTTTCTCTGCTGGTACATTGTTAAGACTAATTTCTACTAGGGTTGCTGGGCTAATTAAATGATAGTGGAAAAGCGTTTTCCATCATTATGGCTGGAACAGCAGCAGTAAATCACTGCATGTACAAATTGGGAACTCTGTCTTAATATCGTTAGGCAAAAGGCCCACAGAAAACTATTATCAGTCAAGCCCCAATATATAATGAGTGTACACATCAGTTTGTTCAGAGCAGTGTCCAGGAAAATTCGCTGGAAGCAAGTATCTCTGACACTTGAACCATGTGTAGTTTAATATGTGCAAGGAAGAAATCAAGACATATTTATTATGTCTTGATTATTTTCAGTAAGTATCATGAAATAATCGGTAATATATTTTCCAATTCATTCTTTAATTTTAAAACAACTAAATTTTTGAAAGAACATTACCTTTGAACTTTATTCAAATTCGTTAAAATATATACCCATCATTTAGCTCCCATTTATAAGTGAGAATATGTAGTGTTTACTTTTTCATTCCTGAAATACTTCACAAAAGGACACATGATATAAGGACTTGTTTTCCTTTTGGTAGACACCCAGTAGTGGGATTGCTGAATCCAATGAGAGTTCTATTTTTAGTTCTTTGAGGAATCTCCATGCTGTTTTCCATAGAGATTGTACTAATCTACATTCCCACCAACAGTGTATAAGCTTTCCCCTTTCACCTCATCCTTGCCAACATCTATTATTTTTTGCTTTTTGATAATGGACATTCTGACAGGGGTAAGATGGTATCTTGTTGTCATTTTAATTTGCATTTCCCTGATGATTAGTGACATTGAGCATTTTTTCATGTGTTTTTTGGCCATTTGTGCATCTTCTTTTGAAAAAAGTCTGTTCATGTCTTTGCCCACTTTTTAATGGGTTGGTTTGTTTTTTCATTTCTGATTTGTTTGAGTTCCTTGTAGATTCTGCCTACTATTCCTCTGTCAGATTTGTCAGTTTGCAAATATTTTTGTCCCATTCTGTAGGTTGTCTATTGACTCTTGATTTTTTCTTTTGTTGTGCAGAAACTTTTTAGTTTAATTATTAACAGTTTCCATTTATTTATTTTTGTTGTTGCTATATTTGCTTTTGGTGTCTTAGTCATAAATTCTTTGCCTAGGCCAATGTCCAGAAGAGTTTTTCCTGTGTTTTCTTCTATGGTTTCAGGTCTCATATTTAAGTCTTTAATCCATTTAGAGTTAATTTTTATGTACACTGAGAGATAGAGATCCAGTTTCATTCTTCTGCATGTGGCTATCCAATTTTCCCAGCATCATTTATTGAATAGGGCATATTTCCCCATTGCTTTCTTCTGCTTTGTTGAATATCAGTTGGTTGTAGGCATATGGTTTTATTTCTGGGTTCTCTGATCTTTTTCATTGATCTATGTGTCTACTTTTTTACTAGTGCTATGTTGTTTTGGTTACTACACCCTTGTAGTAAAATTTGAAGTCAGGTAATGTGGTGGATCCAGATTTGTGCTTTTTGTTTAGGATTGCTTTGGCTATTTGGGGTCTTACTTATTACATATGAAATTTAGGATTTTTTTTTTAATTCTGTGAAAAATTATATTGGTATTTTGATGGGAATTGCATTAAATCTGTAAATCACTTTGGGCAGTATGGACATTTTAACAATATTGATTCTTTCAATCCATGAGCAAGAGATGTTTTTCCATTTGTTTGTGTCATCTATGATTTCTTTCTTTTTAGAGTTTTGTAGCTCTCATTGTAAAGATCTTTCACCTCCTTGGTTAGGTATATTCTCAGGTATTTTATTTTCTTTCTAGCTATCCTGAATAGTATTGAATTCTGGATTTGACTCTCAGCTTGACAGTTATTAGTATATAGAAATGCTACTGATTTATGCACATTAATTTTGTAACCTGAGATTTTACTGAATTTATTGATTCTAGGAGTCTTTTGGAGACGTCTTTAGGGTTTTCTAGATACAAGATCATATCATTGGCAAACAGGAATAGTTTGACCTCCTCTTTTTCAATATGGATGCCCTTTATTTCTCTGTCATAATTGCTTTGGCTTGGACTTCCAGTAAGTACTATGTTGAATAGAAATGGTGAAAGTGGGCATCCTTGTCATCAAGACATATTTTCTTAGAAAGTCACTTCACCTCCTAAAAGCCCCATTTTTATTTTGGGTAACAACAATGTCTTTACAGTTTTATATATATGTAGACCACCTTAATCAGCATGAATGATAAATAAGCATTAGTGGACCACAGTATACTACATTCCAATCTCTGAATTGGTTAAACTTCCTTCAGAAGGCAAAAGAGTATATATTTTTTGTTCTATAGCAAGATGCCTAGCCAATCTAATCCTTGCTTGAGACCATTTTAGAAAGTAGATAAAATTTATTAAGGATATACTTCCAAGTTCAGACTTTAAACTCACCATGAATGATACAAGTAATTTTCAGTCAAATACCTGGCATAGTCCAAGGACTTACTATATAAATATTAATATAATATAATTAAGTTCAGGTACTCAAAGCTAGTATAATTTGGTAATTCAATATGGTAGAAACACTGTGAATCGCAGAAGACTTGCTCACAAAAACTAAGACACAACATCAGAATAATCTGAGGATTAGCATTGTATCTGATGTGGAGGAGCTTCAAACTTTATTGGCTCAGGAAAAACTGTGGGTTTTTAGTTGGTGATTATGGGGATTAAAAAGTGAAAATGTTAAATTAATTTGATTACTTTTTAAAAAGAAAGGAATGAGTAGATGTCTCTGTAAAACACATGCTATCATTCCAGGGATTGATGCCACATTATTCATTTTTCCTAAGGCTAAAAGGTGATCTCCCTAAATTAATCCAAATAGAGAAGCAAGAATTGAAATTATTTATGAAGCCTGTGGGATCTCTCCGTCTAAACCCAATATTATAATATCTTTGTTACTTTCTCTAAATTTTGGCCAAATATTCAATTTTATTAAAACAACCTCTGGAGTTAAAGTTAGGGTTACAGGGACTGGCAGTACTGATATAAATCCAGTAGAGTATTATAATCTTATTAAATTTAGAAAAGTAAACTTACTAGGACTTTCTTTCTATACTGTGGAGTATTTGCATGATTTCAAATTATAGTAAGATGTCTTCAAAGAAATAGAAATTTTTAGATGACAACAATCTATGTTTGTTGTCAAATGTGGCTTTTAACAAACCTAACTATCAGAATCCATTAACATATTCTCATATTGACAAGATAATTATAAAGTACAGTATCATTATAGCGTTTTGGATTATTTATCATTTTATAAATACCTAGATAATTTGGCTTAACTGATACGTTGAATTTGCCCTGTCACATGTATGTTTTGCTTTTAACAATGTTATTTTGTAAAATACATATTTCCCTCCAGATTTCACCATCAGTGGGAAAAATTAAGAAATGACCATCCATGAAGTATCCTAGGAATTTAATTCATGAGATTTTTTTTTTTTATTTCCTGAAAGGTGACTCCTTTTTCGCAAAATCTTCATCTTTTTCCCCTCCATAGTTCAATGATTGGATTGAGAAACATTTCCAACTTTTCATAAGACTTTAATTTGTATTCCAAACCACTGCACTCCTTCAGTCATAAAAAATTCATTAAGGTTTTACAATGCTAACATTGAACATGTCTTAGTTGTTTTCTCATAGAAAATACTTATGTAGAGCTTTGTACATATGCCAAATATATACACATGCTTTTTTGGCTATAAACTTGCAACTATGAGAATAATATTTTAAAATCAAATGTCTAATCAACACCCTTTCAATATACTTATTTTGACCTGTATAATAATTTCATGGAGAAAAATGATGAATTATATGTGACACACAGACACAGTGTTACCTTCTAGATATTTACGAATGTTCGATTTTTTTTAAAATTGGGAAACTTTTTTAGGAAATAAGCTGCTCAAAAAAAACTGTCATATAATATTCAGAATTCTTTAAGTAGATTTGTGATTCATTTATTATTCCATTTTCTAATCTTATTAGCTATCTAACTCTTCAAGTCAAATAAGAAATTTTGTGGTTCTTAACAGGTGATGTGACTCATTAATGAAGAGGAATAATCTTCCACCAAAGAACCATTTATACTTTCTTTTTGGAAATATCAACAACCCTGGCCCTATTAAATGCTCAGTAGAGTGAGAAAAGGAATTGTGTTCTTATATTTAAGGAATTTTCAGTTATCTGTGTTGGTGGCATTGCAGTAATAATAGATTTCAGCAATTCCAGTGATCTATGTGTACTTGAAAGCAGAGATTCTGCCTGTGTCACTTGGCATTTTGTCTTTGTCTGACACCATGCCTGATTGACACGAAAATAGATCTGTCAGTTTAATCTGTGGGTCAAAGTGCACAATGCAATAACTTCTGTTACCATTAATACAATCCATATGCATATACACCACCTGTGTATGTGAGTTTATGCTAACACAGATTTTTTAAGAATGCTTAAAGTGATAAACTAACTTCCTACAGAGATTATCTCAAATATCATTCTGTAGATTATCATTTTTCAAAGAACTTAAGTACAAAAGAAAACACTTCATTCTACGGGTATTTTAAACATATGATGGTTTACAGTTCATCAAGTTCATGAAGCGCTTCATGATGAATGGGCATTGTATAGTACTTTAGAATTTTGAGTATGAATGGTTGGACAAGTCTATGCTGATCCACTATATCCTAGAATTATAGGTTTTCCTTGTTTGGTTTTATGTTTTTAGTTTGGCTTATTTATTCATCATTTGTCTTTCTGCAAAAGGTCTATGGAAAAAAATGTTACTGTTGTTAATTTTTATATGGTTTTTTTTGAAGTCCCTGTAGATTCACTCTGTATTTATTGAATTAGACCATATGAAACTGACAATGTTTGACAGATAGACGAAACAGAAATTACCTGTGGCTCAACCTTCGTATATATCCATGTCAATATTAATATTATGGGTGTTCATTAATGGACCATTACTATGTGCTGGAATTTAATGTGTGTCTTCTCATTTCATGCTGACAACTCCCTGCAGAATAGATAGTCTTACGATCTTCATTTGGAGCAGGAATTAATAGGGCCACAGATTCAGTAAACTGTGGCATTGGGATTTGAACACTAGAAATCTGAGTCCTGAGCCTATAGATCATTATGCTATTCTGTCTCTCACAATGAAACAATTATTAGCAAATTAATTATCTGGCATTCTCAGTATATCTCTATCATGATTGATTACTATTCATTAGCTTGAATATTCTTTCCGGAGGACTGGCATTATATGTAAATATTGATTGAGTATGATCCCTAAATTGAAGAATTTTTAAGTGTATTATCTCTCCTGACAGGCAATAACATTATAATAAATTAAGATTTTAATTAAATAATGTAAGTGCAAACATGACATTGATTTACTTTTTAATAGTTATTCATTATTTATGGCTTTTAGCCTCAATTTTGTTCCTAAGTTTATGCCTTCCTAACAGTCCATTTAATAATTCATGTGGTCAACATGTAAGATAACTATTAATATTTTCACACTCTTAAAGTGTGAAAGGAAAGTAGGAATGAAATGAGAAAATATTTGGGTGAGGCACATTGGGGAAAAGGAATGATATTCTGAGAATAAATAGATGTCAAAGAACTCTCTTCTTATTGAAAGGGAGTACAAGTATGAAGAGAAAGTTGTAATCATCGTGACATGAAAATCATGTGGAACAAACAAGCATCAATACTGTGTATATAAACACATTTCTCACAAAGTAAAGTGAAGTTATTGGGGGAAAATGGTTGCCAACTCTGTATTTGTGCCTTGAGCAGTTTATCCTTATGGAAGATGCATCACCTATAGTTTTTGCAACAGCATTACCCAAACTATTTGACAAACCCGACTGCATGGACTTACTAATATACAATGAAAATTTCTAAGAATAAGCCTAATATTGCCTTCTAGGAATTTACAGTTTAATGCAGACACTCTGATGAGGTTAAACAACTGCCCTAATGGGAAGCAAACAAGAAAATGCATTGATTCTAGTGGCCCTATTAAGTGATTTAAATTTTATAGTGATGAAGTTACAAAAGGGCAAAGTACTAAATTCTGGCCCAAATATTAGAGCTAATACTTTTAAAAATTCCATTACAGAAAGCTAATATTCAAAGTAAGTTTCAGTCTTGAACATAAAGTTTGTGGGAAGTAGGTGGTTCTTCTTCATTATTTAGGATTAATAACCAATATTCACTGAGTTCTTAAAATGTGCCAGATACAATTTAAAGCATCTTGCCCTCGTTAATTAACTTAATCTCCATAATAACTGTTTGAAGTAGAAGCTGATATTATGTGAATTTTACAGACAAGAAAACTTAGGCAAAAGGAGATAACTTACTTTGAATTATTAAGTTACTGAGTCACAGTCACATGTGGCTGTATATCCCAGTCACTGGGGATCAGTGGAAGATTGGAGACAGTTCCTGGCAAAGAAAAGAAATTCCAATTGACAGTATATTACCAGGGATGACAAAGAGCTTTCTTTGGAATTCCTTAAGTTTCTACCAAGGAAAAAGTACAGCTACATTTGAATTATTGGAAGCAATTGGATGTTGGAAGCAAGCCTGTTGACTAATGAATGTTTCTATTATACTTCCCATCTTGGTGGCAAATTTGACCTTTTGTGCCATTTAATTGGTGTTGACTGGGGTTGCATTTCAAAGCGTCATTAATCCTAATAACTGTTTTCCATATTTTTAAACCATTTTTCCCTGAATTGGTATTGTTCTACTACCCCTACTTTCCTCTCTCCTCTCCTCTTCTTTCCTTTTCTCCCCTCCTTTTCTTTTTCTTTTCCTTCTATTTTTGCTACTCTGTTCTTCCTAACATCAAAGTAAAAAAATAAATATCAATCCATCTCTAGACAATGAAAATGCAGTGTTTATATATCTGGGGTTAAGCAGCTTAACACAACAGCAAACATTTAAGAAATAATCATTGTTAGAGCCCAAAACATCAGTATTTTCTCGCAGCTCCATTAAGTATTGATTCCATGTCACGACAACATTGGCGTTCCATTGACTCTCTGAAATAATCCAGAGATACTGTCGTGGATTGCGTAGCTAGTATTCTTTGAAAAATAAAACAGATCAATTCCCTCATCTGCCTAGATTTTCAACACAGAAACCCATGGTTAGTAGAAGAAAGAAAGAAGTAGATTTTCAACTTACTGTTATGCCTAAAATGTGATAAAGATTATCAAAATACAGAAATAAAAAGAAGAAGTGCCATATGCTTTCCATTGCTGCCCTGGCAGAAGAAAGAGCATGTCAGAGTGAAATTTAGAATTGTCATGGACAGAGGGAGAACAATTACACAAAGATCTCATAGAGCAAGCAGCCCCCTGTCCTAAGCTTATCTTTTATTATGGTAATTTAACATATGTCTAATTTCATAATGCCAGCTATTCCACTTTGCTCAAGTTTTTATACAAATTACACCACCACCAGAAAATCTCACTTTGAAGTCTGAAAGACACCCTTGAGAATACTGAATATTAATTTTTGAACAAGCTGTTACACTTTCAATGGGGAGGAAATTTCTAGGCCATGTTTCATCATTTTACCTGTGTGCAACTATCTTTAGTGACAACTAGTTAATATTTTTTTAAAAACTCAATATGGGGAGCAAAACCATTTTAGAAATTGATGTTTTAGAGCTATAACAATTGTTTTATCCACCTTAAGACATTGACAAAAAGGTGATCCAAATTTAATACACACTTTCTGGAAGTTCTCTCATTAAAGGCGAAATAATAAGTTCTCTACTTTTCATTAATTTAATTTTAAAGAAATAAAATGCTTTTTTTAAACCCTAAAGCACAGGTGACTTACTATAGAAGTATATTTTCTTTTAAGTAAATGATGTCTTTATATATTTTTAATGTGAATTCTACCTTTTATTGCTTTTTAAGAGATTTTGCTCATGGAATTATTCTCTCTTTTTAAATGCTCATCTCTCATTTAAATTCCTTCTTCTCGAAGTACTTTTTTCCCTTGGTTTCCAGGACACTATGCTGCCCTAATTCTTCTATCTCAGCACTACTCTGGCTTAGCCTCTATTACTGGATCCTTCTCATCTTCAAAATATTGATATTTAGAAGTGCCTCAAAGCTCAGGGCTCAGTTTTGAGACCGCTTCTCTCCTTTTTTTTTTTTTATTTTTTAGTGGACAACTAAAAATTGTATATATCCAAGATGTACAATGTGATTACTTGATATGCATATACATTGTGAAATTATTACTATGATTAAATCAATTAACACATTCATTACCACACATAATTACTATTTTTTATACAATGGAATAATTTTCAGCCATAAGAAGAAGAAAATCCTGCCATTTGTGATAGCTTTGAACCTGGAGGATATTATGCTAAGTGAAATAAGTGAGAAGCAGAAAGACAAATACTGTAGGAGGAATTCACTTATTTGTGGAATCTAAACAACTCATAGAAGCAGAGAGTAGAATGGCGGTTGCTGGTGGCTAGAGTTGGGGGAATGGGGAAATGTTGGTCATGGTGTGCAAACCTTCAGCTATAGGATGAATAAGTTCTGGGGATCTAATGCATATCATGGTGACTATAGTTTGTAATACTGTATTGTTTGCTTGATGTTTTCTGCGAGTAGGTTTTGATTCCTCTTCTCCTCTATTTGCATCAACTTCCTAGGTGACCTCATCCTTTCCCATAGTTTTCAACAGAGCCAAGAATTTTAGTTTTCCTCTCAAACCTTTCTCCTTCATTGTTCCCCACCTCAGTGAACAACACTATAGTTCACTAGTGGCTCAGGACAAAAGTCTTGCCACCTCCCTTGAATCCTGTCCTTTGGTTCTCTTAGATCTTCCGTACAAACCATGAGAAATTCTGCTAGCTGTACCTTCAAGAGAGAAGTCAAATCACACCACTTCCAGTCCCCACAGCCAAGATCCTACATAGACTTGCATCTCTTACATGCACTCAGTAGGCTCTAGCTGGTCTCCCCCCTTTCAGTCTGACATCACTGCAGTCTGTTTAATCACACAGCAACGAGAGTAAGGCTTTTGAAAACAGAACCCCTACCATGTCACTCACGCGCTCCTAACTCCCAGTGATTTCCTTCTCACTTAGAAGTTAACCCTAAATTTTTGTCACGGCCTGTATGATCCAGCCCCTGGATAGCTCTCATAACTCATTTTTCATCACTCTTCTCCTGATTCACTTAACTCCAGCCACACTGGTCTTTTTTTTTTTTGCTATTTTTTGAAAATTCTAAACGTGATGACATTTGAGGCTCTTTGCTCTTTGGGGTTTCTGAGCTGAAATGCTCTCCTTGCAGATGTTTGCATGACTTAACTCCCATTTTATTCATGCCTTTGTTAAAATGACGGTGCCTCAGAGAACATTCCCTCACCACCTGTGTTGAGTGGTATCTCTCTTCACTGTATTCCCTTACCCTGATTTATTTCTTCTTCAAAGTGTTTATCAGGTACCTGACATTACATTTTATATACCTTTGTTTATTATTTTGTTATCCACTTTTGTGCCTGGAATGTAAATCCCATCAAGACACGTTTCCTGTTTTACTCAATGCTGAATCTCCAGTGCCCAGAATGTAGTAGATGCTTAGTTCACATATGCTGAGTAAATTATGGTTATCACTCCCATGTTTCTCTTAATTTCTTACCCCGGAATATTTTCTAGAAAATATTCAAGATATTTTCTGATTTTACCGCACTTGCTTTTCTATTAGCCATTTCTCTTGTTTACTTCAATAATTATTTTTACATTTTAATACAAAAACATTTATTTCCATTTCACGTTCTTCTTTTGCTTACAACCAGGATAGCCTTCTTAGAGTTTGAAACGCTGGTCGATAATTCATTGTTTTCATCTTCTGCCTGTCTTCTTAACACCTAAACGACTTGTGGAAAGCTGAAGTATTTGTAGAAATAGTCTTCCTGTCATATTTAAGCCTATTATATAGAATTGAGCATATAATCATATTTTCAAAATGTTTGATATACACCAATTGGAATAAATATTTAAGGATGTTTCTTGGGTAAGAGAACTCGTGAAAAACTCAATATATCTCAAAGAACAGATCCATAAGGACTTTGGAATTTCGTGGCTCACATGAAAATTTTCTTGCATTAATAATAGCTTTGAACATTTCACAAAAATGGGGATAAAATTAAGGCAACTTTTATGGAAGAAAAATAGAGAGTGTAGAGAAGGAACCAGAAATAGAAGTGTGGTTGAATGTTTTACTCCTGTACTTGCTTTAGAAAGAACTACTTGACTATACAGATTATAAGAAATTAGAACAGGTTGCCAAGGAGAACTGCATTTCCATCTCAAGAGATTTTTGTGAACAAAGTAGACCATTAATTTTTGGGATGATTTAGGTGCTCAAAGGTAGGAGGATCAACTAAATAAATCTAATTTCTTCCTGTTCCATTGAACTTCTCTTTCTATAATCTTATGGCCATTTCTATTTGAATAGGGAAGTAGAAGCTTTATTTGTCATATTCAAAGTGTTAATGTGGCAGATTTATACTTGATTTGTAATAGGAACTTGCTGATTATATTCGAGGAATACATTATTTCCTCATGGTGCAGGAAAGAAACATGTAATTATCCTCTCTCTTTTTGACTTGCATGTAAAAGATTATGCATTATCAGTCTGAAGAAAGAAACTCACAAAAACAAACAAATGATCAAAACAGACAAAATCATACTACAGAATCTCCTGGGAGGGAAGGAGAAACTCCTGGAGGCACAACCTGAGACCCAGAATCAAGTCTTTAGCTGAAGTTTAAATGCTTTTGTCATTTGGGGATTTTGAGAAGGCTGCTTTGCCTTCCAAAGCAAGTTTCCTAACTCAGCTAATTAACTGTGGAAGCCATATATTTAGAAATTATTGACTCCAAATGATACAGTAACAGTTCACATTTGTGAGGGCTTACTGTGTGTCAGGCATTTCCCACCAATTTTACAAGGTAGGAAGGGGTCATTATTATTTCCATTTTACAGATGAAAAAGCTGAAACACAGAGAGGTTAAGCAACTTGCTCAAGAGCACACAGTTTCTAAGTGGTGGATTCAGATTATAACCCAAGTAGTCTAGCTAGAGAGCTTCCATTTTAAACCAGTTGACTCATATGTCAATATAGGTATCAAATACTTTCCTCATAATCAATATGGATTAAAGGAAGAATAGAATCAGTAATAGAAAGTGGGGTGAGGTGTTATCCAGGAAAATATATTAAATATCATATTTGGATTTTAAGGAAAATAGCCTAAATCACGTTAAAGTTTAAGATGTTTAATAGTAAGCACATGTGTGATACGAAGGGAGTAGAATCACCTTCATTTACAACTATGCAGACAGGTACACAACCAGAAATTGTAGGCACTCACAACTACTTTAGCTGGGCTCCAAGGTGAGACATAGTTTATTTCTGTCCTTCTTACCTCCCCTCTCTCTAGATACATGAGTTTGTTAACCCCTTTTTAAACATCTTTACTGAGATTTAATCCACATATCATAAAATTTACTCATTTAAAGAGTAGAATTTTTTAGTATATGGACAGAGCTGTGCAGCCATCACCACAATCTAAGTATAGAATGTATATTCTGAATATACTGAATGCCAGTGTTTCAACTCCCAGTTCCAGTCGTCATATTCTGAATATTCAGATGTTCCCTTAAATTTCAAACTCCAAAATGAGTTGGAGAAATACCATAGTAATATATCTGTGTCGATAAGCCATGACTTGTCCTTCCTATGTGCATCTTATTTCCTTGAGTGCAGAAACATTTTTATTCATTTTGTGTTACCCCCTCAGTTTCCTAAAACAGCATTTCATACACAGTAGGCAATTCAAAATATATTATGTTTAACTACAATGTGGAAAGGAATTCATGAACTGGAAGGAATTTAGGAAACCACAATTTAGTAAAGTATCTTTCTTCCTATTAAATATGAGGTTATTCACGGATGTCATCAGCTTGTCTAGGTACATGGCTCTTGAATAGGCATCCAGGTCAAGGGATGAAGACTTGTATCCTGACAGTGGGATGCTTTTTCTTTCTGTAGAGGTAAAGAAGAAAAGCAGAGGCCTCATCCATTATTCTGAACTCATCTGTAAAGCCTGTGCTATGGCTGCCTTGCATCCTCTTTCTTTCCTCGCTCCCGAAGCAGAGAGCAGCTGGCACTGATGACGTCACTGTGCCTATTAAGCAAAAGTACACAAGCCTTGCTAAAAATTGAAAGACATCTAACTAGAAGCGACTATAACTAAAAGTGCTATATTAAGGTTGTAGTTCAATAGGGACATGAGAAATAATAATTAGAAGGAAAAACATTGCCATCATGTTAGCTTGGGGGGGAGGTTTTTCTATGTGTATTTCAATTAACTGTTCAATTAAATATGCATGTCTGGAAATGTGGCTCTAGGGACAGCCCTGGCCTCAGGCCAGGCCCTCAGGCCTTGAGAGAATGTTTCAATTTTTAAAGACCTCAGAAAGACTTTGGTTGATATTTTCGATGAATTTATCCAAAGTGACTTTGTAAATCATTTTAATTTTAAAAAATGTTTTACATTTTTCAAATATTTTAGTTTTCTCTGTTGTCAATAAGAAGAAATTTCTAGGTTACATTTTTAAATTTATTTTTTAACTTTTTATGGAAGTATAAAACATATACATAAAACTGATGGATTTTCACAAACTCAACATTCTTGTGTAACCATAACTCAAATTAAAGAACAGACATTAACATCACCTGAAAAACCCTCTTTTGCTCACTTCTAGGCTCTATTCTGTCTCCAGGAGTTACGACTGTTCATATTTTCTATAACCATAATTTTTGTTTAAAACTATGGAAATGAGATCATACAATATTTACTTTTTTGTAAGGAAACTCTTTCTGTCAACGTTATGTTGGGGACACTCATCCGTATTATTCCGTGTATTCATAGATGGCTCGTTTTCATTGCTGCATAGTATTCCATTGTGTGAGTCTACCCCAGTTTATTTATCTGTCCATTCTACCATTGATAGGCAATTGGCTTCAAGCTAAAGAAACAATTACTGTGGTTACAAACATTCTAGTCCCTCTTTTGGTGAATGCACTCCCTCCTGGGGAATACTGAAGAAGGGAACTGTGGTTTATAGAGTGTAGTAGTTTTTTTATTGCTTCTGTAACAAATTACCACAGACTCAGTGGCTGAAAACAATAAAAACCTTAATAGTTTTGGAAGTCAGACGTGTAAAATGGGCTGTCGGGGCTGCCTGCCTGCTCGACGTTCTCTCCTTTCCAGCTTCTCAAGGCCACCTGCGTTCTTTGGCTCGTGGCCTCGTGAACTTGTGAGTGTATCAACTTACCTGACAAAAGAGATTTTGCTGATGTGATTAAATTAAGAGTCCTGAGATTGGGTGATTTTCCTGGATAGTCTGGGTCATCCAAGGACCCCTACAGGAGGGAGGCAGGAGGGACGGTCAGAGGGATGTGAAGATGGGAGCAAGGGTCAGAGTGGTTCAAGGAAGAGGCCTTGTAGAGGAGTAAAATTTGAGTTTTTTGTTTGTTTTGTTTTTGTAATGCCCAAAGCCCAGGTACAAACAAATAAGTGCAGGTTATCTGTGATGGGAAACATTTTTTTTCCCCTAAACTATCCTTTCACTATGGATGCTGCTTATCTTGGCTAATGGAGATTTTGTGGTTTCAACACCTCAACTCCAGCAAAATCCATGTCTTTTCTTCTGTTCTTCTGTGGCTACTAAAACCCAATCAAGCTTCTAAGTCTAAAAAATCCCCAACCACCTGATTCTTTTCTCAGGTAACCAGCAATATCAGCTGTCTGAATATAGTTATAATTTTTGCACCCTCTTGTTTCCAAATCTTGGGGATTTTCTTTTTGCTTCTTACACACTCTTCATGTATTTAAAAGAATTTTGTTACATTTTATTCAAAAGTTCTAAGTTATCTAAATTACTGAATCGTATCTCTGGGTGCACTATTTTAATAATTTAAATATTTCATAGATCTCTATTTTCATAACATAAAACTTTTTATCACAACCCTTTCCATGTCCCTATATCAGTCATCCAATCTTACTACTTAGAGCTTTTTTTTTTTTTACAGGAAAATAAGTCATTTGAGCTAGCATTTTTCCCATTAATAAAAGTTCAATTGGATATACATATAAAAATAATTTTGCCACCCTTACTTGTTATCATGTGCAAAAATCCATTGTAGATGGATTCTAGATCTAGATGTAAAAAGAAAACAATAAATCTTTTAGTGGAAAACATAAGAAAACATCTCAGTTACTCTGAAATCAGTAAATATATCTTAAACAGGACACAGAAAAAGGTGTTCATCATAAAAGAATAAAGATTACAAATAAATATTTGACCACATTAAAATAAGAGCTTCTGATTATCAAAAGAAAATGAGAAAAATATAAAAAGATAACCCACAGAGATGCTCTCAATTTATATATATGACACATAACTTGTATTTAGATGTATACAAATATTTCCAAAAAAATACAAAAATCCTATAGAAAAGTTGCCAAATGTCTTGAACAAATACTTCAAGAAAAAAATATCCAAATGCCTAGTAACATATGAAAGGTGCTTAACTTCATTAGTCTACCTGCCAGCAATTGATAAGGATGTGGAAGGCTTGAACCTGGTAATGTTATTTCACATCTTTGAGTCTCTGTAAATGGAGAGGAAAATAATATATTCCTCACATGAGTAAGTGCCTTAGGACATATTAACTGTTTAGAATAATGCTTGACATAATAAGCACCCCCTAAGCTTAAGCAATTAATAGTAAAACAACAATGAGACTTCATTGAACTCTCATCAGATTGGCAAAAATTATTAAGTGAGACAACACCAGGTGTGATAAGATATGAGGAAACAGAAACTAATATATTTCTGGTGAAAATATAACATCAATTTGAAAAGCAATTTGGCAACAGTAAAATTGGAGATGCACATACTGTAAATAGCGTTTCTACTTCTAAGAGTCTAAAAATAAATCTTACCCATGCACCTGTAAAATCTTACACACATGCATTTTCGCAAGTGTACACAGATGTTCATAGTAGCCACACTGCTAAATTTTTAAAACAAAGTGCAATGTTGAGTGATAAACCTGGCTTCAAAAGATTGTATACAACATTGATGGTATTTGTGTCATTTAAAAAACAAAAATGTTAATTCACGTTATTTATGGATACAGGCACATGTAGGGAGAGAAAGAAAGGAAGGGAAAGAAGAAGGGAGAGAGGGAAGGAGGAGAGGAGGGAGGAGAGGAGAAAGAAAGAGAGGGAGAGAATATGACAAAATATTAATGTACTTATAATTTCTGTGGTGTTTATACAGGCACTGTATAGCTGGTTAAAGATCATGGAGTTGGCAAGACCAAATCTGGCCTGCCACATGTTTGTGCAAATAAAATTTTATTGGAATTTAACCATGCTCATTTGTTTATAAGTCATCTATGGCTGCTTTTGCATTTTAGCGGCAGAATAGAATGATTGTAACAGAGACCTTGTGGCCTGCAAATTCTCAAATATTTCTTACCCGATTCTTTACAGAAAAAAATGACCAATGCTTGGTGTAGAGTATAAGATGTACTTTTCCCAAATATTTAAAGTATTTTTAATTTCAAAAATATGTATGATAATGTAGTGACTTGTGAAGGAAATTGATTTTTTGAGTGATTTTATTGAAAGCCCTTGTTAATGGTAACTTGTTAAATTCTAATTTCTTTCAAAGGTGAAACTCAGAAAAACCTATATTTAGTCATGAGAAAAATTCATTAACCTATATTTCTTCATTTGTAGAAATAAAGAGGATATAAGTTTTTTACATGATAATTCATGCCCCCAATAAAATTTAAATAAAAGTCCTACTTTTCTGGCTTCAGCTCTTAATCCTCAGAATCGTTAAACCTCCTTCACTTACTTTTTACGTATTTCTGTACTCCAGAATTTGGAAGTCATAATAGGCAATATTTTAATAGGCAACATATCCATAATAGGTAATATTTATTTAACTGAAACCTGAATATGAGGGAGGATAGTAATTTAGTAAAATAGATCAATTAAACCCTGAAGGTAATGGCTCAAGACACCGTAGACATTTTTTATTTTCTATTCATTTATTTATTTTTGTTCACAAAATAATATAGATATAGAAACAACCTAAATGTAGCAGCCCAGTAAATAGATTTTAGGGGAAAAATGAACAATGGCAAAAATGGTGCTGCTAGTGGAATAAAAAATAATTAAAAAATAATTAGAAACTGAAACTATTAGAAGTGAATGATTAATTGGATGGGGGAACATGGATCACTAAAAATTGTTTTAAGATGATCTTTTTCCTTTTGGAACAGTTGATACCATAGACAGAGATAGGGAATACAGAAATAAAAAGCAGATTTAGGGAGGTGAGGGGCAGAGACATGTGGGGCAGGCATAACATGGTAAGTTTTGGTAAGTTGTTTGCAGTGATTTGTGAGCGGCTCAGGGGGTGATGATAGCCCGTTGGCAGATATATGTTCTGCCTTGGAATTCCTGTAAGATGTCTACACGATGGCTGTAAATTGAAAATGACCACCGTACAAATAATGCTACAAATAACGAGAGTTGCCTAGTTAAAACAAAGCAAAACAAAGGTCCTGTGACACAATTGTGGAATGTCATTATTGAAGGGCAGACAGAGCAAGAAGATGCAGCTGTCATCAAAACAGAATAGCCAAGAACAGAAGGAAAACCTGGAGCAGAGATGGCAGGAAGGCCACATGTGCTTCACACCTGAAAGGCCACAGGAAAATACAAAAGGACCCAGGAGCGGCCACTGGGTTTGGCCACAGTCTTAGCAGTTGGTTTTAGCCAAAGCGTTTCCAGGGGAAGGTGTGGGGATGGAGGTGGAGGATGAAATAAAACAGACGGTTGAAAGTGAATGTGAAGTGAGAAATCAGAAGCATCAAGGGTTGACAGCTCTTCAAGGACGCCTAAATAGGAAAATTGGGAAAGAGAATAACAGTACCTAGAAAGTGAATCCAAGCCAAAGGAAGGTTTTGGATTTTCAGAATGGGAGACAATTAAGCATCTTTCTTCTGAAAGAAAGATATTTTTAGATAAAAATCTGGAGAAAATTAGATAACACACAATGGAGCATGTACCTTGAAGCAATGGACAACAATGTGTTAAAAACCACATGTGGAAGAAATATTGTAACTGGGAACAAGAAGAGAGATACCTCATCTGAAAAGATGGAGAGAAATATGGGATAAAATGTAGATAAGTTTAATTATTTGGACAGTTGAAGTTCATACCCAATTGACTTCAAATTATTTTTTAAGCAGAAGATAAGAGTCATTTGCCAGGAGTGAAAAGCATTTGAGTTTGGCTTATTTTGAGGATTGGTTAGGGTTGGATTTCTAGACAGTTTGAACCAATGGAATGTTAGAATAGCTTCGAAGGAATTCCCTTGTAACAGGAATAAGTACACTATACAGGTATCTTCACATATTGGAATCTGTCATAATTCCAGCTCAGCAATTTTGGGGGTCAGTCATCATATTTTTTTTCCTAATACTGCCACTAATAGGAGATTATGTTTTTTGCCTGTTTGTTTTAGTGTTTACTATTACTATTTAAAGAAACTATGAAAAGCTGAAGTATCGGAAGTATATGTGAAATGCACAGGGAGAATTCCACAGGTTATATATTATGTACTGAATCCTTAAATTATTCAAATTGTTTCAAGCATTTTCTATTCTATCTGGAGGCATCTTAGTTTTAGAAAAACCAATTCCAGAATGTTTCGTAAGAGTCAGCTGATTTTTCTGCAATCAGTCTTCTACTTGATTTATTGCTTGATAAGAAAAAATACTAATTAAGTTGAATTTACTGCTGGCTTATGATTATCGGAATATTGACATTTTAACACTGATTAGACTACACTCCTAATCCTATTTTCTTGATAGTGTCCTGTATCACTGCATTGGGTAATGAGAAAATTCTTATCTTTTTTCCTACTTATGTCTTAAAAATGTTTTTATCCAAGTAAAATTAAAGAAAAAACGTATATACCTTTCATATTTTCAATAAAAGCTATCACATATATGTATGTTAACCCAACCACTGTGTATGTTATTATAATAGCTAAGTGTAAGAGGTTGTTTTTTTCTGTCAGATAATTTTCTGAGGCTTCCAAACATAAATATATATATTTTGATAGCTGCCAATCTTAGTCTCTTGAGTATGGTACATTCTGCAATTTTTTTTCAGTCTCAGTGTACTGGCGCTAATATTTTATATATTTTAAAACATGCTGAGCACTATTAGATTCATTTCCAGTCTCCCTGTTTCCTTCCCTAACCCAGGAAAAAGCTGGCTATTTTCATTATACTACCTATAATGTTCCTTCTGGAACACATTTTGTAGAGTTTTGAAAATCACAAATCCAAAAATGTGTGCTTTTTTTTTTTTTTTGCTATGTTAGAGAATTGCTGGAGGAAAGAGAGAAAGGTTGACTATGTTTATTTTACTCGAAGAAAAACTAAAAAAAACCCCACAAATATGTGCTAAAAATGTTTTCTGCAGTTGTAGGGACAGAAAAACCTTCGTTATTCATCATAAGAGTCTCAGCCAATGCTCCTATACCAAAAGACAGATTGACAAGAGAAAAGCATGACAAATTTATTTAATCATATGACTGTACAAAAAGGGTGTGATATGATCATGAAAGTGCTTTCATTATAGGCATAAAGAGCAGGCAGGTGTTTTGTGCCCAGTCCTTTGAATAACTCAGAGACTGTGTGCATGACCAGCTTACTTTATGTGGGCTGGACTGTGTGGGCCTATGCACTTTTACTAGGGATCTGGTTAACTCTGCCTGCTGTTCCAAAGGTAGGACCCTTGGCAGCTGTGGCCTGTGATTCTAGTCTACTTCATTGAACTGAGAATTAAATACTGTACAAGATATTTATTTGACTTTATGTAGGTAGATTTTTAAAAATAAAAAAGATTTCATAAATAATATTCATCTTTGCATTCTGCCCAGCACATACAGTATGTACTCCTTAAAAATTCCTTGACTTTGTTCTGGAGCCCGACCACCTGGGTCCAAACCTGATTCTGCCATTTATTTAGCTGTTTGACTTTTGGAAGTTACTTAATTGTTCTATGCTATACTTTCCTTTTTTTGTGAAATGCGTATAATCATAGAGGATTTTCTGAGGACTAAATGAGAGGGAGAGAGTGTGTGTGTGTGT
>CM052449.1:1284940-1370422 GCA_028533085.1 Varecia variegata | reverse complement strand
TTTTTTTTTTCCCCCTGCATAGCAATCTGCTTCTACTGTTCTGCTTCCCAGCATCTTATGATTTTATTTTATAAAAATACTCAGTGTTATCAGTAAATAGGAAAGTCTTTGAAACCACCATATGTACAGACTATTTCTTTATTGAGATGTTCTACATTGTGTTTATGTCAATAATGTATGATTTTAAAGAAACTCTGTTTCTTAGGAAAAAAATAGTTAAAATTCATGGGGTCTATATATAATGTATGCCTTTCCTTTTTCAGAGAATAATAGAATTCTTGTAGTAAATTGTATTCTTAATCTAAATGTTGATAACCTCAAGATATAGGATTTATATACAAAATGAAACAAGGACAAAGTAACATGGTGTGCCCAACAGTTCCATATGACTACAACCCAGTTTCTATCCTTCAGTTCATTGTATCTAAACCTGGGGGCCACTATATTTGCTACCTTAAAGCAAGTTTAATCTTAATGGAATCAGAGATTGACAGATTCACATGCTGTACAGATTGCTGAAGTGGTAAACAAATCCAGTGGAACCGGACACCGTACAACGTTGAGATGAATTAGGAAGCTACTTGAAAAAGAACAAACTATATTTTTGATTATTAGATTCACAGAAACAGAAACTCTCTGAATTTAAATGAGAGACAAAAACAGTAAAAGAATTGATCTTTAATAAAATATTTTGAGGCTTTGGAAGATACTGAAAAGGCAGAAAATATTCAAACAAATCAAAAAGCTCACAAAATAACCCAGATCAGACTAGTACAAAGTTAATAACTAAAATGAACAGTAAGGAAAACACATTATTTTTTACTCTTTGTCTTAAAAGAGTTTCATAAAGTGAGCTCCTAAACTAAGTGGCTCACTTGTACAAAACAACAAAACAAAAAAATTAAAAACCCAAAACCAAACAACTTAAAGTTTAGCTAAGTTAATATGTTTAAAATTTTTATTTAAATTTTATATGTATTAAATTGTGCATTATATAGTTTAAAAGACCAACTAGTACTATAAATTTTGTTTAAAAAAGAATTTCCTATATCTTCTTGTACTCTTCCACTCCAACTTTAGCTCCTCAAAAGCAACCATTTTCTACTTATTCACTCGTTCCTTTCATCATTTAGTTCCATGTTTCTAGATAATAACCATCTAATACCATTTTATTTACATATATAATTAAAATAGGTATAAATAATGTAATATACTTACATCTGAACTTTAGGAATAAAACATAGCAGCTATAGTTGGATTACCCTTTCCCCAAAGGAAACCACTATCCTAAAGTTTGTTTTTTATTATTTTTATTTGAGCTATTTGTAATAGCTCAATCTATTTTTGTCATCATATTTCGGAGAGTAAAAGTACTGTAAGGTTGATTCTTCTATTATGGAAGTGTGCACACTGCTGAATTCTTTTTTTTTTTTTTTTTGTAAATGGAGTAGAATGTGCTGGCTCACTTCATTCTCTAGCCATGGGGGGAACCTTGAAAACTGAGGTGTGCTAATGACTCTTACAGCCTATTAGGAATCAGACTCCACAGAGTGATCTAAGCAAGTAGATCTGGTCTATGAGGGAGCAGAGTAACAGATGGGAAAAGTGAGTTAGAAGGGTGAGTTGGAGTCTCTGCTCTGCTGCTGAGTTTTCTTGACAGCTGCTTTGACCGCTTCAATCATTAATAAAATTAATGAGAATTTGGCTGCGGGAAGAATAAAGACAAGATCTTGAGAAATCAACCATTAAGAGAGAGAGAGATGTACGAATGTTTGAACAATATGAAAGAGGCTTTTGGTCTAGAAATTGTTTCTGAAAATTATATTTCTGGATCACTTACTTAAGACTCATCTCGGTGTTTTCAAAAAATAGGTTTTATTCAGACCCATTGAATCAGAATTTGTACTGTGGGGGTCTAGAAATTTGCATATTAACAAGCCCTCCTTCTGCCCAAATGATTCTGATATATGTATGTATATATATACATACATATGTACACATAAAAGCTTGGGATAGTGACAATAGTATCCTATTTCAAGATGTTCATTCCATTCTATAAACACCCAAAGCTGCTGCAGAGGTTTCCATTTGGTTTCCATTTTAGCACCTGACTTTTAGAGCAGCCACTCTGATTTCATTTCTAGAGTCACTACCTAGAATAAACCTGAACTGGTAACAACTTGCTATTCCATTGTGGGGAGGGAAGAAGTGGCAGGGGGAGAGAGAGAAAGAGATATCTTGATTTATTCATTCCAGGGAAATTTTTTCACAAGGACTGGAAATTAAATTGATAGTGTACTTTATTTTTTGTAGTATGCCTCTCTGATACGTGAAAAGCTTTAAAGTTATTTCACAAATGGGATGTAAAACTGGATTTCCCAGTATTTCTAACATAGTGCTGAAAATGTTTAGACTGCATATTCAAAGATAACTTTCCATTTTGCTGAAATATAAATTTAGGTAATTATTCACAATCAGTTTTTCAAAAAAAAAAAAAAACAACATAAAGGCCATGATGTTTACTACCTTAAACAAATAAACAAAAACCCAAGACTGAGTATCAACCAAGTCAGTATTGGTAAATGTCATAGGTAATTTTATACAAGTTTTATTATAGACAAATCCCTTCCTGGAGTTGAATGCTTTGCATCAGCATCTCCAGGCTTACAGTGCTTGCTAATTATGGTGTTCTGAATTGATTTTCCATAAATATCCACTTAATGTGTTATAGCATTGATTGAAGCAATTATAGAAAGACCTGCAAATCAGGGATAGAGCCCGTGTGGGGAGGCATGGGGTGGGATATGTGATCTTTGCCTACACAGGAAGCAAGTCACATGGCAGCTGGAGGATAGCTGGGATTGTTGAACAGCAACCCACTCTTGGCGCAGGTGTTTGGAATCCAAAGTAATTACCTCGATGTGCATATCTGAGTTTGTCATTGCCACTTAGCATCTCGGCTGCCCAGTGGAGGAACACTAAACAAACACAGAGAGTTTGGGACCAAATTTATAAATTTGCTAGCAAAATCAATTTTTTCAGGGTATTTGCTTGGATCTGTCTAGCACAGATGACCAGATGGGCTCAGAAATCACACTGTTTTCCATCCATTATGCTTGAGAGTCTGGATATTCCCAGTTGGTAGCTGTTGAAAATCGTATGTTCTAATAAGATCTCTAAATCCTGAAGACAAGCTCTGAATATTAAGAGATTTTAATGGCAAAGCTGAACTGATAGTTTGGCTCAAGAATTCCTCCATGAGAAAAAACACGTAGGGTATACGTAGCATCTTGGTCCTAAATTTTAAGGTGCCAACTGAGAGGCCCTGAGCCATCTTGTATACTGCTGTATGTTTCTGCCTGTCATTCTGTCTCTTTACATCATTAAAGGATATTTTTTAGAAATAGTTCAGGATTTAACATGTAATCTCCAATAAAATACTTTGTAAATAATGCTTCTTGTAACACAGCTTCTGTAAGCCAAATCATGAGATGGTGAAGTCAGTACTAGGCCGTACTGTTCACTTGGAAATAACTATATGATGCATAATTATGTTAATTATCTTCATTTTTGTCCTAATTATTACTTCAAATATTTTATACTTATATTATCTCATTGGCCTTAAATTGGTCACTTGAATTTTATATGAATAACTTAACTTATATAGTTTCTTTAGCTATATAGTAAAGTCATTGTGGGAAGAAAAAATGATGTTCGTCTCTTTTCATCAACTATAGCAACTATTACTGTACCTTGTATGTCCTAAATAATAATAACATCAAATATTTATGCATCATTTATTATGTGCTAAATGTAGTTCTACATACTGTATCTACAACTCATTTAATCATGATAATAATCCAATACCATGAGGATAGATACTATCTCCATTTTGTAGATGTGGAAATTGAGTAACAAAGTGGTTATTCGACTTGTTCTAAGTTCAGAGCTACGAAATGTCAATGGTGGGATTTCAACGCAGGAAGTCTGGCTTCAGACTCTGTGTGTTTTTAATCCAAAAAAAATGAAAAGCAGTTAGAAAATATTTGATGATTTATTTGAAAAACATTCCTACTTTATATAAAGCACAAGGAACAATCATTCATTCATTCATTCATCAGTTGTTTATTGAGGCCCTTTGATTTATCATCACTGTGCTATGCACAGAGAGACTAAAGCAATAAATGAGTGGAACAAATGCATTTTAAGGAGGGAAACAGACAATAAACAAGCTGAGCTCGCTTCTGATAAGAAAATAGGGGGCGATAATGGTGCTTTAGATTGGTTGGCCAGGAAAGAACCCTCTGAGCAAAAGGCAATGAGAGAAAAAGAAAGAGGAGAAGCCAGACATACGAAGAGCAGAAAAGCACTGGAGGTAGAGGGAAAGCAGATGAAATCATTGAAGCAGGAAAAAAGTGTGTTAGAGGAACAAACAGTAAGCCGCATCATTTGCATATGTCGAGTGAGTAGGACTGTTATAAGTTAATTTTCGTATGGTTACACTCTAACCCTAGTACCTCAGAATATGACTGTTTGGAGATTGGGTCTTTAAAGAGGTGAAATGAGGTCATGTGGGTGGGCCCTAATTCACTATGACTGGTGTCCGTAAAATAAGAGGAGATTAGGACAGGCACAGAGAGGAGATCATGTGAAGACACAAGAAGTAGGTCATCTAGAGCCAAGGAGAGAGGGCTCAGAAGAAAACAACCTTGCCCAGGTCCTTGATCTCAGACTTCTAGCTCCAGAATCATGAGCAAAGATGTTTCTGTTGCTTAAGCCACCCAGTCTGTAGTACTTCGTTAAGGCAGGTGTGGCAAACTGGGACAGGGAGTGTGGTATGAGGTGGTGCTGGAAGGAGAGATGGGGCCAGATCATCAGTGTGGTGGTAAGAAGTTTGGATTTCATTTTAAAGACAGCGAGAAGCCAACAATAAATATTAAGTACGGTGGTGGCATTGTATGATGGAGGCTTTGAGAACATCACTAGCTGCTTTGTGCAGAAGAGTTGTCAGGTAGAAGGAGTGACAACAGGAGTCTGCCTTTCATCAGAAGAAAGAGGGTGATTATCTGGATGAAGGTGTAGGCACTGGAATCACAAGGCATGTAGATATTTGAGGTATATTTTAAGAATAAAAGTGATGGGACTTGTGGATGGGTTGTATCTTAACAGCGAAGGGAAAGCAGTAATCAACTCTGACTCTTAGACTCTCTGGTTTTATATGTTTGTATCAAAACTACGCTGTTTGATGGATACTTCTAAATGCTATTTTTACGAGGTTCTAAATTATGCTTCTCCACAGATCATGAGAATAGAATACTGGTACACAATCAAAGAAAATGCTCACTGGGTGACATTTCTAACATGGTAGGTGGATTTGACCAAATGCAACTACATATACTCCATCATTTGATCCCTCTGAAATTAATGGTTAAATGGTTGCATCCAAGAATCTATAGTTGTGGACTGAAGAAATGATAAGTTGTCCTTGAGTATCAACCCACCCAGACATTCCTAAACACCACATATAAATAAAACTTTTCCGATATTGTCAGAATAAATCAGCAGTTAGGAAACTATAGCCCACTGCTTCTTTTTGTAAATAGGGTTTTGTTGGAATACAGCCACGCGCACTCATTTACAACATTGTCTGTGTTGTAAATGTTTGCCTTGTTATGGCAGAGCTGATTAATTGTGACAGAGACCATATGGCCCACAAAGCCAAAAATATTGATTAAAATGTTTATGGACCCCTGGACTAGATAGTTAAGTTAGGATCATAGATACTGGTTCCAAGTTATTCCTGGAGAAGTCTTTATTTGACAGTATGTTCACTGATAACCTGGGTCCATATCAGCACTCCCCGCATAAAGACCAATGTTTAAAGAAGTTCTGAGGGCACCAGAGAGAGGACTCAGTAGAAAACTAAGTGATGAAATCCCCAGATCGTGTATTAGTTTCCCAGGGCTGCTGTAACGGAGTACACCACAGTATGGATTCAAACAACAGAAATGTACTGTCTTTTATTTCAGATGGCTTGGAAGTCCACAGTCAAGCTGTCAGCTGAGCCGTCCTCTCTCTAAAACCTGTAGGGGAAATACCGTTTTTTGCCTCTTCCAGCTTGTGCTAGACCCAGATGTTCCTTGGCTTGTGGCGACATAACTCCAGTCTCTGCTTCATCTTTACGTGGAATTCTCCCTGTGTGTCTTCAAATCATCTTCCCGCTATCCGTGTCTATCTCAGTGTCTGAATTTCTCTTTTTTATGACACCAGTCATATTGGATTAAGACTCACCCTTATTACTTCATTTTAATTTTATTACTTCTGTTAATACTCTATCTCCAAATAAGATCATATTCTTGGGTACTGGGGCTTAGGACTTCAACATAACCTTATTTAGGGAGACAAAATTCAACAAGTAACAGAGAATTGTATAGCCATACACATTCTAAGATTGTCATGTATTTGTAGCAGGGACTATCTATGAATCTCACCTTCCCTTCAGGGATATTGTCTCTCAGAAAACGTTCACTAAATCCATGCCCTGCAACATCCAAATATCCATCTTGGTAGTGTATGGGAAAGAAAATTTCTAGATCCCTCAATCATAAAAATTATTTCCTGCACAACAAATTCAGAATGAAATGCAATAATGCAAGGGTTTTTCGCTCATCACCACAGTAGATAGAAAGGGTATTGTAAGTAATCTAAGCTTCATAAATGATATTTTCAGAAAAGTAAAATAAAAGAAATCAAGTTGAAAAAAAAACCAATATGTTAAATACCTGATAGACCATGATAGAACCTAATAAGAGATTTTTTTTAAAAGTGCTGCAAAGGTTGAATGGAGGACAGAGCCTACCTGATTGGGAAGGTGGTATGAAGATGTGCCGTGTAAGATGGTTTGATAGAGACCACTGATTTCCCACCAGAGAGTCATGCTCCCTGCTAATAACGTAGAGCTGTTCCAGTTTAGGAGTAGATGCTTCGCCAGGGACCATATTTCTCCAACCCCCTTGAAATTAGGTGGGGCCAGATGACTAGTTCTCACCAGTGAAAAGCAGACAGAAGCAATGTGTGTGACTTCTCTGGCTGAGGGGATTAAGAAACTATCTTCCTTCCCCACCACCTCTTCCCCATCTGCTGGCTGGGCATGGATGCTGAGGTTGACCTTGGAGGATTCGTGTTGAAAATGGTCCTCTTGAATGACTCTGTGAAGCAGACTACCACCTTCACCACCGCACCTCACGCCACTGGCCAAGAATACTTGTATTGAAGGATTATGTGGACAAGAAACACATCTTTATTCTGTTAAGTCACTGAAGCTTTAGAGTTTACCTGTTTTAGAAGCTAATATTATCCCAACAAATGCAGATGGGTAGCATTGAAACTGCAAAGATAGGGGCAGAATGAGGAGCTTTCTGGTAGAGACTGGCCTAAGGAATAAAGGCACAGAGGTGAGAAATTACGAAAAAGGAAGAAGGTCAGTTTGCTAGAGCACCTCTACTAAGCTATAATTGGAGGTGAGCCTAAACAATTAGGTCTTGATCATATAATGGAGGCTTTTGAATACCAAAATGGATATTCATATTTAATTCATAAGGCAGTAGAGAGCTGTTAAAAAATTACGACCATGGGTGTTATATATTCAAAGGCACTCATGGAATGATTTTTTATACTTAAGTGTACCATGACTCATTGAAGAAAGGAATAAAGGATTATAGCAGCTTTTGAGTTATTAATCTAGTGGTGATGTGTAGGAAGGTTTGGATGGAGGAGAGGAAGTGAGAAACTCACATTAAAGGATGTTGCCATATTTCAGTTTAAATCGGGGATCTACAAACTTTTCTCACGGGGCCGATAATAAATATTTCAGGCTTGCAGATCGTAGTCTGTTTTGCAGCGACTCCACTCTGCCTTTGTAGTGTGCAGGTAGTCACAGACCACAGGGAAATGAAGAGGCATGGCTGTGTTCCCACAGAACTGTGTTTATGAAAGCAATTGGCCAGCCCAGGGCTTGAATTTTCCCACCCTGATCTAGATGTAAAGGCAGCAAGACTTTAACTATAGGGGCAAAGAGGAAATGAATGTGATACATATTTGGAAATCAATCAAATAAAACTTGCCACATTAGTGTAGCTCTTTCCATGTGGACTTTAAAAGCCAACATACCTCTTTCTCTGCCCCTAGACTGGGAGCTCTGTGAAGTAAAGTCTCTGCACCTTTTTATTGAGAACACAGTAATTACTCAGTTAAATATTTAATTAATTGGATAAATTTTGACTTGAAGATGGACAGTGAGAAAGAATTAACAAAGGTTCGAATTGTTTCAGAGTGTCTATAAAGCTTGAGTGCATGGAAAATAGTCATGCCATTATTAGAAATGTTTATGATTTTGAACAACTCATTTAACCCTCCTACACCTGGATGTCCCAGTGGCATCTCAGAATGAACAGGTTTAAAATGCCGCATTTGATTTCCCTTCTTCCTGCGCCACAAAATGTGATCTTCCAGTGTTCTCTATCTTCATCATTTTCTTTGCCATCTATGCAGTTACTAGAAACAGAAATCCTATGAGCCACCCTTGTCCCCTTCCTTAGGGGAATAAATACAATTTGGGGGAAGGGGGAATCTATGTCTTTAGATATTCCCATAGTACCTTTGAATTTCATTTTTAAAAGTCCATCTATTTCTCCCTATCATGATTTTTCATCTGGATCACTGCAAAAGACTCCTGCTTCCAATATTGCCCTCCTTGCATTCTCTACGTAATTAAACCCATTACTTTTCTGGTTAAACTTTTCAATGATTTCCTATTGGATTTGGCATAAATCCGTATTCCATGTCATAACCTACAAGGACATCCATGATTAGTCTCTTACTCACATCTCTCACCTAGTGTCAAGGCCACTCTTCACCTTATCCAATATTAGCCAGTCATTGTTGCTGTTATTTCCTAAAAATCCTCACGCTCCTTTTTGCTTCCCGGTATTTTTGCCTCCCCTTCTTTCTGTCTTGCTCTTCCCTACTCTCTTTGCATGGTAGGCAGGTGTAGTGCCTTTGTGCTTAATCCAGTAAGATAGAATTCCCCCAAATTCCCTCTGTGTATAGTTCCAGGTTAGCCTTGCATGCAAGAAATATTTTGCATGAGATTACAAAGGTGGAAGTGAAGTGGCAGCCACAGTTTTTCTTAACTCTCTGAATGACGGTACAGGCCACCAAGCACTCAGGGTACCCCAGGCATCTCACTGATATGGCGGCTTGAGTTCTGTGGTATGGCAGCATCCCAATCCACAGCTCTTCCAGCTTTGGCCGGATCTCCTCCTTCATCTTCTCTGACTCCTCAGCCTATGTATGCAGCCCTAGAGAAGTGACAGCTACTTCTGCAGGTCACCTACAGGATCAAGGTTGGAACTCTTGAATGACAGACATGCTTCTATCACATCCTTCCTCCCCTGGTCAAATGTTGGTGAACTCTTCAAACCTTGATGAACTTTAGAATTTACCCTTTAGATCAAATAAATTTGTGTTCTCACCTCATCTGAAGATTTATCAGTGCCTATGTTATGACTACTGCATTCTAGTTTTTAGACATTTGGTGTAATGTTGTCTAACTTACCCCCCTTGTTGTAGACAAAGCAAGTGAATCTTTCATCTTCCCTCGGATTATCTGTAGTCTACCAGGGACTATCTCTATATTCTCATCCCCAAAGAAACCCTTAACTATCCCTTTTTTTTCTATAGGCTCCTACATGGTAGTCAACTCTTTTAAGCACCACTCTGCCTCCTCTTTGAAGTTCCTTTAACCCTTCCTGCCTCACTATCCAGATCCCCATCATTACCACTACAATGGAATGGGCATGATTTTTCTAGATCTTATCATGAATACTATTTATTGAATTCATGAGAGCACTCAGTCTTTTGGTATCAGTTGCCCTAAGAGGGCAAATTGTTTAGACCTATCACTTTGACGGCTTTCCCTCTTTCTCCACCAGCCCTTCATATGTAGACATTCCCCTGACTGGTGTAGTGCTACATGTCAGCTCTAATATCCCAGGCCTTACTGGAAATATTTGAACCCACAAGAAAACCCATTGTTCAGCTTGGAGAATCAGGTACAACAGACAAGACTTTATACTCTGTATCTCTAACTTTTATTATTATTATTATTTTTAAATTTTTTGTCACGACGGTGTCTCACTACGCTGCCCAGACTGGTGTGAACTCCATGGCTCCAGCGTGTATCCCTAGCACTTGTGTGAGTGGGCTGCACTGACCCAGGAAAATCAGAGGATGGGGCTCGAGAAAGCCTTTGACTCTCCAACCCTAACCCAAACATAGATATTTCATTATGGCTCTCCACATTTCTTTTCTTACCTTTTGAGACTTCCATGTGGCGTGCTAATGTTTCTTTGTTTCTCCCACAACAAGTATTTCTCATCTGGCCAATGACATTGTCCTACAAACCAATTTAGCAATCCCCATATTCTGCCAGTTCCACCTTTAATTTTGGGTAAGAATCAATCCCTGTGTCCTGTTATTCCAATAGACTGCTTTTCTCCCAGGAGTCTGAGAGAGTCTTTAGAAAATGATGCTTTGGGGGATTAGACCTGATGTCTCGGTATGTGTGAAGGGGCTATGCCAATTGGAGTTTCTCCTAATTCTCACCGTAGTCCTACAGAAGGCTGTCACACATAATGGGCTCTCAACAAATGAAAGCCCTGGTGAGAACTGTTCACTTCACTCTGCATATGAGGATTGCTCTCCATTCCAGCTTGTCTTTTCTTGAATCCTTTCTCATTTGAACAGTTGTAAAGGTTAGGTTGAAAAAGAAATTGTTAATTGCTACCTGGTATGATGAAGAGAGACCTAGGTGCATTTTTGCACACCTTGTTCCACTGAAATGAAGGGGAACATTCATTTCTTCATGAGTGGGAAGATCATTTGATCTTCAGATCAAGAAAGATGAATCTCCATTGACAAAAGATAAATATTAATAACTTCCAATGTTTGTTGGATCACTTGTGCATATTGTTAATTTTCTGTCTCTCTCAAACACACGGATGCACCACAAATACACAATTTTAAGACAAACAAAACAGCCAGAACACAATGAAGCTGTTTCTATGGTAGAAGCCAGTGATGACTTTAATGTATACTGTTAAGTCCTGTCCATGAGCCTTTAGTTTTTTCTTCAGACGTTCTCAGGCCTAGTCCTGTGACACTCAGGTTTTGTTTTACAATAGAGGAAAACATTTTTTTAACTTGTGTCATCCTAAAGTGAAAAATCACAATTGCAGTGAGTGTGTGGTTTCCATCTTCCCACCACCCTTCAACACCACACCTGTACCTCCTATCCATTCGGAAGTATTAGGATGTCTCCAACAACTGTGATAACAGTGCCTGTTACTTTAATGGGTTAGGGGTATTGGATTAGCTATACCTTCGACTTTATTGAGCTAGTGCTTTCTACTTTATTGGGTTAGAAAATAGGATCTTAGTTCACCTTGTGACTGTGACTGTTGTTTACCTTTTAATCCTAGCAAAGCCTGGTAATAACATCACAATGAGATTTAATATATCTTTCTGTATGAAGTGATAAAAGGTGAAAAGCCAACATTCAAAAATATCTACTCATATCCGTGAATTAATTGGCAAATAGAAATTGTAAAATGGTAAGATATATATACTGATTATAACATAGTGAAGTCTATATTGTCCTAAACTCTAGTTTAGGGTTGTCACTCAGAACAATTTAATAGCAAGAGACAGTTTTCACAAATAGTAATTTTCTGTTCTTCACTATTTTCCTTCATTCAGATCTTTCCTTCATTCACTTTCTATAAAAACTGAAAGTACCTTTTGGCTTCAGCGAGTGTTAGCAGTTGCTTCTTTCTGCACCTCACCATGTTATCAGCCTTTAGGTGAGTTTAAAACTTCTAATAAGACGTAACACTGCACAGGGGACCTGTTTCTGGTCTTACGATCTAAGAAAGACCTGTCTGTTTGGGCAGACACCCTGCTCTTTCACACGTGTGGGTTCTTTCCTTTCAGGAGTGGGTAATACGGGTCTACTGGTTTCCAAAAGCCCCTTTTGTATTGTACAATTTTGGGATTCATTAAATCTCTCTATAAGGTTAATGAGCTGTTACAAATTGGGAAGATACCAGTTCTCAAAACACACCTTGGCTAAAATTCATGATCAATTCCATGCAGCCTTTTCTGTTAAATCTCTGAAGAAGTCTGAATTAAGGATTTAACTTATTGACCTCCTAATTAAATATCATAATTAGAATGTAGAAATGTGAAATTTAAATGCCCTTAACTTTCCATTGAAACTGACAAAAGTTTCCATGTAAAAAATTATAAACAATTTAAAAGAGAATGTTATTAACATTTAAATATATCAAGAATTCGATCTTTATATAAATTTTATTTAAAGTTGAATTACCACCATCTATATTTTTTAAATTAAAAAAGTACTTAAAAAGCGAAGCATGTTTTCTCTCTGGATCATGGTGTTTTGTTATTTTATTTAATAAATAGTTTGCTGTAGATTTAGTTTTATACTGGTAAAATACTAAGCTGTCTATAATTGTTCCTATTATTATATGTGCAGAAAGAGAATACACTTTCAGGGAAAGAATTGTGATGAAAAGCTAGGAGATGATGATGTGTTTAACTGTTAAAATATTTACAAAATGCCCAGAAAAAAATATATGTTGGGCATTCAAATAAGAAGGTCTCAAATTGAGTTCAGAGATGTTAATTTGCCTTCTGGTCTCTCTATTAGAGCCCTGCTTTTTATCTACCATTTCTTCCTCTCTAGGACTCACAGCAGCTCTCAACTCAAGGAGTTATTTAGTCAGAACTCCATAATCTCCATGGTTCTCCACAGTATAGCTCTTTTATAGCCAGCTAACTTTACATTTTTACTGCCTCAATCTGTCCAGACACCTTAATGTGCCTGTATCCATATATTTATTTTTGTTTTTTGCTTTTCATTCACAAGCTTACATTTTTATTTTATTTTTCCCACTGAGTTGTCCGTGTCAGTTCAAGTCCCACCATTCCTCAAAATATTAACACACAGTGAACGGAGTAATCAGAGGCAAAATATAAATCTATATAAGGAACCCATAACCACGTCTAGCAAACAGATGAAGCTCAGTGAATATTGGTATGTCTGTATCTATATCTACCTTTGTCTATATCTATGGACAGAGGAATAAAGAGAACAAATTATGTATATGGCAAAAGAAGAAGAAAGGAGACCTTCTTCTGAAGTCCATAAAATAAAATGTTTACTAGTTCAAAGGGTGAAATCAAAGAGATGAAAATTATATTTGAACCTGATATTCCCTAGGGGGTATCTTGCCTTTGAACAGAAATTCCCAATCTCATATTCTCTTATTAAGTGCTCCAGCCCGTCACATCTGTTCTCTGTTCCTCCTTGCAAGAAGCCATTCTAAAGCAAGCCCTGCTGTGTGTGCATAATAAAAACCCTTCAGAAAACCCCGTTTTAACAGATCATTGAATATTATTGCTTGTGAGGGGGTAAAAATCCAAGATTCCAGATCAATGCGATTTTTATGCTTTTTGGCTTAATTTTTGTATTAGGATACTTAAACAGAAAAGTGCATGCCACTTCTAAAATAACAAACCCTCAAATAAAATCCATATGCAAGGAAATTGAATGTTTCTTAATAAACAAACAAGCAGAATCCTCCCTATATTGCCTAGAGACGTAGGTCGTAGGTGAAAGATGTACCTTAAACCAGTCTGTTGAAGGGACGTCTGGTCTGTCTGGACACCAGTCCAGTTATCCAGTGCGAGCCAACAAGCACTGCAGAAATAGACATATCCTCCCTCGTCTTGTTTCGAACTCCTAATATGATGGTGCAGCTTTACTTAGTAGTTATGGTATTTACAGGTGGAGGAGAGTGCAGCTGAGTTTTATGAGGACAAATGAATCGAAGGGAAGGGCAGTGTAGGAGCAAGAAGTGGAGAGGCACAGGACTTCAGTAACTGCAGCCCAATTATTCCACTCCTGGACAAGATCATTTTCTTTTAGGATGAAAAATTTGCATATCTCATACTTTTGGAGCACATTAAACTTTTTATTTGGTGTTATTTTGCAGTTTTTGATATAATTTGTATTCTGTCTTGTGGCCTGATACGATGGTCCTAATTAGGGAATGCTTCATGTCATGGAAGTAGTGCTAAGAGGCAGAGGTGAAGATGAAAAGGCTGTTCATTAAGATGCATTCTGGTGGTGCTGCGGTCTCTGAGGGTCCCTGTGGCCGTGCCCCCAGGTAATTACTTCCCCTGCTCGCTGGTCCTTCACACGGCCGGGATACACAAGGGCAAATATGAGAGGTGCACCAGTTGGTATTGACTCAGTAAAACTGTTGTAAAAATAATTACTAGTGGTGCCTTTGGTCAAACACTGAATGCAATTATTATATTACAGTGATGGTAATGATGAGAAACTCTGTTTCAACAGAGGAAAGAAACGAATGCTAGAGAGATCATTACTGGAGAAATTGAGAAAAAAAAATTTTTTTTCTAAGAAAGCTAATTGGAACCTCTTCTTAAAGTCTGTGTTCACCTTTTATGTCCGAAGAGGAAAACTGATGGACACAGGATTTCTTAGCCTGTCTCAATCCCCTGGGATTTCTTCAGTAGTTCTCTCTTGAGCTCCAGAAGTTCTGAAGTCACCAAATAGGTCAAGTATAATACGATTATCACATCCTGGTTCTTGTGTCCCTGCTTCTGGTCCCTGCTCACTCTGCGTGTGTTTACACCGCCAGCCACTCAGCAGCAAGCCGTTCCTGCGCTCCCAGCACCTAATGCAGCTCCTCAGGCAGAGCAATTTCATCTCCCTGCATTATCCTAGGCTTCCCGTAGAGAAAACAGGGTGGTTTTTTTTTTTTTTTTTTTTCTGTTACAAAGAAGTTTTTGTTATATTATGTTCAGTCTTTGTGTCTCGGTTGACACAGGTGTCATATGCTGGCAGGGTTTTCCCACTTCCTCTACACAATTAAGGAGATAGATGTTTGTTTAAATACATTAACTTTCCATGCTGACACAAGATTTTAATTATACATTTTTTCTAGTTAATGTATATTTGTGCTATTATAAACAAAAAGGATGAATTTGTAGGATAAAACCAGTGGAAAAACAAACTAACAATTCTCATTTGCTCTTTGATCTACAAAATCAGGATCTTCTTAATCTTCTATATTATTTTTGGCCTTGATTTTGCAGTTTTTCTTGCAAAACAGTTCACAGCACATTAAAGACAAACAGAGAAGCTGGCCATTCAAGCAAAAGAATGTGTGCTCCTAGTCATTGGTTAGTGGATTTATTTTTGGTACTTCTATAAAGCCAATATACAGTCACAATTGTATTAAAATCAATTACATTATAAATCATAATTTCCAATTAATTAGGGATCATCTTAGTCAGCCCTTGTAATTGAGTAATTATAGCTCTAGTTTAGTTACTTGTTATGGAAATGTTCATTCTAAAAGAAATGTATATATTTGAATTTTTCATTCAAATAGTGTATAATTCTGTTAAGTAACTGTGTAAAGTGAACAAAGAGTAGGCACCCCGATTACTTTCACTCAACCACATGAAGTCAAAGCAGAATATTAATTTCTGTGTGTCCTGAGCATGTCATGAAAACTCATGAGTCGCGTAACTCATACCAAGAGCATACTGCTACTAATGCTTCATATATTTAAAAATATTTCTACCTCCAAACTTTTAATAAGTAATCATTAATATATCTTGTAATTAAATACAGTTTTCCAAAAGTATTTTCACTGCAAACTCTTCCTTGACACGACCATTTTGATTAATCTACACAGAAGGTGTTACCAGTATATCTTTTTACCTGGTAATGGTTTCATTAGTAACATTTCACAATCTTTTACTTTTAATCTGCAAGGCTTTAATGTCAGAAAAGAAGATTGATGTTACCGGTGCTATTGAAATTTTAGGTTTAGACTAAAGTGCACTATAAAGTGACATGACAAGTTCATGGCTTCTCAGCACTGACAGAATCAACTCATTATTTAATTAGGCTCTGAAAGCCCTTAGGAGAAATTTCTGGCCTTATGTCAGAACCTTTCCTGATCAAGATCACTGAAAGGTTCAGTCTTAAAGGTGCCTTATTGTGCAAATATAATTCTGATATTTTGAAAATTGTAGTACCTGACAAGTCATGAATCCTGATAGTTCCCTTGTCCTTTCTTTTCCTTCTCTGTTATGTTCCTTCTACATCTTCTTATCTATTTCCCTAATTTCACTTTGTAAAATTTACAGCAGAATTTGCATTTTAAATATATAAATTACCTTTTAATCATAGCTATTTCTTATGATAAGCCCATCTTTTAATGTAAATAGCCTTTATTATTGGCCTGAATTCACCAAAATATGCATTTTAGAGGATATTGCAACCTAACCATTTGGCTTTGAAATGGAAAAAACTTAAGTTTGATAAATAGAGATTGTTTGGGTAAAGGGGCTCAGTTCAGTAATGGTCACAACAAACTGAGTTAGAAAACACAGTCTATTAATACATTTTCACAGCCTCTTAAATGCGTTTTTGTTAAAATAGCTAGATGTGGTATAAAGTAATGTTGTATCACCAACAGTCTAAGGAAATGCTAATACTCAGGTACAGTTAAGCACTTTTGTCCCAAAATAATTTTTAAAGATACGCATTTTACTTTAATCCTATCAAGGCTTGAAATGTGTGAGTAGTTATATCTCGAGTTTAGAATTTCAAGAAAGCTGGTTTTAACACTGTTTTCAGGATTTTTAGCACATCTCAGAGCTTAACTCAGCATAAGCTCCAAAGCCAGACACATGTGCATCAGAACACTGGCTCTGCCAGTCCCAGGTGTGACCTGTCCAGTTTCATAACCTCTCTAAGCCTCGGTTTCCTCGTGTGTGAAATAGGCATAAGAGGCCTCTGCTTCATGAGGTTATTGTGGGGTGTCAATGAGGTGCTGCCTCTAGTGCACTGAGCACGGTGCCTAGTCCATAGTAATCACTCAGTAAATGCTAAGTGCTATTACAACCTTTAACTCACTTGGTAAATTATGAACTTAGTAAAATTGTCCTGATTCCTTTACTAAGTTTGTTTCTCTTAGCTCATTATCTCCTTTAACTAAGTGCCTATACAGGAAAAGGTAACACACAGTGACATATTGCTATAGGATGTGTGTGTGTGTGTGTGTGTGTGTATGTTTACCTTGCACCCCTCTCCACTTCTTGAAATAGATCTTTTCCCCCCAGGACACAAGAATGAATAAGAAGCTCAATCTAGGCCAATAGTAGTAAAATAGTGGTGCCAATAATGCCCACCCTGGCCTGAAAGGATGGGGGCACATGACCCTTTTAGTAGAGTAACAGTAAATACCTGGGATTCTTTATATGGTGCGTGTTGCTATCATAGTGATCTTCTCATAAATACACACTGATTATAGTTTTCTAACTCCAAACGTTCCCAACTTCTCTGGTCAATAACTTGAAATGCGCATTTAAAAAGTTAAGTTTATGCATTCAACATTAAGTGTCAGAGTTCTCCAGTGACAAATACAACCAACACAACACATCAACTTGTTTCAGAAAGAGAGGTTTTCATTATATTTCAATGTTAATTACATCTAATAAAATGTCTAAACAGTTTTATAAGAGGAATTTTTCTCATAAGATTTACATTTTATTTAGTGTAAAATACTTGTCTAACAGGTGCTCTAGCCAGAGGGATGGCTGATTCGAACAGCCAAACACTGTTAGGACTACCTTTCGGTTCTCAGTCTCTCTTACTGTGCTGGGGTCAGGGAACTTAGTCACCTGAGAGCTTTTTTGGCCAGAGACGTAAAGGCCTTTGCTTCCTTTCCCCTCATACACAGTGTAAAGTTCTCCAGATTATTTGCCTCCCAATCCTCATCTTTGCTGTAGATTGGGGGGCTGACTTGATAGGGTATTATGGTTGTCCCAGTATAGGTTATAGATGTATTATTATAGCTTGAAGCTTGGGGTCTGTCACATAAGGTAGATTGGTGTCCCAAGTATATTCTCAGACACACATACACAGACAAGAAGGAAGTTACTCCATGTATACCAGCATAGTTATAAAGAGAAATCCACTTACCATTCACGTAGGTGAAGAATTAAAGACAGGAATAGATGTGGCATTTATGATATTTTTAATTTTTCTAATTTGGCTTGAATAGAGGGTGGAAGTAATAGAAAATGAGTTTTAGAGTTCAAGTTGGAACCAGGCCATGGAAAGTCTTGTCTATGGAGCTAAGAGATTTGGATATATTTCTGAAAGCCGTTGATACTTTCTGAGAACAGGTACTATAGCCAGAGTCATGATTAGTGCTATGTATCTGGGATCGTTGTCTTAGTATGGGTGTCTGAGGTAGAAAGTAGAGGTGAAAGGGTCTCTAGAAGGTCACTGCAATAGATTCAGTGAGAGTTAAAGAGGATCATAACTGTGAGAGTGAAGACCGAAGATGAGGAAAATAATTGAGGTATTATCAAAGCGCACTCAACAGGATTAGGTAACTGTTCACAGAGGGAGGGAAGTGGTAGAGGAATTGGAAACAAAATAGTGAAGATGACTCCGGAATTTCAAACCTGGGTGATTACAAAGATTGTGTGGTACTTTTATAAAAAAGAAAAAAAAAAAAAAACCCAGGAGGAAGAACTGGTTTAGAGGGAAAAGAATAGTGGGGTTATTTTTTGACACATGGTTTTTGAAATTTAGGAGATATCCAAAAGGCAGTAAAAACATAAGACTGGAACTTCAAGGCATTATCAGGTGCTTGAGATGTGTGTGGAGTCAGCTATAGAGAAGAGACAACTCAGTGATTATACATATGTGTATTTGTGTTTGTGTGTATGTTTTGGAGTGGGTGGCTGTATCAGTGTGATTGTAGAAAAAGAGAACATGGTGTGTTGTGGGAACAGAGAAGAGGTAAAGAGACTATACATCTCATTATTTAGATATAAGGGTTGATCTATATGATTGAGGAGAATTTAGACTAGATACGATCATTGTTTTTCAAAATTTTAAGGACTGTTAGTTGAAAGAGGGGAATAGATTCATTCTATATTTCTCCAGAAGGTAGAAATGGAACCAATGGATGGCATTATTGCAGGAGACAGATTATGGCTGAATATAGGAATCTTCAAACATTAGGGAACCCTCCAAGTAGGAAGATTTGCAATACAATGTTACGGGCTTATCGTTACCAGAGGAGCTTAAGCAGGAACAGGATGACAGCTTTACAGAGCCTGCCAGAAATTATATTTTCATAGAGAAACTAAGATCCTGTAATTCATATTCAGTATCATCCATTTATTATGGATTATATTATGCTCACTTATATAAGATGAGAAACTCAACATCTACCAATGGCCAGGCATTAAACTAAATGCACTTGTCTTAGTTTCCAATGGCTACGGTAACAAATTATATAAACCTGATGACTTAAAAAAAGACAGAAATTTATTCTCTCACAGCTCCAGAGGCCTGATGTCTGAAATCAGTTTCATTGAACTGGAATCATCAAGGTTGTTAGCAGGGCCACTCTACCTTCTAAGGTTCCAGGGAAAATCTGTTCCTTAGTTCTGGTGGCCACCGACATTCCTTGATTTGTTGCCACAACCCTCCGATCTCTGATTCTTTGGTGACATCGCCTCCTTTCCCACTGCGTGTGTCAGATCTCTCTCTGCCTCCCGCTTGTAAGGATACCTGTGATTAAATTTAGGATCCAGCCGGACGATCCAGTATAGTTTCCCCATCTCAAAATCCTTAATCACAACTGCAAAGACTTTTGTAATATAAGGTAAAATTTACAGGTTTCAGGGACTTGCACCTGCTGTCTTTTCCGAGGCCAGTTTTTGGCCACTGCAAAGGACTTGCTCACATATATTTTGACTTAAAGCCACGCCAGGGAGAGGCGCCATATTTCTATTCCTTCTTAGGCAAAACAGGAAAATGAGTCTTAAAGACTCATTTGGCAACCAGCTCGTAGGTGTCAAAACTGCATTGCAAGCACAGTTTTGCTGCTTTTCAAAGGCTAGGCATTTTTTTTTATTGCACCACAAAATGAAATTAAGCTTTGCTATGCACATACAGGATTCCATTTTCCATTCATTCCAGTGATTCTGCACCAAGCTGTCTCCATCACAAGCACACTTTTATACATTTCAAAGTGAAAAGAGACAGCACTCACATTAAATGGTATAGCAGCTATGAGAAGTTGCATCTCACTGAACATTGTTGGAAATTTTTGAAAACATTTATTGGCAGGCAGGCACTGAAGATCCGAAGAGATCCAACAAATAAAAATTCCCTCAACTGTGGCTTCTGCTGGCAATTACTCCTGCTGCTGCTCCCGTTAGCCTGGTTTTTGTTTGTTTGTTTGTTTCGTTTTTCTTTTTCTTTCTTTCTTTTTTTTGGCTGTTGTCACCGAGAGTTTTTCTCAGGCTTAAGGCAGCTATTCAGTATTGTATAACAGGTAACAATAATTTGCAACCAGCATGGTTTTATGTTCACATAAATTTGTTACACACAGCACATCATAAGTGCACCTCCAACCTATATTTACAGAGCACCTTTCTTTCCCCCTTTCCAGAGCCATCAGGCGTGTTGTAGAGACAACATCTCATTAATCCTTGCCAACTACCTTGTAGGTGTTGCGATCCACATTTTATAGATGTGGAACAAGCAAGCATGGGCTTGGGTTCACAAATTTGAAAACCATATAAATCTTCCCTCTCACATAGCATATGCTTGTGAAAAAGGAGGTCATTAGAAGGTGGCTACCTAGGATGTGAAAAATAACTCAGATAATGTCGATACAAGGAATAATACATTCAGACGTGCAAACCTAGGGATGAGTAAGGAGTTGTTTATCAGTCTTAATCCCAGCATCAAAAAGGAGTCTCAGCATCTTTATGGAGTTTTTGTTTTTGTTTAAGCACCAGGAGTGTGCGTGTGGCATAGAATCCTAGCTCCCATGGGTGACATGTGGAAATCAGTTTTACATGAAGAGCTCCTGCAAGGTTTCTGTAATAATTTTGCATGTTATAGGGCTTCTGAAAGGACAAGTGCACCCCTAATACCTTGTCTACTAGATATATTTAGGTGCAGGTACAATCATGTAAATGATGTAGAATTCTTCTGCAGAGCAAAAAATCATTTTTCCTTATTATGTATGGTTCTCAAATACTTATTATCTCTCTTTAATAAGCTAAAAGGGATAACCTAGGGACTTTCCCGAATGAATGATATTTTCATTAGCTGGAGGGACTGTGAGGTCGTTCTTATTACTGACTGCTGAACGTTTGTCTTTTTCCATTCTTTCATTTCTTTCTTTGTTTTTGTTATGCTCCTTAAGCTTAGTTTATTTGGGTTTATCTCTTTTTGTTAAAACAAAGCAAAACAAAAAGGAACTCCTTTGGGAATAAAATAATCCCCTATATGTCTAGACATTGTTTTGTAGATAATACTAATTTCACTTAATTCAGCTCAATAAATGGTTACCAAATGCTTACAGGCTTAGCCATGTGGTGGTGCTTCAGGAAATACAAAGATAAAAAAGAAAGAATCTCTGTCCCATAAATGACTATAGTAGAGAGAGAGAGAGAGTGTTTTGTGGGGCAGAACATGGGAATGGAAGTTAAAATTAGTATAGAAATGACTGTTATTTAAGATCAAATGGGCTCAGAACTTTGAGACAGATTCAGGCGAACTGCTATGGGCCATTGAGAGAGCAAGAAATCGTGAGAAATCACATCCAGATGTGCGAATGGAATATTTTATGCTCAAAACAACGTTTGAAACAGGCTTGAAGGACAGTTAAAAAGGGTGCAGAGTGTGGAGCAAGGAGGGAATACAGTCCAGGGGAAAGGAAGCACCAATAAAGTGAGGCATTTACCAGAAACAAGTATATATATTATGGTCACTGTGTAGGGAGCTCTGCGAGATGAGCTGAAATAATCATTTAGGTCACACCGAGGACAATCTTGAAAGCTAAGATGCCATATTCAAATGTTATTTTATGTGCAGAGGAACTATTTAGAAGGTTTTTGTACAAGGAGATACTTGATGGAATTAGACTTTAGGAATACTTATTTCACAACGGTGTGGAGAATTGTTTGCAGTAGGGCTGAAGTGCAGTCAGAGAACTGGTTAGGAAACACAGTGAGAAATAATGAGAAACCTGTCTTGGGTGGTGGAAATGGGAACAGAAATGAAGGGGTAGATTCAGGAGCTGTCGTGATGGTAGAATTGATAAGACTTGACAAGGGCTTGAAAATAAAATATGAATCCGTCAGGTAGCCAAAGATGACCTTGAACATCATCGAAAGAAATAGCTGAGTCATAGCAAGATGCAGATTTGTAGAATGAGAGGACGGCAGTAAGATTGCTTTTGGAAACCTCTTCCAATATATGTTCCACTTAACAAATATATTTTCCCTCACATTTTTTCCTAATGCTACATTACATTTGCTTATTCACTTTAATAGTACTGTTTATTCAACAATAAAACAAATCAGCCTATGAACTGAGTGATACAAGGAAACACAAGACATCATCTTTGCCCTCTTGGAAATAATACATTTTTGAGGGTTCAGGACACCAAAAAGTATGACCTGGGGGCCAGTTTTTGTGTGGGGGAGAGACTGGGGCATTCTTACTACTCTGTGGCCATATAAGTGAATATTTAATAACACTGAAGGTGGGAATGCTGAGTACCAAATGAATGATCTAGTTAATAGTAGATGCGAGAGAAATTTAGAGGTGTGACGATCATTTTACTAATTTGGTTAAGCAAGTACTCCGATCAAGGCATCATTATAGAATAGAAAAACAGAGTTTCTGCCTTTAAGGGATTTACAAGTAAGGGCTGAGAAACACATGATAAATAAGTAAGTGCAATAAAAAGTTAACAAGTACAGAGAGAATCAAAAGAGTGGGCTGGTGATGATCATATCATGATGAAAAAAAGAGTACCACAAGGTTTCCCTTTTCAAATCATACTTCTTTCTTTTCTTTTCTTTTTTATTATCTTTCACTCATTTAAAAGTGGTAAAGTAATGCTCATGGAAATTATAGACAACATAAAGGAATGAGTTCAGTTTTTGTTAAAATAAATTAATTTTTATTTACTGAGATAGTCTTTTACTCTAAGATGAACACATCCCCTTTGTGACCTCTATGTTTTAATTTTGTACGGCAATTTTACTGATGAGTTAAAAATGACTCCCATTCCTTAGCTCACTCCAATGGCAAGTCACCCTCTTTTTATTTCATTCCTTACTCCATTCTTCATGCCCTGTTCAAACTTTCCTTACAGCGGCACTTGCCACTCCACGCCTGACCTACTTGGTGTCAGGGACTGTGGTCGTGTGGGTGTGTGTGCACGTGTGTGTGTCTCTCCCTCTGTAACTAACGTTATGCCTTGTATATAGGTACACAAGTATTTGTGAAATCAAAATGGAGGGTTTTTTCCCCTTTCGATGCAATTGCTTGATACTTAGAAGCATGTGGTGCTGATATTTAAGATAGATTGGTTCATTCGGTTCAAGTACCACATAACCATTCACACACCATTGAGTTTAGTACTATTAGAGGATAATTTCCCTTCGAGGAATTGTGCCTGTTGCAGACACATTTTACATACCCAGTCATTTTTATCATCACTAGGCAGGTAAAGATATTAAAATAAAATGTTTTTTCAAATGTGCAGCTATACACATAGACTTCATTTGGAAACGCTTGTGTATTCAAAGAAAAATATAGCGGTACTCTTATGCCCACACCTAAAACTACCCAGAAATCACATGGCCTTTTTAAAGACAAAAGTATTAACATCTAGTTTCCGAACTGCACTATCTACCCAAATGACTGGGAAAAGCTCTTTTCCTCCATTCTATTTCAATGTAGTAAAACCCAATGGGATTAATCAAAAGCCCTGTTTTGCTAAGTTTTACAAGTTTAGGCCCATTATGATACCTTCCATTTGTTTTATTTTACTTAATGTAATGTTTTTACTGCTGCTTTTAATTCACACATTTTTTTGATAACCTGTAATAGGGCTTTTGTGTTTTATTTTCCTAAATAAATTCCTCTTGGGACATGAAAATTTAACACTTGATAGCCTCTCAAATCTAAATCTATGTAACATTAGATAAGTCTAGACTATAAACTAATAATAATTTATGTTACATAGAACTTTACAGCTTACAAATTGCTTTCACATAAATGGTCTCATTTGATTCTTACCATAGTCCCGTGGCTAGTTATTACTATTCTAATGTCCTTTTTAAAAATAGATACAAATTTGAGAACTAAGGAAACTAAGAGACTTGCCTACAATTCATAAGTACATAGATAACATGTGCAGAACCAGAATTAGAATAGAAGCATTTGGATTTCTTAATCAGTACACTCAATAATCAGGTGAGCTAACACGCCACGCCATGGCCAAATAGAACATGTGTATTTATGCTGAATAATAATTAACATTTTTTTTGCATTTATATATGCCAGACTCATTCACAATACTTAACATGTTCATTTAATCTTTGCCACAACTCTTCCAAGTTTAAACATGAGGAAACTAAGGCTCAATGAAAGTAAGTAACTTACCCAAGAAAACTAGTAAATTGTTAAAATGGGCTGTGAACCCAGTCAGTCTGCACTTTGCTGCCTTAAGGATCATTCTCCCTGCTGCTGTTTGAACAATAACAATAGATTAAATTAAACAAGCGCAAATTGATAACGTCTTCTCGGACTACACTTCCTATCAGTGAACTTACAGAAAGGTATCCTTGACCCCTGAAATTCTGTGAATTAATACTTTAGTGGAAATCAAACTTGTTTCCCCATTCTAAGAGGTCATTTCTATTCATGGTAACCTTGTAGTGTTTAATATTTAATTAGAATTTTACAGCTTAGAAATCCCTTTCTATTCATTATATCACTTAGAATTACAGACCTTTATAACATAAAAGAACTTAGGGGACAACCCCAAAATATTAATATTAATCAGTAAAGACCAACTATTAGAGAGGTTCATGACCAGCACAAAGTACTTGCTCAGTTGGAGTGGCTGAACCAGGCTCAAACTCAGGTCTCCCAAGGTTATTCCCACTGTGATTAATAAAAAATGTCAGCATATTAAATGAGTGTCATGTATGTGTGTATGTGCGCATGCATGTATGCATTTACATTTTCTTTTTTATACCAAGTCTGAGTAGTGCTCTAACTCACAGGGCAAAATGCTTTCAGGAAGATCAGTCAGATATCCATTGTATATTTGATTCTGTTACTAGTTGAAGAGACACAGAGAAGTTTCTAATAGGCATGCTGTTCCCACGTACTCGAGACTTGGTGATACTTAAACCGTCATTCATGTGGTGCTTTGGGCATTTCGAGTGGCTTTGGACCATTGAGTGGAATGATGTAAAATTAAAGTTTTAAATTATCCCTGAAAGCCTACAATTAGCAGGCATCTTCAACAAAACTAGGGAATTAGAGTAAATCATTATTTCCTCTGAATCATTTTATTTTTCTCAATTTCATGTCATAAAAACAGATAAATCAATTTAAGTTGTAACTTAGCCCCAATTTGAATGCACTAGGTTATCAGAAATAATTTAAAGTATGCTTAATCCAGTAAAAAAAATGCTGACATAAATCAAAAGGAGACTATTAGTCATGCCTAATAATTTATACAAAGAGCTATAATATTATTCTAAACATTCAAAAGTGTGGACAGAATAAACTAGTGTTCTCCATTAAGTCATAATGTAAACCTCTGAATCTGTTTGGTCTGGTTTGGAGTCCATCTTGCCTAAGGATAGCTTATTAAATAGGAATCACAAAATATAAAATTGTATATATTTGTTAATTCTCATTAATATGTATAACTATTGTAAGTTTTTTTTTAAAGAAGGTCTTAAAATCATAGTAAATTCAGATTCTTACTCCCTTTTCTTCATAGTTCTTAAAGTCTACAAAGTGAGATATTCTAAATTATCCTATGCATTTTAAACAATTATTATAAAATACAATAAAATAGACTGTATTTCTGGCCATGCTCTGATTCATCTTATTTGTTATTGGAGGTGGGAAGGGAGAAAAGGGATATAGGTGATAAAAAAAAAAAAAAGTGGCAAAGAAAATGGAGAAAGAATTGGAAAAATTTTTAAAAGTGAGCGTAAGAAATTCCACCCCTTAGTGTGGAATGCATCTTAGCTCACCTTTCCAGAAAATTATAGGGGCCTTGCCCACATGTATTCAGTTGTTTTCTCTGCATAGTTTTCTCCTTGTGCACTTGGAGTTAGAGTGAGCCTGTGAGGTTGATCAGGACAGAGAGCTTATCCGTATTTGTGCCTCCTCTAGAACCAGCACCGTGTCTGGCTCAATACCAAACTCTTGGCTGAACTCATTGACACTTTCTTTAAAGAAGTCTTCCTTGATCTTGCGTCTTTCACTAAGGAGCAGTTCATTTCTATCACACATACGTTGCATCCTGTTGTACTGTGAAGTATCTGTATTCATGTGTGTTTTTTGCAGGGGGGGCTTTATTTTCATCAATAACTTGTAATGCCATTGGGCATAGTAACTGCATATAACCAACATATAGACCTTATATAACTCTGTATCCTCCCTGGCACCTGTCATCAAGCATTTTTTTCTCCCCGTGAATAGAGACAAAATAAGGCGTTAGCTGTGGCGGTATCTAGCATCCTCCTTCTGTGCTGTCTTCCACTTAGGTGTCATCATTTTCTGCCTGCGTATCTCTGTATAACGTTCTATTCTCCTGCCATAAACACAAAATTATTTTTCTCATCACTCATTTATCCTTAAATGCAAATTGGTTTGCTTAGGTATTTGCAGTTTAATCCTTTAGTCATTATTGGAAGTGAAAATCATAGATTCCTTTAATAGGGATTTTGGTTAAAGTATTGCAGAAGACAGAAAGGATAGAAAACATTTTTTATACCCGTGTTGTATTAAGGTGGTGAGTTTCATGCTCTCTCGGGATCACATTCCGCTGCAAAGGTGGTTGATAAAGATAAGCTGCATCTCCTCCAGTGACCCCACCTGCATACAAACACACGCATGCAAACCTCAGCACACGTAATAAAATCTCTAGGGCTGGGCATGACACACGTACATTCAAAAACTTCCACTGATACACCTTAATATACTGTCGTTGTTGAGAATACTTATACTAGACCCTTTCATATGGTATCTTATTTAATCTCAAAATAACCCCGTGAGGAAAGCAGCCCTACCCCGTTTAATGGATGAGCAAATTAAGGTTTCCAGGAGCTAAGGATCTTGCTCAAGGCCACAATGCTGGTGTTTACTAGAGAGCCAGAATCAAGGTCAGCAGGATTCCACACCTGTTATTTTTTCAATATTAGTGCCACAAAAATCTAGGGCCACTTAAAACTAATCCTGCAAGTAACATCTCTCTAGTCAGTGGAGACGGTGGCTGTTGGCCGAGGTGGGTCTATTATTCAGGGACTTGGGATAAAAGAGAGGGGCACACTCAACTGGGTCATTGGAGAGAATTTCACATTGACAATTTACGACAGTGTGGGCAATAATTTACGACAGTGAGGGCAATACCCTAGGACTAGATAGAGTAGGCTTGGGTGATACCTGCAGGCCTGACATAGTGAGCCTCGGTTTATTGGAATCTGGAGAGGAGGGTGGTGGAAGACTGAAGCCGGAAAAGAGAAGGAAGAGGGAGATGGAAGGAGCTGCCTGCCAGGGCTGGGCCTCAGTTCCTGGGAGACAACCAGATCACAGCAACGCTGGTGTGGGTGGGGTGAGGGCGTTGTCCTGCCAGCCTTTGCATGGGCTGAATCCAGCTGGCACACAGAGGGCAAGGGAGCTTAGACAGAGTCCACACCCGCCAGCCGCTCAGGACAGAGGCGCAGAGGGAACGGACGTGGGAAAGTCCAGCAGTGTTTGCAGTTCACCTTTTCCACCTGGCCCCGAAGCCTCATCACCCCCATTCTCCCTGAGAGCAAATAACAATTGCATAGGCTTAAAACAAAACACACACAAAACAAACAACTTTTTTCAAATCTACAGTTGTAAATACTTCTGAAATGTATTAGTGCACTTTCTTACTAAACAATTATATGCATCAGCATTTGTTCTAGTTTTACTGTATTACTGACAAAGGAAGTAATGAAATATTGGTTAAGACCTTCCTTCAAATAGGCACATACACTTTAACATTTTTACTGTTTTTTGGGGCGGGAGTGGTCAGGTTTAGGTATAATTTACATACAAAAAAACTTACCCATTTTAGGTGTACAATTCTATCAGTTTCCACAAATGTATAAGTCCTGTACCCAACACCAAAATCAAGATATGGAATATTTCCATTATTCTGAAAAGTTGTAAAGCTTTTTAAAATCTTTAATCTCACTCAACTAAATATTTGGTATCAACTTTTGTTTCTTCTAATTTTAAATAGGAAAATGGGTATAGCAGCCAGCAATCTGTTGCACATAGGAGCTGCTTTTATGGACAGTATTTGTGTTCGTTTGTCTACTCACCCTTCTGAATAAAATAAACTACCCATGTCGGTTATTAACTCATTTCATACATTAATATATTAGACTGATAAATACTTCCTAACCTTGGCTGTATGCTGAAATCACTTGGATCTATTAAGTGGCCTGATGGCCAGGTGGCACACCTTAAATCGGGATGTCTGAGGTCGTTTCCAAGTTACCCATAATCTAAAGCTTTCTAGGTGATTCCAGTACACAGCCAAGGTTGAGACTCTCAGAATTAGACCAGTTGTTCTCAAGTCTGGCTGCAGAGCCGAACCCCCTGGGCAATTGTGTAAAAATACTGATGCCTTCCCCCAAACTCTGTTTTATACAACTTGTTCATAAAAGGTGACTCTAAGGAAAAAAATAAGATTTGGGTAACTTAGATCTCTGAATGGTTGGGCTGCACTTAATCAAGGTTTCATTATAGTTCTGGTGTGTGGTAGTGTTCAATAAATGTTCAATAGACGTCCTAATCCTGCAGTGGAGTCCAAGAGAATAAAACATTCTCCCTCTTGGAAAGAAACTGTGTATTTGAAATAATTATCTTGGCAAACTATCACTTTCTGAAATGTGTCTTCCTAGGTAATTTGCCTCAAATTGTAAGCCTTGTATTTTAAGAGAATACTATATTTCAACTATATTTTCACACCATAATATTAGGCCTGTATGTATCTTATAGCACTTTCATAATTCTTTCTAAGAAAGTAGACAGGAAACAAGATTAAGAGACTAAGGATAAGATTTAAACCAGCCTCCCATTTAGCAGCATAAATGATGCCACTGCAGCTCTGGGCCAGGACAACACTGGTACTTTGTAAACAAGAGCGATGGCGCTTTCTTGCTTGTACAGTGGCAAAATACATACACAAAGGACACCTGGCGCAGTGGCCAGAACATAAATGAGCCAAGTGTCTAGTGACACAGACAGAGGACTAGCAAGCAAAACGTTTCCATATATCTTTTTCAGATTTCAGGAGCTAGTAACTAAAACAACAAAAATCTTTTTTCAGTATGAAGCTATTGATGATCTATTATGGCAAAAATGCTAATTAAGCAAACCGCTTTCAACATATGCTAAAGGCCATAGGTATTCCGTGCCTCACGCGTGGACCAGTGCAACAAAGAGCATTTGTCTTAAGATAAATGTTCTTAGTTTAAAATAGAAAATTTAGAATTTATTTAATTTGAACTTCCCACGTCTTATTCAACTCTTCTACTCCTTTTTTTCTCTTCTTTTTTAGGACCTCCTCAGAAAACAGTGTCCCCCAAACAAGACCACGAAGACAGGAAACAGGATAAAGTCACCGATAAAGGAAGTGAAAGTGGGACTTCCTGTAATGAGCTGTCCACTTCCAGCTGCGACAGCCACTCGGAGGCAAGCACCCCCCAGGACAACCCACCCAGCGCCCAGCAGGCCACCGCCCGCCAGCCCAACACCCTAACTTTGGATCGGCCCTCCAAAAAGGCCCCCGTGCAGTGGATGCCCCCGCCAGACAAACGCAGAAACAGCGAACTCTTTCAGACGCTCATCAGCAAGTCCCGGGAGACGAATCTCTCCAAGAAGAAAGTCTGTGAGAAGCTAAGCGTGGAAGAAGAAATGAAAAAGTGCATTCAGGATTTTAAAAAAATCCACATTCCGGATTATTTTCCAGAGCGCAAACGCCAGTGGCAGTCTGAACTACTGCAGAAGTATGGGTTATAGTGATGGTCACATGCCTGCAGTGTGTTGATGGCATTCAATGTTTACTACAGTGTCACCGCCTGACGGATGTCCTGACGGTGGTCGGTGTGATTCTTGCTGCTCTTCCTTTCTGTGAACAGTGGATGTGGGACAGTATTTTCTTTCATTCTTTTGTTGTTGTTATTTTTAGAAACATGATAAAAAAGGGGAAAAAGTGAAATCAATACATGTTAAATTAAAATGGTATATTTGATTCAAACCATTTTGCAAGAATGAAAGTAAATGGTATATTTGATTCAAACCATTTTGCAAGAATGAAAGTAAAATGTGCATGATCAAGAAGCATAGAATCTTGATTTTTGAACTGTGGTCAACCGGACATGTTTGTCATTTTGCAACTCACCAAAAAGGAACCATCGTATCTCATCAACTAAAATGACGATGTGGATGAAGGAACATCGAGTAAAATTTTAGATGATGGTTTTAGGATCCAAATCCAAAACTGTCTAAATGTTAATGCAATAAAACAAGTATTATTTTTGCATGAGCACAATGTTACAAATAACTCACAAGAAATAGGGAAGATCTGTTTGTTGCTTGGAAAGAAAAAAAAATACAAAAAATAAAGCAAAAAAAAAAAGTATTAGGCAAAGCCTATTAATGTAAAATGTCTAGAAGATTGAATTTTCTTTGTTCTGGATCTGTGATTTTTTGTGTATGTGTGTGCTGTTTGTGTACGTTAAGATGGTGTAAATATGCCTTATACTGTTGTGTTATGGCACCAACATTCATCTATTAATGCTAGTCATGATTATTTCTGTGAAATGAGTCTTTTACATCGGGCTATGAAAATTGGTATAATGATGCTCCGAAAGGTCCTATTATCATGTTAATCAAAATAATTGAGAGGAATGGTAAAGAGCTTTATGTATTTATTAAAAAAAAAAAAGAAAATGTATTAGAATTCCTCAATTTCCATTGACTCTTCTTTAAAAATACTCAGTTGTTAAATTGTCTTCAATGATCTATTCAGACTTCATGGTGACGAGTTTAAACATAATTCAAAATGGAGATAGAGCCGGACCCAGATAGCCTTGGTATTGATTAATACACCCTTAGCCCACAAGGGAAAAAGACCTCATCTGAGAATACACTAAAATTTTATTTTAGCTGACAACCAGATTGAAAGCCTTCCCAAGAACAACTGGGAAGTGACCTCTTACAAATCAAGACACAAAACTGTCCATTGCAAGCTAAAAGGTCAGCCTTTATGAAAAGTAATTTCTTCCTGGTCGTCTACGTAGAGACAAGCTTTCTTATCATAAGCCACACAGTTTTGCCTCACCATCTCCACAGAAAGAAATATATCATGAAATTTTCTCTTTAATAGGCTGAGAATGGGTAAAAAATATCTGCAACAATTATGAAATTCAGTCTTCTCTGTGGTTAGTCGCAATGACACTTGGGCAGCATGTGTGGTGGTATCATTTCTTTTAGCATAATCAGAAGAGATAAGCATCACCAACTCAAAGCTAAAAAAAAAACTGTTTACTTTTGGATGTATTTTTGGAGTTCTCACTGTAGCATTATGTAAAAAAACACCACCTGCAGTGGACTAGTAAAGAAAACCAAGATACATGACTTACCTCGACTTATCTGTAGGCTTTAGGAAAAGAGCTCTCATGGTCTGCATCTCATCGGGGGAAGGTGGGCGGTCCCAGCGTGGCTGGATGTGGCTCAGCACACTGGCACGTGGGCAGAGCTTGGTGGTTCAGTTGCCACAGTTCAAATCCCACCTTCACCACCTGCTGTTTGTGTGATTGTCAAGATAATGGGGTAATAAAGGGATCATAGTATCATAGAGAAGATTTAAATGATGTTATTCAGGTAAAACATCACCACTACTCCTAGAGCTGGAGGGAAAAGGAAGGTGGTCTCACTGTAATCAAATCCTGGAGCTGGCGCTGTCAGATGAAGAATCTGGACTACAGAGGAGCAAGCTCTCCATTAAGAACTACAGCCTCTAAGGAGTCACAGTCACTCCCAAAGATGCCTCCCAAAGCACAGAGAGGGAGAAATTACTCTAGTTTCTTGCTTCACCCCACATTCTAACTTCCCGCCAATACCTTCCATTTTCCGATAGAAGTAGAAGCCAGTTGGCAAAAGGAGCCCAGAAAATATAATCTGTACAAGTGATCTCCCCTGTGGTATGAAGCGTGGCAGCAAACGGCAAGGAATGGATCTGAAAAATACCCTGCTCCCTGCTCTATTTTTCCCAACACAAAAGTTCAAATAGAATTGCAATGGGAAGAATTTGGTAGCTGAGGACTGTTTCAGATCTCCATATCTCTACAACCTAAGAGAAGAATGTCTGTCCTCACAGTCCTTCGTACTAAACTAGAATAAAAGTTCTGAACTATGGTCCATTTCAACAATAGTCTAGTGAGAATTTACAATCCACCAAGAATTTGTCTCAAAGATCAACAACATATTTAAGAAACACAAATTACCGGTTGTTGCTGTTAGGAGGAAGCTTACAGTCTGATTCTCTTAAATCATCATGGTTCCCCCAGAGACTAGAACCTGGCTGGCCTTAATTGGGGTTACAAAGGTATCAAAGTTGGCAGCTAGAATGAGGACTCTCTCCTGAAGGAAAAGGCGACACCAAACTTTAAAAGCGGGTTGGGCTAAAATGGGTATATAAAACTCCCTTTCCAAAGATTCAGAAGATAAAATCAGATGGTCACCACAAGTCGAAAGACTGGAACCAGGCACTGAAGTTGAGTATTTATTCTCCCACGTATGGTTTGCCTTTTGTTTGGTATACAGTAGACACTCAACTGGTGGCCTGATGTGTTTCGGTTGCTAGTTCAGGTGGAAACATTGAGTACTAAAATGAGAAAAGGAAATAAAAGTCAATTGTGAAATTTTTGATTCTGGAAAAATGGAGTAAACATTTTTTCCCATTCTTACTAAGTACAATTAAAAATTCCAGACATTATAAACTTAAGAAAACTCTGAAAAGCTGAAAGAAGGAGGAAAGCTGGCTAAGGTATATGGGGTGGCGAATTCCCTGGGTTTTCTTTTTGTCTCCTCTATAGGAGACCCGGAGCAAAAGAAGCTGGTAACCCGAAAACAACCACAGGTGCAGACAAAACAAGCCCCAGAAAAAGGCTGCTCTCTCTAGTCAAAGGATCAAGAAAGGGTTAATAAGACAGCAGACTTTCCTATATAAACTTTTAGGGCTGGGCATAGTGGCTCATGCCTGTACTCCCAGGGTTTTGGGACGCCAATGTGGGAAGTTGGCTTGAGGCCAGGAATTGGAGACCAACCCGGGCGACGTAGCAGACTCCGTCTCTCCGGCACAGTGGTGCACGCCTGTAGGCCCAGCTACTTGGAAGGCTGAGGCGGGAGGATCCCTGGAGCCCAGGAGCTCAAGGTTACAGTCAACTGCTTTTAGATAATAACTGCTCTGCTGTGTGAGGTTGAGGGAAGGTGGACACAATTGTATTAGTCATTTGAAGGTTCCCGACTTTTCATAGAATAAAATCCAAACGCTTCATAGGGTACATCACAGGCCCCCAACAAAGTGGCTCCGTATCCATTGACCTTTGTTGGGCAACAGACTGCTGCAAACGTAGTGGCTTAAAAAACAACCATGTGTCAGCTTGAAACCCTGTGGATTGGCATTTTGGCCTGACACCAGCTGGGCTGCTCTTCCACTGATCTCACCTGGGCTTACTTACCTGTAAAATTCTAATGATTTGGCAGGAGCTGAATAATTTATAAGATAGCTTTACTCAGTGTGTGGCCACTGACAGGCTTCAGTCATGGTGCCTTAGTTCTCCACATGGTCTCTGCGGTAGCCTAGCCGTGTTTGGAAGAACGTTCCAGGCCTCTCAAGGCATGGTCCAAGCTCACACATCACTCCCCTTGCATTCTATTTAGGATGGTCAGAGCAAGCCATTCCAAATTCAAGAGGTCTGGAAATATGCTCTACTTCTTCCTGAGAAGAGCAGCAAAGAATCTGTGACCATTTGCAATCTACCATAGTCCTAACCCACCCTTTCCAAATTCACATCTAGAAGCACATTCTGAACACCAACTACTAAAATCATCACCACCCCCGCCACCCTCAATCCCGAAGGCATAGAAACTTCTTTACCCACCTTTTGAAATATTACTCGTACTACATTTTTCAATTCAAATGAAACCTACTCTTCAAAGCTTTCTTTAATTCCTCAGGGCAGAATTATTAATCATGACAGATATCTCAGATCACTTTTGAAATATCCTTTCTGTACCTATCATTTATGTTTTATAATGCATAAGAATAAGGGTGCACATTTGCCTTTTTCATTAGATTGAAAGATGTTTTATATAGGTAAAGATCTTTCCTCTGAATGGGAAAAGTAATTAGTAGACAGTGGGCATAATGATTTTGACATATCAATAAACACCCTTTTTGATGTAAGAATCTCATCAACAGTCCTTTATAAATATTATTCCTGCCTCCCTAGACTTGCTAAAAGCCATTTTACAGAGTTTTCAGGCCATATTCCACTCATTGATCCTACATTGCTGATCCCCCACAGAGAGATTACTCAAATGCCTATTTTAAACATATTTCACAGTTTATTGCAGTTTGGATTAATGTGATTTTGGCATCTCCTACTTGAGAAGCAGAGACCCAGCCTGAAAATTACTTCTCCTTTCCTGCAGTGTTCAGCTATATCGTTTGGCAAAGAGTAAACATAACTTGTGACCCAGCAGAGTAGTATTTTTTAGTTTAAATTAGTCAGGCAGAATTTATGAAAGAATAGTTATATTCATTTTAAAAAATGGTACAATTTGAAAGACTTTCCTCTAAAACCCTTAAGCATCAAATCTATTTCCTTCAAATGTACTTCTCTCCATTCCTTAGTCCTAAAAACAGTTACTTTGAATCCTAACATACAGGGGTTAAAAGAATTACACCACTACAGGGTTGGAAGAATCTTAAGAATCATATACATTTTCTATATAAATGACTCAGAGTAATCTATGCCCATTGCTATAACGCCTCCTGTGGTCTAGGTACTTTACCAGATATATCAAAGATACAGCAATACTAAAGATGCCTACGAGTTTATAGATTTAATTTCAACCATAAGATGTGTGCACAATGACTATGATGCAGGGTAGGCAGTGGGGTTGGCTGTAATAAAAGCACAAATATTGCTACATGGATTTAGAGGAAAAGACAGCTTTATGGTGAAAGTGGAATGAGACCTGGGACTTGAAGGAAAGCGGATTTAGATTTGTAGATATAAGCATATTGGAAAGAGGACTGCACAAGGAAAGAGACAACTCTATAAGCTTAAATATGTGAGAGAACTGTAGTAGATGAAGATATTCCAGAAAAAAGTTTTAACGAATACGTATTTTTATGTTAAAGAATATATTAATTCTAATAATAATCTTCATATTCAAGATATTCTCGTGAGTAAATTCTTTTTATACCATTCAGTCTCTTTTTCTCTGGTCTGCGGTTGCAGTCCCAGGGAGCTATGATGGAGGCTAATTGTTTTCTTTAAAATGCTTTTAAAAAGATTAAATGGAAACTGATCAATTAAAATCAATGAAAAGAAACAAGTGAATTAGAACTTAGACCCATGAAATAATTTTTTGGGGGAGGAGAATTTTAACACTGACATTGCTTTGAATTATTGGACTGCATGGTGATAATAAGCAGATTAATTCATAGTCAGTTTTATTGACATTTTAAAATTATCTGCCTTTATTGCCTACACCCCGGGAAGATTGGTCCAGTCATCTGTGCTTAATACATTAATGCAGAAAACAGACAATTATAGTAGAATTTAATAAGTGCTAAGCTAGAAGCTCATAAAAGAACTGTCTTAACTGCAACTGCAGGTTCCTACCTTCATTTGGGCCAGTATTTGCATAGCTTTTGTGGAGGTGTTTTGTGTGGTTAAAATAAGGAGGTGCGACCTAGGCAATATAGTGAGATCTTGTCTCTACAAAAAATAAAAATAATAAAAATCAGCCGGGCATGGTGGTGTGCACACCTGTAGTCCCAGCTACTCAGGAGGCTGAGGCAGGAGGATCGCTTGAGCCCAGGAGGTTGCGGTGAGCTATGATAGGGCCACTATCCTTCAGCCTGAGTGACGGAGAGATGCCTCATCGCTTAAAAAAAAATAAGTTGAGTATAGTAAGAACACATTTCACAGGAATACGCTTGATAGGCAGGTATATTAAACCATATAGTGAGTTCCAATTTTGGAGTCCAATTATTAAAGGCTGGTTGCTCAATTAGGATGGAAGCCGGCCTCCATGGGTGGAAACCCTAATCGAAGTTTGAGGCATTCTTGGAATAGATGATTTAACCAACATGGTGGAGGTCTGTGACAGCAGGCCATGTCCCTTGGCACCAATGAGCAGTGCCAGCACTGGCGGGCAAGGCTTTGGAGAACAGCCCAGAGCCTGGCAGAGAGTAGCCACGCCCTAGCCTAAGCCCTCATTGAGTCTGTCAAAGTCCTGGGTTTATATATATTTTGAAAGTCCAATAGTTGAAGCAGCCCATTACTCACATATGTGGTCTGATAACGTATGAAGTAGCATTCTCAAGGGGAGGGGACTTACACTCCATGTTCTTATCACAGCAAAACATATGTCACTCACGTGGCAAATCATGTACGTGCTTCGAATCATTCCAAAGCTACAGTAACAGGAGGAGAGGATTTGGCGAGGTCCTTATCCATTTCTGACCTACCAGTGTTTTTGAAATTGATATAATTTTAATGTTTGACTTTTTCTAAGGAAGTTTTTTCATAAAAAGGAAATCACATATTTTCTAAGCATAGAAAATCCGTGCTCATCCGGTGGTGTTACACAGAATCTCACGGGTCAAGTCGTTCCTGCAGAAGCCCCAATTCAAATTCAACATCTTTGGCCTTGTATGGAACAGAGACCCCAGAAACAATCATTTTCCTCTTTAGTTATATTTTTTCCTTGATTTTATCCCTCTGTGATTGTATTAAAATCCTATGATGAATTATGTACCGTGCAAAATCAGACTGCTGTAGAATAACATAACTCAAAGAATATGTGCCCTGTTGAAGTTGCAGTTCTCATAACTGAAGATATGAGCAGCTCTCATCTAATGATAATAAAACACAACTGACTATTGTGTCTAGATTTCCTTTCCTGAGCGAAGAATGATAGTCATCATCAAAAAATCCATTTTCCATGACTGCCTCCGTTGTTCTAGAGCTCCTTGCGTTCTAAACATGACAATAATCATGTCCCTCCGTACCGAGGACGCCGGTGCCTGCCGGAAAGAGGCCCAGCCCGTAGCCGTCAGACTAAGTGATAAATCCAGTCACTTCAAAAGGCTCATATCTTGGCCTTGATTAAATCAGGCGTCAGTGAAAAGTTTGCTGTGTAGAACAGTCACCTTGCTCGAAACGCTTGCTGGTGGAGGAGTTATTTAGCATGGAAAATACTACTAAGAGAAACAAAATCACCAGCAGCCACTGGAAGTGGAGGTTCCGAGCTTCGGTTTGTGGCTGTGGGTCTAGTTCTTGAGCAGGACACGTACGGCAGCACATGGACTTACTGGTGACGACGTGGTAGGACGTCCTTTTAGAACTTTTTTAAATAGTCCTTTTCAATAAAGCCCAGACAAAATGCTTTCGATTTTGTTGTGCTGTCAAGATCGTTAGCGTATTTGATAAGCTGCCTTCTCACTTTCCCCTCACGACCTCCACGACCTCCGACACTTTCCCGTTTGACCTGGAGACAGTCCCTTTTCACTACGGCCACCCCCATGTCTGTTCATCTCTTCTTTATTTGCAAAACGTCGTATCTCATGTGTTAAATAATCACTCCCCAAAGCACTGTGAGTATAGACACTACCCCACAGGTTGGCACTATGTGCTTGTCATATTAGTCTTTAAAGTATTTTTTTTTATTTGAGCAAGTAAAAAAAAAAGCTAAATGGAACCTAGGCTAGAGAACCATTAGTTTTTATTCAGATTTCTACCTCACATTTTATTTGTACATCTATTCATTCATTGCCGACTTTTATTTGCTTAGTTTTGTTTTATGATTTTTTTTTTACTGCCAAATTAGACATTGGTGCTACCATCATGAGTAAGAAAGGCACAGTGGCCTCACAAAGTATCATCAGTAAATAATTCCGGTGTCAACACAGCTAACTAAATAGAAGCACAAATACCATAGGAGCTACGTGGACCTCAAGTAATCTGGGTCCAGTGGTTTCCCGGAAGACATCTGGCCCCACAGCAGAAGAATCAGTAGGGATTTTTCGGACGAGGCAGTGAAGAGGATGACTCAATGCTTTGGCCAAGAGAATGGCATTTTCACATTCAAGAGCGAGGCTTGCACGCGTGAGAAACTGAAGATACTCAGAAGGCAGAAAGCAGAGAGAGGAAGCCGTTGAGGTCGGCAGAGACCTGCACACGGTGAGCCTCTTAAGCCGTGTCAAATACTGTAGGTTTTTCCTAGGGACGATGGAAGCCAGTGAAAGTTTAGAAACTTGAAAGTCCATGAACAAAAACTGTCTAGACTATCACTTTGTTTGCGGAGGAAAGTAAGAGTTTGGGGAGAGATTCCACGTAGGGTGGAGAATACCAGGTCTGGAGAAAGTGAGGTCATCGGGGAGACGCAGGGCTGTTGGGAATATGTTGTCCCCTAGGTGGCCCCCGCCCATGCTGTGCAGATGCCACTGGTGGGCGTGACCCTTTTATAACCACCGTAAGTAACTTTGTGGTAGGAATTAAACTGTGAGTAAAGACAGCAGGAGATGCAATTGGAATCTCAGCTCAGTTGATCGCTACCCACCACCACATCTCGTAACCTTTTGGCATTAGTTCTTCCAGGTTATATAGTGGAGATACACAGTATCGACCATATAACACACACACAAAGTAGTTTACAAGTTACATATAGAAATATCACTCTTATTAGCAGAAAGTAAATTCAAGTAGATTAGTGGTAATAATTAATAATCATGCACCTGGAGGAAGGTAGGTGCGTAGATGGGGAATAAACTATTCTTACAGAGGCATTTGTGAAAGGAAGGTCAACACTGCATCACACAGTCTCGGTGACAGTCTGTTGACTGTTTCACCTGCTTGTCACATAAACATCTGCAACCCCACCTGCCTGCCCAAAGCAGTTGGAGGCTGGCTTTGCGACTGTGGTGCCAGTCTCTCTTCCCGTCCCATATCACGTGAATGTCACCACATTTCCCTCGCCTCCTGTGGAGACCACCAGAAGGCTGAGCCAGCCTCAACCCCCTGCCGTATCTACCGCACACGTGTGATTTGTAACATGTATCTCCAGGGCCAGAAAAATGAACGTCCGGTGGCTCCAGTGTACCCAGGCTAGTGCACATACGTCTCATATTATTATTTACTGGTAACACTGATGTATCTTGAATCGTGGCATAACGATTTACAACTGCCTCTGCATTAAATGGTTCTGTAATTTCCTGGCATGAGTCTATATTTTCAGAGTTCCCAATTAGGAAGTAACCTAAGTAATTAAGGATTGACTTTGAGTCTTTTCATTTAAATCACTCTTGGCTGCAAGAGTAATTCTAAATGGCCACATGCAAACATCTTCCTATTATTTGAGAAGATGTTGGAGAATTTCTCCGGATTCCACTAACTAATCTATTGAATGGATTTCAAATGCAGCAGTGTTTAGAAAGGGGTCGTCGGATTGTGCACAGAAGACTATTTATTTTACCGCCAATAACTTTGTTTCCTTCTTGAGGGACCCTTGTGCATTTGTTTTGGCCTGCAGTTCTGTGAGGCCCAGGCTGAAGGCAGATAGGACTTTGATCCAAAAATGTGCCAGTTAATGCCACTGGAGGTTGTCCTAAAGGGCTTTGTGTGTGCGTGTGTTTGCTTTTCCTTCCCTGCGTGACTTTGCTACATTATTCATGGTCACCTTTAGTCCATCTGGCGATCCTTTTTTTGTCTTTATTCCTACCTCCACATACATGTGATATCGTCGCCAAATCTGGCAGTGTTTGTGTAACACCCTCTAATGCAAAAAGCAACTAATAAAAGGCATTTGGTGGCATCTCACTCGCTTGTCTCCTGACTCTGGTAGCAGAGACTGGCTGCTTGGACGGAACTGCCATGGAGTCCGCTGTCCTGTGGGTGGATTTCATTTGTCCTCCAGCATCATTTCTAGTTTGATTCCCAGACAACCACAGCTAGTAAATTTGCACAGAACTTCACATAACCGTAACTATGTGTATGCTCTACATAAGCTGTAATTTGTGGTATGTCATAATTTATTGATGACCGTTTAGCTTGCCTCCATTTTTTGCTATTACATATACTAATAATACTGATAGAAGTATCCTTGAAAGTATATAACAATATTTGCAAATGTTATTTCTTTGAGATAGTTAGAAATTTTGGGTCAATGGGTACATTTGATTATAGTTTTAGTATGTCATGCTAAATTAATTTCAGTGGAGGCCACAGCTGTGCTTAGTGGTCCCTGTTTCCTTACTGCTCATCAACCTCAGATATTGCCGATCTTTTAAATTTTGTTCCGAATCTGATGGTAAATATATTCTACAGCATTTTAATTTGCATGTCCTTTATTAATTAGCATTTGTCTTTAGCACAGTAACTCTGAGCACACACATTTCCACTTCCCCAACCCTTTTCCCTTCCCTTTTCTAGTTCAGAAATCATTTCTCCAACATTTTGGCAGTGTCTATGTGAATAAGGCTTTATGCTCTCTTGCCTAAAATGCAAATGAAGAAAGAATGCATTTACATAATTAGTGACATGATAATTTAATTTCGTCTATCCTGTTTACAAAGCAGTAGGGGAGGGGAGGTGCTTACTTTGTATTCTTCTCCTGTACCCCCGAGTCCAAAGCATAATTCTGTGTACATGATTGCTATAAAATAGAAGGCCAGTTTGTCTAACTTACACAATGATCTCTTGGAATAGCATTATTTCTATCCTCACCATTCTCATTCTACATGGTCAAGGGATATAGGAAAATAAATAGTTAATAAAAGTATAATTTCCAAAATGTACTGTTATATTCCTATGTCTAAAACACAACTTATACATGGTGTCTATAATGTCTATATCTGTATGACCTATATTTTGTAAAATTGTATGCTTGTTTTTCAGTGCATTGCTATTACTTATATATTGAATATATATACATACATATTCAGTAATATATTCACTGTTGTTTTAATAGCCTTACTCATTTTGCATAGTAATTTCATTTTATCTCCAATATTTATGCACAAATACATTAAATGTAGATAACCATATTATATATCACTAATAATAATCTTCATTTAATTTTATTTTAATCTGTCATCTTCTGTGCTCTGCATCTCAGAGTCAATACCTCTTTCCTGCCGTATCACATGCCCTGTCAACATTCTTGTGTCTGAGTAATTTTAAATGAAATCCTACTTATCATCACATGCTTGGTTTCATATACTTTTATTGACACAAGGATTATTAGGCTTTATTTTTGTATGTACAAAGTAAGAAAAAAATCCTTTGAATGACTACCCATGAAAATCAGCATTGTGCCTATATTAACTTTTATTCTTTAAAAAAATGTTTAACTAAAATTCCTAAGACCGTTGGTACTCTTTCCTCTTTTCTGCTATAGCTGATAGATGTTAATTTTTAGAGTGACATTTATAGATTTTGTACATACAAAGGATACATTTTATGAAAAGAAACAAAGTCGTGTCCAGAGAGGACAGCAAACCACCATCAGGAGCCTCCGGCAACTGGAGCGGGCTCTGGTTCTGGTGCTGCCTGGTGACGCAGGGCCCCTGACTGCATCTGTGCAATTTTAAAATTACAGGCATGGTTACAATGTAAAAAAAATCCAGCCAAACAATGAATTTTTTAAAGCACAATGTTAAAAAAGAACTCTTTAATAACATATTTTCCCCAAATTGTTTCCATTCTATTTTCTCTCCATTGGATCATATACATATTCTAAATTACCAAGATTCATCAAATGAGGCTAAATTATCCTTTCCATTTAAAAGATTTATCCATAATCAGTCACTAATGTCTGAAACTACATTTAGCAATATGAAAAGTGGGAAAGAAGCAACTCCTGGGACCTATGATATTCAAAATCTTGCTAGGAAATCCAGATTATGTAATGAAATGTCAAGGGAATTCCAAATGCTTCTGGGCAGCATGTATGTATTTTAAAAAACCTTTGAGAAAAAAAAATATATATTCAGTTATCGAGAGCTGATAAGCTCGAGGGTTTTCTAGCCTTTCTCTTAGAATTCTGATTTAGATTTTCTATTTTAACCTGACCTTCTTTTTTGAAGAGAGTTTTATCTTTCATGCAAGTATGCCTAAATCTTTGTTTGCATATCACCTGTAAGATAGAAATAAGCTGTACCTTAATCAAGAGGAATTTTAAGTTCTTTCTTTCAAAAACTAGAGATTTTTCATATTTTGTGTCTTCCATTGTTGAAGTTTTTGATATTTATTTTAATTCTTGATATTATTGTATAATGTTATGTCATTTTGAAATGATTGTCCTATCCTTTTTATTATAATTGTATGTCTTGTCTTTATCTTTGCACAAGGAAGTTGAAAGTTCTTTCGTTTTAATAATTGTTAACATTGGTCTTGCATCAATGGTGTTAGGTTTGTCCTGACGTTCCCTGTCCCCCGGTTCCCAATGTCAAGACTGAGCACCGGTACCGAGTCGAGCCGATGACAGAGTGATCACAAACACAGAGCGATTTTATACAAACTGTTTATCACATAAAGAAAGAATGAAAGTAAAGAAGGAAGCAACACAAAGTGAAAATACCTTCCAGAGAGTGGAGAAAGATCCTGACATCTGAGCACAGCTGCCTTTCATAAGCTCACCAGTTTGTCCCGCCTTCTCCTGGCAGGATTGGCTGTCGGCTCCCACCTTTTGGGGTTACTGACAGGTTGGGGTTATGGAACAGGTGACATAACAGGTTGGTTATGTAACAGTTTCCCTTTCTGTGCATGCGTCTTTCCCAGAATCCTTCGCAAAGCCCCCCCCATGCCATGCTAATTAGATGTTAACGAGCTCTGGGTCAGTTAAGGGTTACTGGGCACCTTTTACTGAGTATGTTCCCACCAGGGAAGCGTTCCCAGCCACAATTTGGTTTCTAGTTCCCACTGTCCGCCCTTAGCCACTTCCTTGCCAGCTGTTTACCCTCTCCGCCAGACCTAACAATGGTGGCTGTTACATGGGAGAACTGTGAATTCCAAATCCAGATCATGGAACATGTGGCCAAAACAAATGGTGGTAATTAATTTGCAGACATTGATCTAGTACCTACAGGTGTCTAACGCGTAGATCACTTCTCCTGGGCTCCTTGTCTTTTACCCCCTTCTTCAGTGGCAGCCTTCCCTGGGTGTCCGGGACTCCCCAGCTCCACCACTCCATACCCGTCCCTCCCGTGTATTCTCGTGGCTTGTTCTCTCGCACGGGCAGCTCTGTGGCTTCCATCCTCTTACCAACTTACATGCCCCCCATGGGAATCCACACGAACCCCTGGTCCCCATTCTGGACTGTGTCTGTCCTGCTCCAGTGAAGCACAGAAAACCTCTCGGTGCTAGAACGTGGGAATATCTGGAGCCTTTGCTCATCACGTTTCAGCCCTCACTGAAATTTTGCTACTAAAGGAAAATGTCACTTGACTCCTCTTACAAACACAACCGTCTTCCAGGCAGGTTGGGAATCTTCAACGTCACGAGCACGTGACTTGCTCTAACTTTCTCAGTTAAGGCACGCTGCCGTGGCTTCATTTCCCAGAGGTGGTGTTTAAATAGTATTCATACTTCACGTGCTTTCGGGGGCCCCTGCTGCTCTTAGCCTGGCGTGGCTACAGACGTCTGCGGTGTCTGAGAAGGTGCTATTCAGAGGGACGCTGGGGACAAAGGCTTAGCCTTCCTGCAGATTCCACTCTTTGACCTTAGCAGCTTCCATGGGCCACAGTCTACCTAACAGTAACGTGTAACAGCCGTGCACATTCATAAGAAGAGGACTTATTTCTCTAATTCAGAGGTTTATGGATATAAACATTTTAATCTTAGCAAACATTTTAATTCTTCATTACCTCGCAGACACTGATTTCCTTCCCTCCCTTCCTCCCTCCCTCCCTTCCTTCCTTCCTCCCTTCCTTCCTTCCTTCCTTCCTTTTTCTTTTATAAATCTAGCTTCCCTGCGTTACAGAAAAGCTCTTGCCTGAGATGTAGGGAGCTCATCTGTGGTTTTTGTTTTGTTATTACATGGTTCATGGAGCAGAGAAAAGAGAAGTCTGAAAATAAAACAATTTTAGAAGATCCTGTCCCAAGGTGCTTAACTGAATATGGATTCTAAAATGAAGCCTTAAAAAAAATACTTCTGGTGAATTTATCTTTTGCTCTGAGTCAAGGTGGTTGGGAGTCCCCTTGACAAACTCAAACTGTCCAGAATGGATTCTCCACTCATGAGACCCTGAACATTACACAGACTTTACTGATGAGCTGTCCCTGCTCATTAGAATTTTACATTCCGAGGCAATGAATTGTAAAATCCGGTACAACATCATCATTTAAAGGCTGAGGGAGAAGCATGAGGGTAGATAATAAAGCATTACAATGACACAAGAGCAGAGAAAACTATGATATCATTATATATTATAGGATGTTGGGCTGAAACAAGACGGCCTAAGGGGATGTAGAACACTCTAGAGAAAAAGAAGCTGTTGAGAAACAGTCACGCAAAGAAGGAAGTGCTGGAGGAATAAAAGAAGGAAAGAAAAGGGGTAAATTCTAAAGACGATAACTTAAGGGAGGGGAGGGAAAGGCAAAGAATGAAAGATAAACAGAAAACAGTAAATGGTAAAGAGGAAAACCAGGAAGGAAAAAAGAACAGGTGAAAGATTGAATTTATCAAATCAAAGGTAGGTTTTAGTGAGATACAAATGGAAGTAATGATATAATATCTAATTCTTTCTATTTGAATTTACATCAAAACAGTTATTCAGGGTACGTGCAGTCATTTCACATGAAAACAATAAATAAAATGCAAACTATTCAAATTATACTTTTCATGAAGATTATTTTGTCTTCACCATTCCTGATTCTCCTACTTTTTCCTGTGTGTGTATGTATGTGTGTATTGTGTATGCATGTATGTATTTATAGAAGCAAAGCTACTTCCACTAGTGATGTTCAGTTATGTCTTTGTATTTGACAGAAATGATTATTTAATTGGAATTTTCTAAGGAAGTTAACATGGAGGAAGGCAGAGAGTTTAATATTCATTTCAATTCCACTGATTTGAGGTTTTGAAAAGAGAGACCTGCCTGATTTTAAATGATTAAGTGATTAATCAAGTTTTCCCAATAGAGTGAAACTTCTATTAATATTAAAATCTGTTTTATCAGGGAATAGCTGTCTGTAACCTCTGTTATAGTAATAACCAAATGCAAAAGAAAATCATGAGAGTGACGAGCCCACAGGAGAAATAGAAACCATTTATTTCAGAGGCGGTAGCTATGATTCAGAGTTTAAATTATTTCACAAATGCAATATAAGACATCCATATAGTGACAGAAACAAAGCAATTTTCAGAGGGTCAGAGAAAGTGTTGCCGAGGTTTTATGAGTAGTTATGGGATGCATTGGAGAGGGTTTTGTTGTTGTTGTTATGTAACTAACACTTGCACATGACTTAGAATCAATGTGATTAAGGAGCCATTTTCCCTGCAAATTCGCTTTCTGTGTTGCAGGAAGAAATGCTAAGCCTCAGTGGTGAAAAAAAATAATTGAGGCAAGAGCAATGACTGTACAAAGAATAAAAGCAAAGTCAGTCAAAATAGCTGGAGAGCAGTCCAAAAGGAGCCCAGTTCTCTTTCTGGGTGTTGCCTCTGACAAGGAACAAGGGAGAAAGGCTTTGCCCACACTTACTGCAGATTTTAAAATATTCTAACAGAAGTGCACTTCCAAGATCGCTGATTTGTAAAATGTGCCCAGAGCTGAGCTTCTAGGAGCACTGCCAAAGAACAACAGATCATTTTCCTCTTTGCTAGATCTATTTATTATTGAATTCACACAATGCACCGTCCCCCTGGTATCGGGACAGACTTAAAACACACACACACACACACACACACACTAAAAAGAATTCCAACTCTCTATCTAAGCACTGAAAATTGTAAGGAAGGTAAATATAAGAGAAAAACACAAAAGCTATGCTCTTTAGGATAAACAGTCCTTGTAAAACCAATGGCCTGGTCTCTGCCCTCAGAGCTGGTGAACAAAGAGGATGCAAATTTGAATTCTGCCTCCCGGACACCTGGGTCCCCTACAAACTAGTGAGTGTGGGTTGAGATGAGGAGGGACGATTGCCCGCATCTCCTTCCTCTGCCAGCTGTCACAGCCACAGCGCGGGGCAGGCTGTTCTCCCTGGGCCCGTGGGGTGGCTGTGGGGCTGACGGAAGCACCCTGTGACAACAGAAGACAGAGACACGGTTTTCTGTCCCCCTCTGCCATCGCAGCCCTTCCGATCTTTGCAGAGGACCCGTTGCTCCCTCCGGGCTCAGCAGAGTCCCCTTCACTGAGCTGCGCACTAACACGGCTGGTTTTCTCTTGTCACCAAATGTATCACTGAATCAACAGAGGCTTTTGAAATTTTACCTGTGCAAAAGAAATTAGTAAATAAAGCAAATTACTGTCTTGAGTAAATCGTACTGTTCATTCATAAACATTTGAGAAAGGAGGGGTTCCGAGGCCAAGGAAGGCAGCTGGGAAATCAGCCCTGTGTGTCCTGCTGTCTCTCTGCGGACCTCTCGCAGGTGAGCTGAATCCTGCATCAAGGGCATCGGCAGGAGAAGAAAGGGAGCCCCTACACCGAAGCCTTTGGCTCTGGTTCTGCAGCCAGGTCCAGATGCGGCCAGATTGTGTCCCTCCAACCCCAAACTCGTGTGCTGAAGCCCTAACTCCCGGGACCTCTCAGAGGCTGACTGCGTTTGAAGGTAGGACCATTAGATAGTGATTAAATTAAAACGAAGTCACGAGGGTGGCCCTCAGCCTTGCTAGAACTGCAAGAAAATAGATTTCTGTTGTTTAGGCCACCCGGTCTCTGGCGCTTTGTGACGGCAGCCCTGGCAACCTACTACCCCTTGTACTTCCCAACTGCAGGGAGAAACTTCACACCTGCAAGTTCTGGCTTGATTATCTGTGTTTGGAGCAGTGGCCGGAAACTAGGCTTAACACATGGCCAGTTCTTTCGTCAGGATAAACCTTCATTCGTTGGGGTTCTGAGCGGGAAAATATTTGTCAAAGGGCTAAATGAGCCAGCGAGTGAGTTAAGGAAAAAAAACAAAAACTTTGCAGGGGCCGGGCGCGGTGGCTCACGCCTGTCATCCCAGCACTCTAGGAGGCCGAGATGGGCGGATTGTTTGAGCTCGGGAGTTCGAGACCAGCCTGAGCAAGAGTGACACCCCCCCCCCCCACCGCCGTTTCCACTAAAAATAGGAAGAAATTAGCCAAACAACTAAAAATAGAAAAAAATTAGCCGGGCATGGTGGCGCATGCCTGTAGTCCCAGCTACTCAGGAGGCTGAGGCAGGAGGATCACTTGAGCCCAGGAGTCTGAGGTTGCTGCGAGCTAGGCTGACACCAGGGCACTCCAGCCTGGGCAACAGAGTGAGAGAGACAATGTCTCAAAAAAACCCCAAAAAACTGCAGGAACAGGAAACTTTGATTTGGGAATAAAGGAACATATGACTTGGGCTGCAGACACGCCCCCAACTTTGTTACTTTGTTGTCTGTGGTTTGGTTACACAAACAGGGCAGAACAGTGGGCTAGGTTTTAGCAATGCCAAATTGTGGCACGGACAAGCTGAGTGAAGGGAAATAGGGTAAAGCAAGTGGGAAGCCACGCATTGTTTGCACCAAATTCACGATGAGTTTATCCTTTCTGACAACTACAGTTGTCTATTCTAAGACCAATGAAATAATTAAGGTTAGGAAGTTTGTTTAGCGTCCCCTGCTTTTTTTTTTTTTTTTTTTTTTACACTTGACTGACGCTCCCAGCCAGTGTTTAGCTTCGGCAAAGTCTATTTTCTTCTTTCCTCTAAACACGCTTGTTAGTTGTTCTTGGGGCTCTCTGTCCTAGAACCACCTGGAAGTGACTCATGTGTGAATCACTGACGAGGATGGAGGGCGAACAAGTTGTGAGTGCCTCCGCCTGCTTCCTCCTTTATCCCCCACCTCCGGAAAATTCCGAGTTTATGCACTTGCTCCGAGGACATCTGGCATCGCACTTACTCCGTGACTCCACTGTGCCGAAAAGTTGGAGATGCATTTCTCATTTAATCCCCTATCTTGGAGAAGTGCACAGATTGGGAATTCACACATACCTGAGTTTTTATTTAGGTTTTGCTTCTTCCCAGCTCTGTGACGTTAAGCACATGTTATAACTGCTCTGGGTTTTCTCAGTTTTCGGGTCTTTAAGGCACACTTTATGTTATTTTTCTGAGGATTAAGTAAGATGATGTACATAAAACGCTGAGTGCACAGTGCTCTTGGCCCATAGTAAGAGAGACAGCTCTTCATCAGATGCATCATCTGCTGCATGGGGTGAAGACGATAGGGACGCCTTATTTTACCTATTTTTTAAATATAAATATTGAAGCTCAGAAGAGTTACATAATCTGTCCACGGTTGCACAAATAGTAGGTTACATTACTGGAATTTTAGCCTAAGCCTGAAGACTTAACCACGGTGTTATATTGCCTTTTAATTGATGGTATATTGAACTTCCACTCTGTAAAGATGATGCCAGCTTTGGAATTATACAACGCATAATGATATGAACCTCTAAACTAAAGAACACGTATCTTATACCTCTTTTCCCTGAATATTTTGGTGATTGATGTTGAGATGTATATTATGCTTTCACTTTTACTGTAATGGGAATAATGATTCTTAAAAAGCAGGCATAATAATATTTCATTTTACATCATTTATTTTTTCTGTTTTGAGAGGGTACGCCCCAAGGCATCCTGTGACCTGATTCCAGGCTAAGCACTATGTTAAATAATAGAGTCTAGTTTTAAGCTTTCAGAGTTTCACAGCAGTATTCTTTTTTTAAATAAAATGTCTTATTTATTTGATATCTTCAAGGATGCCTTTGTTGGTTTGAGCCAACAGTAAGCACAATTTGTTATATACTCAGAAAAGCCAGATAGCTGTCTGAGGAGAATGAACAAAAAATGGAAGCTTTCTATTATTAAATGTTACAAATGTAAAAATCTAGCAATGTTGTAACAAATGAATTAAGGGAAGGCAGCGGAGAGTTAAAACTGTAAGCCTGCCGTTAATCCACCCCCAAAGAAATTGCATAGTCTCAACACACTGAGCAATGAAACCTAACGCAATTGCTTTACTCTCAAGGTATGGTGAGTTAAGAGAAACTCTGGCCTAAAGTTATAAAAATAGATGTTTTGTTGTTTTGGTTTTCTTTCTTTAACAAAGCATATAAAAAAGCATCACATTGTATGATACCATCATTACTTTTGTAAACTGAAATTTAAGGAGAATTATTTTGAGTGAAACAATACATCTGGTACCAATTTGATACTGTGCTATAATAGTTCTTCTTTTAGTAACAAATTGTACTAACTTTTTGAGAATGTCTTGAGACATGTAGACCTATCGAATTGCCCTACTCACTTGATAATTATAAGAGTAAATAAGTTACTACTTGAAGAACCCATACTGTAATATCTAACCTAGCATAGTGTTAGAAAATGGAAGAAAAACCTAAGGGACACAGAATAGTTGAATCAACTGTTTAAATGCACTTACCTTTGGAGGAGGCAAGAAATTAAATTTATAATCAAATGTACGTTATTAATATCAGAATCTTTCTTGAGGGTATTTTTGATAACAAAAACAAGTTAACCAGGGTTTTTTTGTTTGTTTGTTGTTTAACACAGGAAAACAAAAAGAAAGAAATATAATTCTAAAGTCAATCTTTACTCTGTTATTATCCCCCGGTTACTGCTTATGAGAGAGAAGTCCTAAATCGTTAAATTATTAGATAAAGTCCTATCTCAGACTTGCTACAGACATAAAATGTTAAAATGTATTAGTAACATGAAGATGAAAACAACTATTTGAGTGTGGTTTCTCATATTTTATATTACATGTAAAGTCAGAGGACTTTTTAATAAGTAAAAATAGATATATAGTAATATTTTATTAAAATAATTTTAATTTTTTTTTAATTCACAAAGAAATTATTGTTTAACCTAGTCTGGGTAAGTCATATGTTATATAATGTCTATTATTAATATATTTTTCAGGCATATTTTTTATGTACATAAAAAGATTTTCTAGAAGAGCAGCGTTATTTTTAACCCTAGCAATGGTGGGCAGAAGGAGCAATGTCTCCATGAGAAAATGTTTTCTGACGGTCCCACGGGGGGCCCAAAGAGTGAAAGTGATAGGAAATTGTGATTTGTTTGAAGGAAATTAGCAAGATCTGCCAAAAACAGAAGTATGGTGCCTTAAGAGAATCAAAAGCCACCTTAGTATTGGACATGATTTTAAAAATAAGAAAAAAAAAGAGAGACATTAGTGTGGAACAAATCTGCAGTTTGCAAAATCATAAGACTCTTTTCTGTGAGAAGTGAGACAATGTCAGCAGCTCATGTCTCTCCTTTCAAAATAGTCTTATATTTGACACCATTGTGCTTCTTAAATTGGAAAAAACAGAAGTGGATTCTTTTCATACATGGGTGATCAGCAGTCATTCCAGCTATCAACTAAAATAAATGTCAAGGCTGGAGACGAACCATACAGTAAATATGTGTTTGGCTGATTAGATTTTAAAGAAATGTTTCCCTTTGCACTCTTTAAATGAAAATTCTTCCAACATATCCCTTGCTTTTTATGGTTTCTCAAAGATTATTAACATGGCTTTTGCAAGCCCCCTGCAAGTGTCTGCAGTCTTCCCAGATATGTTGAACAGTTGAGCCTTAAGATTTCTGGACCTGGAGCCCTAAATTAATTTTAAATGGCTGAGTACTCTTACTATAATCTTTCTTATTGAGGCTTAATTTCTTTTTAATGGTGTTTGCTTTAGCATTTCCTGTTTTAACATCAATCTTTTTAGTGAAGAATTCTGAGGTTAGATGGACCTGCCTTCTTTCTATTGATAGTATAATACCGAACAGCCGTCCTCTTGATTTCCTTCATATTAATAAACTGTCATAAACTGTCTAATTCTTAAAACTGTATCCTGGGTTTTCTTCCCAGTATTATAAAACTGTAAATAACCAAAAATACTAGTGCTGAGTCAACGCTCTCTACATCATCAACTCATCGTTGGGTTTCATATCTCTGATAATATTTTACGATTTTACCCTTTTCACGCTCAGTCTTGGCTATACACTCTGTTCACACATATGTTCCCTGCACACTTGTATTCTTCAGAAAAGCTCCGCCACATTTACCCTGCAGCCAACTCCCTTTTATGCTTAATTTGGAAATCATTAGCATTTGTTTAATCTGATTTTTAAAAATGTTCTCTGTCCTCTAAAATTCTTCTTTACGATACTGATATTAAAGCTCAGACAGGCTTCTTCCTGACTCTACACCCTTTTCCTAGGGCGTTTACTCTAGAAAACTTGTATTTGTAAACCCCGTTTCTGCCACCTCGAGATGTAAATCTTTTTGAAAGCCCTTTGCCGGGTTTTCATCCCAGAAATGTCCTTCTCAAGAGCCCAGAGACCCCCGTTGACAGGTGACCATCAAGGGGCCAGAGCCTCCGTCTGCCACTCGCGTGGGAGGCCGGCAAGCCTTTCTGCAGGTCCCAAAGGTGCCTCGTGTCTTGAAAACGGTTTGGAGAGAGCTTCCTTTCCTTTGGGCGAGGGCAGCTAATGAGCACAGGTGGCCTGTGAGCCCTCCCTCCCACACCTGCTCTGAGGACCCGGAGCAGCCCTTGTTCCCCGGCGCTGGGTTCAGGCCGCGTTTCCATCTTTCTCCCTGACTGCAAGAGCCTTGGGTAGAGTCTTCCTTGTTGTGTAGCTTTGCTCCCGTTTTTGCTTTGGCCATATCTTACTGATTTTCTTCTTTTAAAATTAATAAGTTGTCTTCTTGAATTTTTAAATAGATGGGACAGATCTCTACTTATTCTTTGAATTCTCTCTTTGCCTATTATGAAATTATAGTTAATAGCTTTTTCACCATTTATCTCCCTCACTCCCTCACACGCTGCCAATATTCTGTGCCAAAACTGTGTCATCAAGGCGATACTAGGGCTTGGGTAGAAAGCTTTTATCTTTTATTAGCCTGTTTTTAGCCATTTGGCTAGAGTCAGCTTTGAGTTGAAGTAGAAATTCCTACTCTTCATTAGAGAAGGGGCTTTTCCTGCTCTGTGCTCGTGTTTGTCAAGGGTCTTCCATTCCACTCTCCAGAGGCAGCAGTGTTAGAGTATCCGGAGCTCCTGTCTGACCTCTGCACACTCATTTCTTCTCACGGGAAGAGAAATCTCCCACCTCACTGCTGGTACTGGCCACATTAAAGTGAATAATTGCTTTAAAAGGCAGTGCTGGTTGTCACCTTCCTCTTCTTCTGTTCCACAACTTGCGTGGGGCGTGTGCAACAAGCTTGACCTTGCTGGCTACATGCATGTCCAGAGTGTGCTCTGCAAACTCAGCCTTTTCCCAGACAGACCCCAGAGTCTATGTTAGGGGCACTTTTGGAGGGATAAAGACGCAAAGGAAGAGGCTGTTCCATTTAAACTATGTCTTTATCATATTTGCAAGTAATAAAGTTTGTATTAAATATGATTCTTTAATTCTCATGTTCCTTTTTGTGCTATTTATTTAGTTAAACACCATAGAGGAGAAGGCATAAAACAACGAGATCCCTGAAATCTGAAACAAATCCCTTCATCTTCTGAGGACTGAAAGTGTCATCAAGGTAGGAGGTTAGAAGAGGAGATGTTTTTATTGCAAGTAGCAGTGTTATTCTAGATGCAGATTATTCCATATCTGCAGTTCAATATATAGTAATATGCACGTTATTTTTACTCAATGCATCGATGTTGAATCTATTCCAATCCTAAGCCCAGATCCTAGAATTTAAATATCCTCATCATTAAGGTCTTTCCGCACCAGGAAGAAAAGATAAAGACAGGAAAGAAATAATTAAAAAGTGCAAATCTTATCCTCTATCTTCTTGGATACGTTGCTTCCAACTCGCATAATCATATGCTCTCTGATTCCCTCCCATTCTCACCTTCCTGCTTCTACTCTTAGGTTTCTAGTTTCTTAGCATAAAAGAGACTACAGTGAAAATAACACACAAGTGCCTTATGTAACATGCAACATCCAAAATTAAGTTTGACCCGGAGTAGCACAGGTCCTGTCTGGGGTGTGAAAGCTTTTTGCACGAGAAACACTTTAAACTATTATAGTTACACTATTAATTTGCTTCCCACTTTTCCTCAAATTTGACAGTGAACTCATGGTGCTAAACTGACAAACCTCTTTCTTGCCTCTGACATCCCCAAAGACACAGCTGTGGGAGGAGAGGGGGCAGGAAGGAAGAATAGCACATTTATATTTACATTTTCCGCTCTGTACATCCTCTCTGCTTAAATAGATCTCGCCTTCCTGGTGTTTGCACTGGTTCTTAAAGTTCAGCCTCCCGGGGCTGGCATTAATGACTCTCCCATAAGCCCTATTTTTCTAAGGCTATGGATGGGGGACTTCAATGAGACATTAGCATCTGATTATGTCAGGAGTCCTCATATATAATATGCTAAAGATTTCTGATATTTATTCATTTAATTATAAATCAAAAGTGTCTGGACTCTTATCAGCATTTGAGGTTCACATGCAAAGTTTCCTCCCTGAAATCAAATAGAATATCTACCATATGTGCCATTCAAGCAGTAAAGATATGTATCTACATCTCTATACATATATATCCATATATATTTATGGGAACATAATAAAAAATTCATAACTTTTCTTTGCAGAAGTCAAATCCATGATTTTACAGAGCGGTTATCTACTATATAACCTACTATATAACCTTCCTTTTCCTGCCACATGTTTATGCCAAAAACCTGCTATCCCCGAATCTATGGCCTATCATTCTGTCTATGTGCCTTTTACCAGCCTATCTGCTCCTTTCACAAGCTGTCACATTTTAGGGTGGTTGTCACCGAAGTTCCTAAAGACTGAATCAAAACATGAAGGAGGCAGCAAGAAGAGAGACTCATTTCTCTCTAGGTTTCACTGCACTACTGTCATCACTCCCGGCGGAGATGAGGGCTGTCATATTTTGTGGCATATTAAATCTGCAAAGGATAAATATAAATAAGAAAAAAACAAATGACCTCATTTGCAAAACAGAGGGGTTGATAAATTGAACAAGGGTTAAATAACTTGCCCCCAAGGATTTATTCGTGATAAACGTATCTTGAACACCTACTATGTGCAAGACATTCTGATGGGCACACCTTGGAGTCAAACTGGGTACTTTTACATCCGGCAATGTGAGTATAAAAGAGAACATGTGTTAGGTTCTACCTTCGTCTTACTTGTTCCACTTTGGGCATTTATATTTGTAAAATGGGAATGGTATTGTATCTAGTTCACATTAATAGTATGGGAAGTGTATCGTCAGCCTTTGCTACAAAACAAACCTCCCAAACTTAGTGTCTGCAATTAGCTGGGTGATTGCTCTACTGCTCTAGCTGGGATCACTCCTGCAGCTGCAGTCATCTGGAGATTTCTCTGAGGATAGATGATGCAGGAACGTCACTCATGTATCTGGTAGGTCGTTACAGCTGTTGGCTGGTCTGCGTGTCCACGTGGTCTCCTGTCTTCACAGCAGCAGTGTAGGCATCTTTACATGACAATCTCATGGCAGAAGGAGAGGAAGAGCAGAATTGGACGTCTTACAGCTTCAACTTTCAACTCACAAAATGTCACTTCTGCTGCCTTCTACTGTCCAAACAAATCACGAGGGCAGCCCAGATTCAAGGGGATAAAAAACAACTTAGGGGCTGTGGCAAAGCCATGTTAGAAAGAGGTGTGCAAACACAGTTGTCAGGAATTTCAACTGTAGTTTGCAATCTTCCTGAAGGATTAAATGAGATAATACTTGAAAAGCGCTTAGAACTGAGCTTGAGACAGTAAGCTCTATATAAATGTTCATTAAAAATTATTAACACATTTTCCTGGAGCATAGGAAATAATATTCTATGAAAAGTGGTGTGTGTGCTGGCACAAAGGATGACTTGAGACAAAAGGAGGACCCCTTCTGTTTTTGACGGACAGCAAAAGTTCACAGAGGACACAGCCTTGGAGCGTGGCCTTGGAAGAAAAGTGGAGAATGGAATTGGCAAACCACGTTTTGTACAGGATCCTTCCGCTCCCAGCTAGAGTCTCAGGGTTATTTTACCATCTTTAGCAATCTGCCCACGCAATTCTTCCTCTCTACCTTTCTAAAGGTAGACGATGGGGCTCCGAGGGGATGCAGTCATGCAGGTCACTGGGGTTGCTTTCACTGAGGAGTTTTAGATGGTCCCGCTCACCCTTTTCTAACGCAGGATAAATTGTTTCAATCCCCATGGGCTGAGTTTTCCACTGGGCTCATTTCATTCTTCCTACTTAAGTAGGTGAGGAAAATAACAATAGCTAATATTTATTGAACGTGTCGGACATTGTTCTAAGTGCTCTACATGCGTTAATTAATTTCATCTTAACAGCAAGCCTATGAGTTCAGCGTTTAGTATTATTATCCCTAGATGAGTAAATTGAAGCACAGAGAGGTTAAGTAACTTGCCGTAAGTCACACAGCTAATAAGTGGCAGTGACATGCTTCAGCTGTAGGTGATCTGGCCCCAGAGCCTGTGGCCTCATCAGTGCCCTGTGGGACTGGGACTGTCTTTCTGTTTGCATCCCTGCTCCTTCATGAGACTGTAGATTCTAAGGCTGCATGTTTTGAGTTTGTATTTTTTTTTCAAACAAAATGAAATTTCCAAAGACTGTCAGAAACTGAAAATCTGCAAGAATTCTATAGCAGTGAATCAGAATATGAAATTATAGAACATTATAGCTGGAAAAGATGATAAAGCTCATCTGATTTGACAACCACTTTTTATAGCTAAGGAAATTGAGTAATGTTTCATTTATGATACACTGTGAACTATAGGCACTGGCTAAACGCCAAAGAACGTTCCTCTCTTCGCACATGTCCCTGTGTGAACTTACAGTTAGGGCATCCGGAAGCCGGGAAGGATTCAGTGATTGCACTTTGTCCATTTTCTGTAGACCACCTAGGTCATTTTAAATTCTAATGCTTTGCTATAAAGCTGAATTTCCCCAGCTTGATTTTTTTTCAGATTCAAATCTAATAAAATTCATTTAAAATTTGCATTCTAAATCATAAAAATACACACATACATAAGCACAAAAAATACATTAAAATCAAGATTACACATAACTGTACTCTCCAGAGCTAATAGCTGCTGACACATTGCTCTATTTTCTCATAAAGATTAAAATTCTTTCTGAATTTTATTTTTCTAACAAAATCACCCTCAGACTAAGATCATACTTTTCCATTAACCTATCAGTAATGTGTTCTAAAGTCATTAAATAGTTTAAAGGGAAAATTTGTAACGGCTACATAATATTTCATTGCATAGATGCAGCATCATCTTGTCATGTCTGCATTTAGTGAATCCACGTGCCGTGTATTTTCCGTGCCCCTGGCTTGGGTGTGACGTCCCAGTTCCCTCTGTATTTTAATGCCAGTGCAGATGTCACCGTCTATATCAAATTTTAAGTTTTGGTGCTGCCCAGGGCACCCTCATTGAGCCTCCAGAAATCAGAAAAAGGAAGATTGTGAAGGTTCAGAAATACATATGTAGGAGACAAGCAGGAGGTATTATTTTTGCATTTCAGCCTAGAAGTGAAATCATCTTTTACAATGCAAATTTTTTGGTCACAATCATGTGTTCTTTTCTATCCGAAAGCCTCATCAAGATCTCTGTATATTTGTCATGTCAAATAGAGGTAACAAAATATTGGATACGAATAGACTTGGATTTTAAACCAACTTCCTCAAATATTCACTCTGTATTCCTCTCCGGCTTCCTGGGAGGGATGTTATGAATATACTCTTTACATCCTCGTAGCCGTGTTTTTACTACATAAACTTACTGTTTCCTTTCTATCGTTATGTTGTTTAGAAAGTTTAGCATTAGGCACCATGTGGTGTATCGGTTACATACATTCCCCATGCTTCTATTTGCCGTATTTCAGAGCACTATGTGGTTTTGATTTCTGAATTCCTCCTCCCTAGAAAATCTTCCTGAGTGAGTAGAAACACACCAGAATGTTTGGTTTTCTTGCTGGCTCTGGGCCGAAGACCGCTCTCACAGGTCCTAGCCCGGGGCCCCTCTAACCACCTGGCCTGCGTCCCCAAGGCCGGCAGGACAGGGCCTGTGCTCAGAGCAAGTCTCTCCTGAACCACACCTGGCTCGGGCCCCTCTGAGCTGGCCTCTCCGCCAGGCTCCCGGGGCTGCTGCGTCTGTCCACTGAGTCCAGCTTTAACAAGAGTCCTGCTAAGTCGGCTGAGAGAGAATCCCCCACCCTGGATCCCTGAGCACCTTCCCCATGCCCCGTCTTTGATGTCTCTGACCTGCCTTTAGCAAAACTGTGGTTCGGCCAGTTAGGCGAGAATCTCCCTTCGGCTGATGCTCGTCTGACACCTGCTCTGGGCCCTGGCGAGGATGCCCAGGTGTGTTGCTGTGCTCAGCGTTAGGCCCACTGCCTCTCCCTGCTGCGACAGCCTTCCCGGATGAAGTCGTCTTTTCCATTTTAACAGGAGTCAGACTAGCGCTTGCTTTGACGCGCTTAAGGAAGGCGCGTGTTTCCTATGGAGGACTCACCTTCCAAACCCAGGAGATGGGCCTTTGGATCAGGGTTAACTCATTAGAGACCTTAATGAAATCTGAAAAGTCCCTGCAGCTTTGCCGTATAAAGTGAGCTACCCCATCACGTTCACGGGTCCCGCCCAGCTCAAGCACCCGAGGGGACAGGATTTTACAAGGGCCAGGGCCAGCGTCACTGGGAGTCACCCAGCATCTGCCCAGTGCCCTACTGCACCCTGCTGACTCCTCTGCCCGTGTGACACTCACCTTTGCCCTCACCTACGGGTCAGACATGAACTTGATTGGCGGTTGGCGTTGGCATATTTATGGCATCTGGGAAAACTAGACACACGCCATTTAGAGTAAGCCCTACATTGAACTCATGCCGTCACAGTTTGCTGGCTACTGAGGTAAGTTATTTAACCTCTCTAAATGTGCCTCGTCTTTCTCTTCTAAAAATGGAGATAATGACATCATTCTCCTGGGCTGTTGTGAGAACCGAGATATTGACTGTCGGAAACAGAATGTAGCATCTGTATAGCTAAAACTCCAGCAATAATAGTTATTATTAACAGTGTTATTATCATTATAATTTTAGTTTGTTATGCATGAGTGTTATTCCTTATTAGTTTGTGATAACATTGCTTATCTTATAAATATCAGAGGACAAGGACTGGGTATATGTTTTTTTGTTTTACTTGTGTATACTTTTACTATGAGAATTGATAAGTTCTTTAAATATTACTTAAAATATTAACCGACTAAATCAGTGGTTCTCAACTTGCTTTATTTCTAGAAACACATGACAAAAGATAGTCACAAATAAGACAAATTCCCCCGGATATACCTAGGATTATAAGCAAGTATGGGTATAGTAGCTGTAACTTCAACCCTTTCTCTCCTACTTTGAATTTACATTTCAGAAAGCAAATGGGTGAGATTGGTGTTTTTATAGGACTATCTGGAATCTGTGCTAATGAATAATAAAAAGTGCTGTGATAAAGTTCCAGTGACATTTTTCACAAGTGATGTGCAGACAGTCTTATGATGGAGGTCCTTTGAGCTACAAGATAGATTTTGGTGAATAAATGTTTTATTTTTGATCTTCTTTTGCCTCAAAATTAATGAGGATTTACTTTCTGTATCATTTAGAGCTCAAGGCTATCCAAAGGCTAAATGCCCCAGCAGGGAAGAATACTTAGCGAATTCATTCATTATCTGTTTACATTTGAATACCCAGTAAGGCGCTCTGCTCCGCTTTCTACCACAGTTGAACTAAGGCAGGAGCGTTCATTTAGGCTGAGCCTGGCTTCCTAGAGTGAAATTCCGAAAGAGTTTCCTGTATTATTAAGCCAATGAGCCAAGGAACGTCTATCCTCTAAACAATTAGCTTTCTTAAATGCAGTGCAGGAAGAAAGGCAATCCGTGGATTCATTATTTGTTCTTCCTGGGTGCAGGCGTTAGCTGGCATTAAATAGCTCTTTGCCTTGTGACATACGAGGTGTGATTCAGAAGGAAGAGCCTGATGGCTCCCAGTCACCCAGGACATCAATCACAGCCCTTTAGAGTTACACCCTCATGCTCACTTCTCTTTATGGGGGAATATGTTTTACTCTGAAAGGAGAAAATTGTAGACTCGGTGGGTTTTATTTGTTCCTGCAATTTTTGACAATTTATACATTGTATTTGGAATTCTCAGTTATCAATATCTTTTATGAGCCATCATTTGACTTAGGTAGTGTACAGAAACATCCAGATGCCACGCAAATGAAAACTGGCAGTCTCTCGAACAGTGCGATTCGATTTCAGCAACTAAAAATCAGAGCCTGATCTGGGATCCTGGTTCCTTCTGCTGTTTGTACGTTGCCTCTGCTGTCGTACCTGGCCCGTCTGCTCGCAGGTGACGTTTATGGCCTCATCCAGGCGAACTGCCATGAGCAAAGAAAAGGAAATATTAATACTTCCACCGGTTTAAAATTAATTCAAAAATGATAGTTAAAAGCTTTCATAAAATGTCCAGTGCAATACTGGAAACGGTTGCGTAGAACACAGGACTTAAATGCTATCTCTGTTACTTCTTTGGAACCTGGCTTTTCGGCCATTAAACACCTATGAGTCTCACCAGACCCACCCACAAAACTGTGACATGGACTCTATGTGAGCATCAATGTTATAAGATAAACGGAAGATTTTGTCAAAGTTTCTGGCAAGTGGAAATAGTTACAGGAAAAGAGGCCAAATTGTCAGGCACAGGCCCCCTCTCCCCTGCCCTGAGGGTTTTGCCTCTACACCCCCCTACTCACACCAAGGCCTGCATCTCCCCAGTCTCCAGATTGCTTTTACGAAATAAAGTACTCTTTGCTTCCACAGATCTCATTGGGTTTTTTTTGCTAACAAGGCTTAGAAATGATCATAATTTGTTTGAAGTGCAGTTGTTTAGGTTCCAGATAAAACTAATGAACCATTTGCTGGCAAACATAGAACACTTAAAACATCCTAATACTCATCTCTCATCTTGAATTTTTATAAAAGTTAATCATTTGAGCTGAACTCATTTCTATGATAAGCATTGCAGTTGAGAATTGAGGATTCAAAGCAACACAAAACCCAACAGAAACTTTTGTTCTTTGTACACCAGGTTAAAGTCTCCTCTGTGGCCTTTTAAAAAAAAAAAATCAGTTGATAAACAAATATATCAGCAATGTTTTTGGGGTGTGTGCTCTCAAGCATTTATAATCTTTAGCTTTCAGTGGGCAAAGCAAAAAGTCTAAGGCCCAAAGGATGAATAATCAGGAAAGCATTTTCATTTCAGCATTCTGGCAGCTAATTTCCTTTACAAAATAGCAAGAGTAAGAGCTTAAATACAACTAGGTACCACTTGGATGGCTCAAATCTTTGATGCATAGCAATAAATTCTAAGTTTTCTCTAGGTCTAAGTCAACTTAGACATCCTTTGAAGGGCTGTGTAACAGATTTTGTTTTGACAATACCCTACACAGTGAATCAGGATAGCAGTGAATATGAAAATCTCCCAGGACCTAAGTGGTGGGTGAATGTCCAAACCAATAGCTGTGGTTTCATTCAGAATCAGTTACATTTCTGATTCATGATATTGAATATAAACTAGGGGCATTATTGTCCTAATTATGCCCCCAACTCCACTCCCCATTAAATTTATATGTTGAAGTTCTAAGTCCTGGTAGCTCAGAATGTGACCATATTTAGAGATATTAGAGACAGGCTCTTTAAAGAGCTCATTAAGTCAAAATTAGGTCATTGGATCAAATGGTAGGTCTACTTTTAGTTCTTTGAAGTATCTCCATACTATTAATACTTTCCACAGAGGCTGTACCAGTTTGCAGTTTGAACAGAGTTCATAAAATAATTTCCTTTATTTCCTATTTATCTTGACATTCTTTAAATGTGATGTTTTAGAGATCTTATTAAACGCATCTGTCCTTATTCTATAATCTTTTCTTTGCCACTCTTGGCTAATGGATTTGACCGTGACATATCTCTGCCAACAATTTTCATTTCTAAATTTCTTCCCTCATCATGTTCATCATGCTTCTGCTTGCCGTTTTAAACAACCGTTTTATACCAGCAAGGTAAACATATTCCCCTCCACAGCTTTTGTCTTTACAATTCTAGGTACTCTTTTATTTAGTTTCTTAGAATGAATTTTATTTTTATTAATTTTTCTGCTTATGGAAGACATTGATGATTTTTACTTCTAAGAATGATATCCTGGTAATTCAAGCCAACATTTCTAAAGAGGAAAATTTTTAAGAGTTGACAAAAATACAACAATGAATCACATCTCTAAAAAGTTAGTAAAGTATTAACAAGCTAATACTTTTTGCTAAGATCTGCAAAAAACAGTTGGAAGCCAGAAGTAAAGAGAATGGCATTCTCCATGTATTGAAGGAAAATACTGCCAAGCCAGACTTCTACACTCAGTGGAAAACATCTTTCTGGATTCAAGATGTGCTAAAGTCATTTCAGAAAGTGAAAACTGATAAAATTTCTCAACAGCATAGTCACATGAAAGGAAATACTGAAGGATATTCTTTAGGGAAAAGAATCAACACAGATAAAGAAATGGGAATGTAGGAAGAAAGGAAGAGTAAGTTTCCTACTAGTGTGTAAACTCACAAGAGCTAAGATCTTGCCTTTATTCACTAATATCTTTCAAGCACCCGAAATAGCCTCTGCCCATAGCAGAAACTCATTAATACTTGGTTAATGAATGAATATTCCTTTTTTAAAGAAAAAATAGAGATCTGTTATATAAAGCTAGTATTCTATAGCTTTCTTTTTTTTTCCCACTAACATCACAAACAGATTTATATGTGGTACCTATAGAGGTAAGATTTTCAGATTTTCAAGGCTATTATATAGATCAATGCAAAGTAATTTAATTATTTCTCCATTTGGGGACATTTTGGCTATTTCCTAATCTAATTACAAAAACTATTGCAATTAATATGCTTAAACAGTATGTTTTAATTCTTAAAGTTGCATGATCTAAAAGTTAAATTAATAGATCAAATAGTACATATAATTTAAATTTTGATGCATATTAGGAAACTCCCTTCCAAAAAAGTTTATATTAATTTATACTCCTAATTTTATGGGCAATTATTACATTCTAAACTATAATTTTCTTCTCATCTCTGCCTCTAGGAAAGAGTCTTAAATACATCACTTACTATTCTAAAATTATCTCTTTATTGCAAGATCAGGAGGAGGTAGTGCAGCGTGCTAGAAAGAGAGCACAAACTTTCAAGTCAATTACAACTGGGCTTGAATTCTAGATCTATAATTTGCTAGATTATTTTTGCCAGATGTATAGTTCGTTTATGGAACAAGTCTCTCAAATTCCCAGAGCCACCATTCTGTGAAACAAGGAAACTAAAATCTCACCAAAATTATTTCAAGAATTACAGAAGATATTTGGAACATGAATGCCTGGCAAAATCAATATATAAAAATATATCATTTTTATATTTGCCCTATTTGCAATAAAAGAGATGATATTGTAGCTGCACTAAAAGTGACTTTTTGATTTGGTCTTGAGTGATCCTTGGTTAGGTGTCTCCTTAGTAATTATTTCTTCCTCCCAGTTTTTAGCAAAACCCAGCTTTGTCCTTAGGAAATCCAATCCTCTTTTCCTGTGTGGCAGTCGTGCGACTTGGGTGGGAGGCAGCTCCACCTCGAGCCCCTGGACCCAGACGACGGATGTGAGCAATGGCACGATCACAGTCCCTGCTGCTACGGTCCTGGGGTCAAGGATGCGCAGCAGCCTGGTCCACGCCAGTGACCACCCTCTGGTAACAACTGTTGGCCACCTTGGTCCAAACAAAGTGAAACTCAGAACTGTTATTTGACAGTTGTGGACAACTACACTCTTGCTACCAAAGTGTAAATGGAGACCATAAAAAACAATCATCTATTATGTTTCAGAAAACATTTTTCAATGAAGGAAGCCAGACTCAGGGAGAAGCCACAGTTAAAAAAAATTAAGCTGGGAAAATTACTGAGAAATTGATTACTCTCTTCTTGTTAAATAAAATGATAAGAAAAAGGAAAACCTTACGTTTTCTAGCTCAGCTCCGTGGCTCTCTTTGTATTTTCTCTCAGCTCTCACTTCTCCCCCAAACTTCACTGAAAAGGGTTTCTTTCTGCTTTGTTGATCATCGCTTTCTTTGGAAACTCTAGAACAGCAACCGTGTTTCACATGAGGACATCATCTCCCTGCAGGTCCTCTGCCCGGCTAGAGTGAAGTTACTGCAGCATCTGGATTTGCCTGCCCGGTGGAAGGCAGCTGGAGGGAGCTGTTTGCAGAACTGGTTTGTAATTTCAGAGCACGGCCTAAATGCCTGGGAAGGTCACTTACGAGGAACTCTCATATCCTCTGTGAATAAAAAAATAATAATAGAGGCTGAAATGTATGGATTTCGTACAATGTACTCTTGCATACTCAGATGGTATCCCTGCAACTGCGTTATGAACTAGGTGCCATTATTATCCCCAGTTTACATTTGGGTAATTGAGATTTAGAAAATTTAAATAACTTGCCCAAAGCCACACAGTTAATGATAAGAGATCAGGAAAGTGTCATAGAAATGAGTGATTTGAACTTAATAAAATCTCTAATTATTTGGGGGATATTCAAAAGCCTTTGAGAACTCAACGATTCAGTTAAACCTTCCTTTCATGTACAGTGAGACTAGCAACAGAGAATAACTCTTTGCTATATAGATATTTCCATCTTCTAGATAGCTTAGATTCCAGGCCGTGCCTTTGGAACTGATATTCCTCACTGTAGACAGGATTTGAAAGAAAGCATCTTTCAAAAATAGACATGTCCGTTCTAGGAGTAAAAAGAGACTTTGGAAAGTTGATTGCAAAAGCTGTCGAGTTAGGAGTTGAAGTGAAAAATTAGACCCTTTCAAGGCTCCTCTGGAATCATCGGCATCCTGCCGTGGACAGTCGTTTATACGGAATTTTCCAGTTTAAGCGGCTGTCTCCTCTGCAGGCTAAGTGGTGTGAGGCCAGGACTATACCTTATCAACTTTTTTTTTCCTGCAAGTTGCTAAGCTTAAATAGTTAATACCTCTGTTTTTATATCCATTATCTCATTTGATTTCTAAAACAAAACTGTGATGTAGCTGGGAACAGGTTTTTGTTTTTTGCTTTTTTAAATGAGGGCACTACATTTCCAAAAATCACCCAGCGAATGATGGAGAGAACCTAGGTTTTGGATCCAGGTCTTGTCACTTTAGGATCAGATTCTTTTCACTATGCCAAACTTTCTCAAATTAAGGCAGACCCACAACTAAATAGGGATACAGAATAGATCTCTTCAAGTCAAATGAAACTATTAGTAATGCTTCAGCTATCTGTAGTAATGGTGAATGCCAGGCTTGATTCTTCTGTCTTCTTGTATTATGGTAGGTTTATTCTACCGTGTCAAGGTCATGGCTTCATTTCCTATGTGAGAGAGTTGTGTTTGCTCGGTGCTAAGTGCCTGCTCTGTGGTGCTGATCCAATCAACCACTGAAGAAGAGGATGCCTACAGAATGCCTAACACCTAACAGGTGCTTAACAGATGTGCTGCTTTCTGCATCCAGTAAAACCATGGTTTTATTCAAATCTCCTCCCCTCTTACAGTAACATAAGGTTTGCTCTACTAACATTGCCATTCACTTGGTCAATAAATATTTTAAATCATTTTATTTTATAAGAACTGTGCTGGGCTTGATGCAAAAAGAGAAATCAAGCTTCATTTCCTAATGGAGAATCATCATGATCCAACTAATTCCTATTCCCTAAATGCAACGGGACTCCTGCAGTAGGCTTCTTCTCTGGAGAATGGCTAGTTGGTTTTCCAGACTATAAAATAGTGAGCAAAACGTGTTCTGAAAATACTATTGCGTGGACAGTTTTCTTTCTTTTAGAGACCCATGAGAAAGAAATGGTATGAAGGAATTACCCACTGAATCAGACTTTAGGAGTATATGCAAGAGAAAGCTCTCAAAATCGCCTTACATTTTTTCTTTGGGAATGAAGTACTGGCAGTAATTACATTAAAATGTTTATTGATTATCTTTTATGTTAAATGTCTTTTGTGCTTGTTACTGGAAGGCTTTAGGTTGTGAATACACAAAGGCATATTGCATAGATTTTCCATATTTAAGACATTTATAAACTTGCTGGAAACTCCATTTTCTTCTCTCCCTGATGTTTTCTAAAGTATAGCATTGTTTCTAAATAAAGCAGACTCATTCAACATTCAGTGAAAAATTTCCATTGAGCATCTCCTATATGCCAGATACTATATTATGGAATATAGTAGTATAAAAAATTAAAAACATCCAATATTCCTGAAACTTGTAATCTTGTGATAAGAGAAAGTTATATGCATAAAAATACGGGGAATGATCATCAGAAATACAGACACACCAAACAAGTGACAAAAAAGGTGACTGATTAATATTCATTCAGAAAATGGACATTAACTGAATTAGATTTGAAATCAAATAAGCCGTATTCGTTTTGGTTTTCCCCTTCCTTCCATATTGCACAATGTATTCCCTTTCTTACTTAGTAAATTGACTTAGTATATTTATATTATTTCCATTATTGCTCTATTATAAATCAGCCTCCTTGATTTGAAATATATGGGAGGAGAATTATTTGTATATTATAATAATTTGGTTTTCACAAGCCTTGTAAACACAGGCTTCTGTGAGTCCAAATTGGACCATGGCATTGACTGATTCAAACAAAACTCCACAAAACAGCAACAATGATAAACAAAACAACAATAAGAACAAATTTCTCAGATTCTTCAAATATGTTCCTTTAAGCTACCCCAAGAGTCTAACCTGTCTAGACAACCAACAAAATGGAAGATGGAGCCATAGAGCTTTGCCAGTGGTCGTTTAAATAACTAGAAACATTTGTTTTTTTACAAAAGGATAGACCCTACTTTAATAAGGTTCCTTCTAGCATTTGGAACTAGATTAAATGTAAATGTTACATTAATACATTAAGTTCTGCATGTTCCTGTGACAGAAATATAAATTTGTCAAAACTTTGGTTAGACAAGAGTGTAGATGAGAAGGAACCTGGTATTTCCCTTGTGCTGTCACCTGTTTTTTTGTTTTTTTTTAAATTAAAACTTGGTCTGGAAAATAAACTACTTTGGAGAGGAAACTGATAATCCCTTTCCAGGAAACAAATAGTATTTCCATTAAAATGCAACAATAATGGAACTAGCCCCTTTTCTAGTAAAGTAGTAACCTAGTCATCCACACGACTGCCAGTCAAGAGTCTAACAATAGTTTTTTCCTAATCATCGGTGACTGTCACAGGGAGGAAATGCGACACAAGCCGGGCCGATTGCATTCCCCAAGTGGGTGCCACAGAGGACACTGATAAAGTGTGTTCTGTAACATTTCAGGGTTAATGCAGACGTCTGTAGGAACACAGAGATGCTTGACCTGGGCTCACCAAATGCATAATCAGGTCCAAAGACCACTGGAAACAAAAAGAAATCTGGCATTAAGCTATTCCAGTGTTGTCTTTACTCCCAAGTACCCAGTATTCATAGAATCCCTCCACTGCTTCCCGAAGTTTCTGTTCTTGAATACAGTAACTGGAAAGAGATAAACAGGGAGATGCTCCAGATGTTCTTCCACTTCCTAACCTCTTCTAATCTTCTGATGACTTTATCTTACTTCGTAGAATTGACTTCTGTACTTCTCGATCTAGGGGAGGCCAGAGTGAGAGGGGAGGAAGAAGCTACAAGCAGAGTATGGAAAAGGATTTTCATTTTTGAGGAACAAAGAGGCTGGAAAAAGTACAATATGTTTATTTTGGACAAATGAGATGAAAGGCTTCGGTGGAACTGAGGTAAACGTTATTTTATAATGTATAGTGCATCTGTGCTAATAAAGGGATATAACTTTAATTTATTTTGAAAATATAGTCAGTTTGCTTAAGAATGCAAGAAGAAATAAGACTTTTTTGGGGGGAAATAACCTTCTGATAATTGGAACACTTTTGAAAATGCAAGTCACTCAAAATACCCTGGTTCCAGTAATAAAATATGCCTGTTTAATTATATAGTTGCTCAGCTACTTTAAAAAGCATGCTTTTCTGACAATTGAGAAAACCCAGAAACTGGACATCATTAACCTTGAATGCCTGAGGGCACAAGTTATTTTTGCTTAGTATAAAACAATTGAATCCAAGTCTAGACGCTTGGGAACAGTCAGAGAGCAAAGATGTTTATTCTCCATATCCTATGATGTCTTTGGGGAGAATTTTGACTTCCATTTTAAAAACAAAACAAAATCCTCTCTAGATTTTTCTGGTCACCTCGCTTCATCTCTCATCTTCACCTAGATTCATCTGTCATCTCGCCTTTTATTCACTGCTTCCATATGCTCACCTGTGTTCGTTAGCTCAAATGAACGAATCTTTCTTCAGACATGAATTTAATTAGTTTGAAGCATTTGATGTAATCTCTCCTTCACCTGGTTTTCAGACGTCATTCTCTCTGGTTTTCCATTTTGTTTTCTCTTATCTGGGTCCACTCGGTATTATTCCTTTTCAATTCAATTTGATTTGTATCCACACACACACACACACTCACTCGGAGGACAATATAGACACGCCAACTAATCTAACACGCGTGTCTTTGGGATGTGGGAGGAAACCGGAGGACCCCGAGAAAACCCACACAGACATGGGGAAAACACGCCAACTCCACCCAGACAATAGTCTCAGCTGGGAGTTAATTATTTTTTTTTTTGTCATCGCAGGTAACAATACAGCGTAGAAATGGTTCACTTTTGTATTGCGACTGCAAAGAAAGGCAAGCTTCTAGACAATTTCTCTTCTGATGCTCATTTCTTTCATGCAGAACCCATCTATCCAGCTTCTTTACCTTGCCCATTTGTTTCAGATGGTCCAATATTGTTGGAATAGTAACGTCACACCTTGCTGCTAATTCTCGTGTAGGTTGAGATGGATTCACTTCCACTACAGCTTTCAGCTCACCATTATCCACGTTGGTCTCAGGTCGCCCACGTGGCTCATTTTCAAGATCAGAGTCACCAGAATGGAACGTCTCAAACCATCAAAGTATTGTGCATTCATTAGCCACATCCTTCCCAAACTCTTTGTTGATACTTAGATCTGTCTGCACTGTATTAGTTCCATGATGGAACTCATATTCAAAAATAACATGAATTTTTGACTTATCCATGGTTTCACAAAAATTTCTCCAAAACTGACTGTGTCTATTCTCAATCCTGCCACGCTTCTACCTTTACAACGTGACGTTTAAAGGTTCTGGAGACTCGACTCTAGCAGGATGGATCTGTCAGATCAGCTGATGCCAGAACAGGAATGGGATTTCTCACTGGTGGAACAGCCTTTGGACAACGAGGGACTGGACGTGCAGTGGTCACGGCAGTGGCACTGCCACCTGGGACTTCAGCCCGGGAAGCTGAGTTCCAGTTACCAAGAGGAAAAAGGTAAACATCTAAGTGTGCTTTTATGATTGTACATGTGCATAGTGTCACTTGAAAGAAAAGGCGCCTCCTGACAGTAGGAGATAAGACTATGAAGTGTGCCACTGAATGGTGGCCTTGATCCAGGCTGGGGCTGAGCCCGAGCAGGTGGCCAGCACGGCAGAAAGAAGTCAGGCTGGCAGAGCAGCTAAGGAGGCCACTGGAGGCAATGTGTTCTCTGGGCCCTGATGCCCCGACTAGGTTTAGACCCCCTTTAAAGCTAAAGACTGGGACCCTCCATTTGGGATGGCAGAGCTAGGGAGACACAGGTTCTCAGGGACTTGCTCTCCTACTGGAAGCTTTGGTTCGGCCTCTTTTGAGGCCCCTACACACGTTAGGGGTGTGATGCCTTAATGGATTTGGGGGCCAAGATGGAAAATGTATGTGAAACGTGAACGGAAAGACATATGATTTAAAATACCGGTGCCAAATTGGAAGACTATATTCATAATAGACAAAGGGTTGTGTCTGGAATTCATGAAAATGTTTATGTATCAATGAAAAAGTGACAACTCAAAAGATCATAAAGTGGGTAAGTTTTCAGAAAAAACAAAAATATTTCATCTCTCTCGTAATAAAGGAAATGAAAATTAAAAAGAAAAACATCTCACACATATCAAAAGTTTAGAAACAGAGTATTCGTATTTCCTGTCCTCTAAGTGGATGGAATTAACTGTGAGAGTGCAAATGAGTATTGCACACGGTGTTATATATGTTCTGTCGAAGCAACAGAATGAGCGTATCCAGCCAAGCTTAAAACCGCAAAGGGCCTGAAGTTAGCATTTTTAGGAGAAAAACAGTGTGAGTGTGACATTTGCTCCCCATTATCCTTTAAAGAATTAAAATTGCACAGAGAGAGGCTCTAGCTCACATCAGCAAGAAAGGCAGTGCCCGCCAGGGACGTTTATTACTCTCAGGGTGGGGCCCTCACCCCCCGGGGTTTAGGACGCTGCCCTGATTTTGATGGACTCGTCTTATTCTCTCTGTAAATACAATTTTATTCGTCAGACGCATTAGACTTGTCCCAAATTTCAGTTTCAAAACTATCAAGAAAATGTCTATCATCAAGTTTACAATAGCAAGATGGTTTATTAAGATTCTATGGTAAGCTGATTATTTTCTCCGTCCTCAGAAAACAAATTCTGATGTGATTACTGTTTTGAAAGAGTAAATCGTATCGTTCAGTTGTTGGGAAAACATGGCCCTCATTCCCTCCTTCGATGTCACATCACTTTATATTATGTATCAGGGTGACCGTGAGGCCTTCTAAGCCCTTCACTATTTGCCAGAATGGAAAATGAGTGGATGTTATAAATATCACCAGTGTCACCCTAATGAGGTGGGTGGGGTGGTTGAGTTTATTTTCATTTGCATATCCTACAACCTTTATTATAAAACATTTGATCAGCTATAATTATACAGTGCATTTGTTCCATCAACTAGAAAGAATTCTAGCTTGCTGAGTAGAACAAGAAATTAATGACAATATCCAATACTCTTAAAATGCGTCTAAATGACATAAACAGGAGGAGTATGTATGTTCTAGAAATGCAAGGCCAATATGGCTAATGTGGGCTTCTAAACCAACCAAGCCAGTGCTTAGAAAAGAAACTATAAATAGAGACTACATCATGCTTTATGAGTTAAACATTTCAAAAAAAAATAATTTTTTAAAAACAAAACTAAAAGCAATTTTAGCCCTGGGAATTATATACAATAAGCAGAGCTTTTACAATGATACTAAGCAAAGAGAAATACTAGAGAGAAAATAAATAAGAAACATGAAAATAATATTGGCTCTAATATGTCTAAGAGCTCTGACATATTTAATTCTCTTTTATGTTTATCTTTAATACACATATAAAAAGAGAACTTGGCAAAAGTAACCATGTTAAAATAATAAAGACATATAAAAAACACAAACTTATTTTAAAGGGAAATGCATATAAATCTTGAAGTTTATCCAAATATGATAAAAGCTTAGCAGTGAATGGACTTTAAGCAACTGAAAGTTTGATGATAATTTAGAGACAGGAGTTATGAATTGAGGGAGATAAGAAGAATTACTCTAATGAAAAAATGGAAAGCCCTCAGAAGATACTGAAATAAATATGTTATAACGGGAAAATCTTTCCACATTCTGCAGACCAATAGAAATATAAACATTTAGCACCCACAGTACTAAAATTATAAACCTCCAAAAATTCCAAATTTATTAAACCTTGTATAATTAATAGAGTAGAAATTACACAGTATTTGGATTTCTTTAATCTTTTTGATACAAGAAATGACATTTTATTTTTATTTTAGATCTAATGAGTATTACAACATAAGCTATAAACTTAGTTGGAAGCTGTAAGTCAAAATAAAGTGAGAAGAGTCTAGTTATATTTTGAGGCCCTGAATTGCTTAGAACTGATTAATTTGTATGAGAATAAAAAGTCTTCCATGGCAAAGTGATAAACCAGAGTTGATTCGTCATTCTCGAATTAATATTTTGTAAGGCAAAATTAAGGGGATAAAGCTCTCCTGCCCTAGATTATGAGAGCAAGAGAAGTTAATTTATGACATCATTTCTTTTCTTTCTCCTTTTAAGGTGAATCAGACAACAGTATACACTGGGAAAAAGAAGCCCCATTCGTAAATGGTGCTGGGAAAATTAGATAGCCACATGCAGAAGATTGGAACAGGATCCAACTCTCACCACTCACAAAAATTAATTGGAGATGCATAAAAGACTTAAATATGAGGCACGAAACCATAAGAATTCTAGAAGAAAATGTTGGACAAACTTCCCTAGATATCTGGCTAGGCAAAGAATTTCTGAAGAAGACTCTAATAGCAATCCCAGCAACAACAAAAATAAATAAATAAATGGGACTTGATTAAATTAAAAAGCTTCTGAAACAGCCAAGGAAATGATCAACAGAGCAAATAGACAATCTACAGAATGGGAGAAAATATTCACATGGCATACATCCGATAAGGGGCTAATAACCAGAATCTACAAAGAACTCGAGAAAATCAGCAAGGAAAATGAAACACCCCATTAAAAATTGGGAAAAAAAGACATGAACAGAAGCATTTCAAAAGAAGATAGACAAATGACCGCCAAACATGTAAAAAAATGCTCCACACCATTAATCATCAGGGAAATGCAAATCAAAAGTACAATAAGATACTGCCTTATCCCTATCAGAGTGGCCATTATTAAAAGTCAAAAGCAATAGATACTGGCATGGATGCAGAGAGAAAGGTACACTTACACACTGCTGGTAGGACTGCAAATTAATACAACCTCTATGGAAAACAGTATGGAGATTACTCAAAGAAATAAATGTAGACCTGCTATTCTATCTAGCAATCCCACTACTGGGTATTTACCCAGAGGAAAAGAAGTCATTTAATCAAAAAGACACCTACAGCCTAATGTTTATTACAGCACAATTCGCAATTACAAAGATGTGGAATCAACCCGAGTGCCCGTCAATTCATGAGTGGATAAAGAAAATGTGGTATGTGTGTGTACACACACACACACACACACACACACGTGTCATGGAGTACCATTCAGCCACAAAAAGGAATGATATAATGTTGTTTGCAGTAACTTGGCTAGAACTGGTGGCCGTTATCCTAAGTGAATTATTCCAGGGATGGAAAACCAAACACCGTATGTTCTCACCAAGTGGGAGCTAAATGACGGGTAAACACGGCACAATGTGATAAAAAGTACATTGAGAAACCAAGAAGGGGTGAGGGTCGGGGGCTTGAAGGACAAAAACTTACTTGGGTACAAAGAACAGTATTCTGGTGACGGGCACACCAAAAGCCCTGATTTAAGCATTATACAAGGTATCCATGTAAAAAAAAACTCTTGTACCCCCTTAACATTTTGAAATAAAAGAAAATAAACTAAAGAGAATAGAAAATAGAGAAGATTACAGCAGATTTACAGTGGAGGCACCTGTAAAGGGAATGCCTGCTACTTAGGAACCGATTGTCACCAAGAGGCTGTGTTGGCCCAGAGGTACATTCTTCTCGTCCTTCTTCTCCCCTGTCTTCCCCTCCCCTCTTCTCCCTTCTCCTTATCTTTCCTTCGATTACCCCCTTCCCCCCCACCCCTACCCATATCTACTTTTCTCTTTTTCTCTTCTCTTTCTTTTTGCATTTTCTTCAGCAGAAGTCAAGAAGACAGATATTATGCAGGTTCCCAAATCTTCAATGTCACCAACCAACTATTAATATAAGAAAGGTAACATGGGAAGGCTGTAGAAAACATGTATGTAAGTGTAGACATAATCCATGGTCTGCCATTTTCCATCCCTGGTCTAAACAGCTGGATTCCTACCGCTTAAATTATTTAATTAGTTTTGGATCAAGAGCGATTCACAACACCACTGGTGAGTTACTTGTTCCGTTAAGACAGCGAATGTTAATTAAATAGAATCAAGATTGTCCATAGGAGCTCATTTCTGTCTGCATTCTCTGATGGCAGATTTAGGGAATGGTACTTATGATGGGTTCATCTGTTAATGATGTTTTACTCCACTATTAACAAAAGAGCGTAGTCTTTTGTTATTATCATTATTTAATTTAGTGTGTGGCTGTAAATTGGGAATTGTCACAGATATATGATTAAGAGAATGAGGAAATTATTCAGAAGATCTTCAAAGATTTCTTAAGAAGGAGATCAATTGTGCAGAGATTGCCTTCTGCAAGGAGCACTGTGGAGACCCCACTGTCGGAAGCATATGGAGTCAGACTGCACAGAATCAAAGATATTAAACCGTAAAGAACAACCCTGTGGGTCCCTCAGGGTATGGCCTAGATAAAGCAATAGTTAGTTTTCATCTTTAATTTAAATACTTCCAAGACAGGGTGAAATTCATTATTAACATCTTCATTGTGGCTTCATCTATTTTAAACTCTATGTTTAACCAAGCTGGTTACTCAAAGTGTGAAAATATAAAATTCTGTTCATTGTTATGAATGCCCTTTAAAATCTTTCTCCTTTGACGCCTCTTATATTATAGAAAATAATTAATCATATTCTCAGTCATCATTAAATACCTGCTTCATGTCCAGAAATATGAGGAGCTTTTATAATTTAAATGACAAAGTTTTCTCTTCTCCGTTTGATCATCTTTTCTGGATCCCTTAGGCTGGCACAGAGCATAGAGCATCTAGGAGCTTAGTGAAACCTTATCAAATTGAATTAATTAAAACTTAGCTTGTGATACAGTCAGATGCTACTAGAAACCATGTGAGTATCAGGGCAGATAAGAGATGAAACGGAAATAAAGATACTGATCTATATGTTTAGATTAATGATATTTACAGCAATTAAATAATGACAAGCATATTTAATATTTTTTGAAAGTTGAAATTTCATAGTTCCTGCTTTTCACTGCTGCAGGACACTATAAAAAGAAAATAAAAACTGCATGTCCCATTTTATAGTTTTTGGAACGGGTTGCATTCATGGTGATGAAGTACTGTATTTTTGTTGTCGTTTACAATGAATGGCTCTTCCTCTGTAAACCCGGATTTTCTACTGTATCCTTTAACTAGGAAGGTGGCCTGGCCAGGTCAGTCACTTTTCTGAGAGTCAATTTCTTAGCAACCGAGAAAAACAATGTTTACCATTTCTATGTCTGAAATGGTTGGGATTTTGATCAAATAGGAGAATTGATACAGAAGGATTTCTACTGTGGAAATACAGGTTGTAATTTCCCTCCACGGCCATAGCATAAATATAATTATGTAATTTTTAAGAATACTCATTAATATGAATAATCTCTGAACACAGGCGGGTAGCGGCCACAGTAGGTCGGCTTATGCTGTACTACAACCAATCCAAATCTCTGTGGCTTGGACAAAAAGGATTTATTTTTTGTTTCCGCCACGTCCGTTGCAAGTAGCTGGGACTCTGTTTGCATCGGGCTCCTCCAGGACCAAGGCTGACACAGCAGCTACCACCTGGGGTCCCGCCAGGGCGGCAGGGCAAGAGCAGGTTGGGCAGATGAGCAATTAATGCTCGTGGTTCACAGGAACCCAGTGAGTCTGCCAGGGCTGCCAGAACAAAGAACACTAACGTGTTTTCTCACCCTGCTTCAGGCTGAAAGTCAGAGATGGAGATGTCGTCGGCTTTAAGGATCCGATCTGCAAACACAGTCATGTTCCAGGTACCAGGGGTTAGGACTTTAACATACGAAACTTGGGGTACAATTCAGCCCATGACAGGGCCCCACCTAATGACAGGGGCAAGAAGCAGGTGAACGTCTTCAATACCTACACCTGTCTTTTCTCTGCTGTGTGAAAGTATCTGACATGTAGTTGGCACTTAATACAAAAAATGTTGCTAATAAAATATGAATATACCACACATCTTTTTTCTTGAATTATGCATGTATATTTTCATATATAATCTACAAGTATGATTTTATATATAATATACTTTATGCCATCTACTTTAATCAATGTATGCCATAGAAAGCTTTAAACAAAGGTCTGCAGTAATTTTTTTCTCCTTTGGATTAAAAGTGCCGAAAATTATCGTGTTGTTTTCTCCAATGGTCTGTTTCTGATGTCTTAGTATAAATGAACTTCTACACTGTCTTCCCAAGCACAGAACTTGAGCTCTCTCTACATATGGTTTCGCTAAATCACACGCCATTGATAATAAGAAATCTATTTATTTCAGAGAGCAAAACCAGAAACCGTCAGTAAACCGTCAGTAAATCAGCCTTACCGGGCTGATACCTCGTGTGGCTCATTAGAACATGGGCTGGCTCATCTTGAAATGAAACTTCTCAACGAGCTTAGTTCCCGAGAAAGTAGCAGGCAGTAATTCTGTAGGATAATTTATTCTCTCAGTTTTCTATTTCAAATGTTAACATGATGTTACATGGGACAGAGGATATGAAAGTATGGTTTTTCACCTACGTGGAGCACTTTGTCTATAATTTGTGCCATTCCTTAAGAAAACCAGATGCTTCAGGGAATTTCTTTAAATATAGCAGGGCAATAGGATCATTACCTTGTCTGTGGCTCATTTACGATATAATCTTATCTTTGGTCCAACTATCAGAGGCTGGAGATGGATATTGATCAGCTGTTTTAGCAATGGAATAAGAACTTCAATTTAATAGCTGTGTAATAGCATTATAATGGTATAGACTGATATCAAGACATGTTCATTATTTCACAAGTTGGGCAAATAGCCTTGGCTCGCTTATAATATTAATTTCCATATGATTTAATTATTGCAATCTCTTCAATATAAATAAGCTGCAGTGTGCAGATAACTCAGTTCTTTAAAAATAGAAAAGAATAGCCAATTTAAACAGTCCTGTCATCAAGAACTCCATTAGGTTATTTTATTTGAAATATTAGTCCTTTAATGTTATTATTTCTTGATATGCATTTTCAAAGTAGTAAACAAAGTGGGTCCCAAGAAAGGAAACTTTCTTTATTTCCGTGAAATTGAAGGTGATTTCTATCTCAAGACCACATTCTGCATGCTGGCAGAAAAAGTAAAAATGTCAGCTTTTATAAGTCACTTCTGGATCTTGTAAATCATTTCAGGTTTCAACTCAGTCGAATCTGGACTTCCCGAAGGCATAAAGAGGTTTCCCTGCTCCAGACCGGTCAACGGGAGCCTTCAGGCGGCTTGCAGCTTCAATCAAGCCTTTTCCCGCATTTCACCCTGCAAGGAGACGGCCTTCCTGTCATTCAAAGGACAGATGTCAGAGTCAGGGTCAACCTGAGACTGTAGCTACCGCCCAGAGTTACACCGTTTGGTTCCACTGTAGTCACCTACTGGGATTTCCGACTTTTCTGCTTGGTGTCTCCTAACCCTCAACGCAGGAAGCTAGGCAGAGGTTCTCTGCTCTGTCGGATGCACCGTAAACCCAAATGAATTCCAGATGAGGGGTGAGGGTCCGAGTGCATGGCTCCCAGCCACATTCAATTGTCTCGCGACTTCCTCCCCCTCCTTCTCAAAGAATCTTATTTCATCTGGGAATGGGGAATCAGAAAACTAATACACCTTTTGTTTTTCTGTCTCTCACATAAATTGAGGCTTTTAAGTATAAATGTTAAAAGGTGGTGTCATTTTCTTCCGGTTACGCTCTCTTGCCCCTTCCTTGGGACAGTGGCTGTCCCAGAATGGATGGACGGTTGAAGGACGGGCTCTGGGCAACAAAGACCTTATCAGGATGGAAAAGCAAAAGCAACATTGGAACACTGCTCCTCTACCGATTTACAGGTTAGGAGTTGGGGAGGGGATGTTTGTTCTGGATTTGGCGGGAAGGACTGTGTGCTAGAAGGATTATGGGCTTCAGCGTCGGGTGTTTGCATCTGGGTTTGCCACTTCTAAACTGCTTCGTCATATTTTCCAATATTTGAATGTACTGAAAGATTTCAAAAATATTGACTTTTAGGATTACACATAAATTATTAACATTGTTCAATATATAATCTTTGGGTAATATATGGTAGCTATCATTATTTGCATCAAAACTATTCGTTATCCAGAGTAGCTCTTAACATTTTTTTTCTACTTACATCTGCTTTGGCTTCTATATCTATAACTTGAAAAGGCTATTTCTAATGTACTCATTTTACTGTTTTAAAATCTATATTTTTTATTATGCTGGATCAGCCAGAGTTAAATAGATTTCCTTGAACTCAATTTCTTTTACATCAATTTTTTTCTCTTATTCTCATTGCTCTCTCTGAAAGCTATGCTCTTATGGTCTAGGACAGTTAAGTAGATTTCAAAAGCCCAATTTTCTTTTTATCAATACGGTAGTACATTTGAATTCTATAGTAATATTCTTCCATCATGCCATTTTGTTTTAATTCTTTCCTGCTTGATGTAAAATACTTTCCATAAATAATTTTGCATGAAATTTGAAAACAGGTTCTCTTCTGGTTGAAATGTTATGAAATAGTAGATAAAAGCTAAACTGAAATAAGGTGGTACCGGATCTAGTTTTTGTAATGTCACATGAGTTGTGCATTTGGTCAAGTCACGTCACCTTTTTGGGCTTTCGTTGCCTCACCTGTTAAATAATTAAGTTGAATTAGATAATCTCCAAGAGTTTTCATGCAGATCCAGATTGTGTTCTGCTTTAACCTGTGTTTTAGGACGATTGAAGTTAACAGTTACTACCTACACCTGTTTGAGGCACTATATATACTAGGCGCTTCATATACGATACCTCATTTAATATTCACCTCAGACATGGGTAGTACCCTTTGCATTCTGCAGATTAGGAAACTAAAGACTGGACCAGCTGAGTGATTTGCACAGGGTCATGCGACTGGTAAGTAGTAGAGGTTTTTTAATTGAAACCAGGTCTTTCTGTCCCCCAGCGTGTTTGTTTTTATCTGCTATTGCTATAGTGCTCCTAAAGGTAGAGAAATGAGAGTTAGAAGATGAAGTAAGGAGTCTGGGTCAGTCATGAGATTCGAGAAGTAATATTTCCTAAAAATAAGTGTAGTATTACCTTGATGATTGGTTTCTTTTTAGTTTTTTTAGTAGGTTATAAACACATTAATGGTATAAGTCTAATTTTGATAGAATTACCAAATTAGATTCTATAATATGCTGTCCTTTGAAACCCAATTTTATTTACTATTAACAAACTGTACTTAAGGAAGTTGAATGAAACTAACAAAAGCTGTAAAGCTGTTGGTTAATACTAAGCTATGTAACCGGGAGTAAAGTTGAAAGCGGCTGCTGTAAGGATTCAGAAAGCAGAGGAATATAAGAGAGTGAAATTCCACACGTCTAAACAAAATGTGGAACGTGGACTTCATTAAAAATACTCTGGATCAGGTGGGCTGTACGTCTGTGTACGGATAAGTTGTCCTCTTCATAAATTGTACTGATACCGTATTTCACGTTGGCTTGCTTTCTTCAAGAGAAGAAATGGAATTCTCTCCTGTTAAATATTCTTGATGTACAAGAGAAGTTAAAGGGTGAAATCTGGAACAACAGGAACAGAACACACACACACACACACACACACACACACACACAATGAGGAAGGAACAGATGAATAAGATTACTGGAAAAGCTCACAAATGGAATGGTTTGATGCCTGTTTGGTATTCATTAGTAAGGAAGCAAAATGTCTCCATAGAAAGTTTACAGCTACAGACAGAGGTCAGGGAAGCCACAACTTGGTGTTGGATAGACTTGATTTTGTACCGAAGCTCCTTTACTTTCCAACCGGATACCCTTGTAAAAGTTAATCTTTCTTAATAATAGTGCCTACCATGTAGGTAGATATTTATAGGTGAAGTGAGGATAAACTGAAATAATCTACATGTAGCTCTTGAAACACTGCCTGTTATACAATTAGCTTTGATAATTTCTAGTTGTTTTAAGGAAAAAATAAAATACAGAAGGGGCAGTGCTATTTTTTAGGATAAATGTAGTAACACATGATAGGAAAATTGGAAATTAGAAGCTTCAAAACATCTATTTAGTCTCTGTGTTCCCCATCAAAAAGAATGACTTCAAAACTTGAAAAAAAAACAAACAAAATAAAAAGTAAAGGAGGGCTTTGAAATCAGGGATAAATAAGGAGCAAATAAGAGGGTGAATGACTTTTTGGGGGACTATCCTCTCTTTGCCTTACTTAGGCTCATCACCTCTTATTTGAATTATTGATTGGTGTGATACTCACCTGGCCCCTAGCTTCTCACTGGTTCCAATATTCTATTCCTGCTGCCAACAATCACCAAATAAGAAACTCTCCACAGATTTTATCACTTAACTCTCTATTTAAAGTCTTCACTTCTACTACAGCTTTCAGCTCATCATTATCCACCTTGGTCTCAGGTCGCCCACATGGCTCATTTTCAAGATTAAAATCACCAGAACGGAACTTCTCCAACCATCGATGTGCGATGTGTTCATTAGCCACATCCTTCCCAAACACTCTGTTGGTATTTCCAGCTGTCTGTGCTGCGTTGGTTCCATGACAAAACTCATATTCAAAGATAACATGAATTTAGGACCTACCCATGGTTTCATGAAAAGTGCTCTAAAAAAAATCTGAAAGATAATCACAAGCCAAACCGTGTGTTTGAAAGAATGGGGATGTACCTTCACAATAAAAATAAAACAAGAAGTGTCAAAGTTAAATGTCAGAAATATCAACTGTCAAACTTAGTATGTAAGGAACCAGATGTTTCACACCTAATAACTTAATACTTTAAAATACCACCACCACCACCACCACCAAGATTTTATTACAGTAGTACAGCACTAATTTTCAAATTTATTTTTGGGGGGAAGGGGTATGGGGAATGCATACCTCCTATAGGATTCTTTAAAAGAGATAGGGAAGGCTGGGCATGGTGACTCGTGCCTGTAATCCCAGCACATTGGGAGGCCAGAGCTGGTGGATCCCTGGAGGCCAAGAGTTCAAGACCAGACTGGGCAGCATAGCGACACCCTTTCTCTACAAAATATGACAAAAATATTAGTTGGGGATGGTTCTGCATGCCTGTAGTCCCAGCTACTTGAGGAAGCTGAGGCAGAAGGACCCGTTGAGCTTGGAATTTGGAGGTTGCTGTGAGCTGTGATCATACCACTGCTCTCCTCCAGTCTGGGTAACAGAGCAAGATTCTGACCCAAAAAAAAAGGGGGGGGTAGAGAAGAAATTATCTCCCCCTCTTTTTTCTTGTTGAGAGTTATGTTTTCAGAAGAAAAGTATCTTGTGTTTTATAGTATTCTTAGGTACATAAAACTGCTTCTGATTCATTCAATTCCTTATTTCCTTGATACATTTCTATTGAAGTGAGTAATTGGTACAGGGGAGCCCCTGTTCAGTGGGTCCTTCATTCTGAGTGACCACAGATAGTAAATTAAGTTTTCACCGTTGTGTGCCTCCGAAAACCAGTCCCTTTCCACCAACAGGTGGACTTTTATTGTCTTCTAAGTCAATTAGGACATACAGTCATCCTCATCACTTCCGGACAGGTTGTTCTGTGCTGACAGAAAGGATTGCTCAGCTTGACCAGGAAGCAGAACCGAGAGCACATTAACAGTACAAGAAGGTCCAACAAATTTATTGGGAATAATACCTGTGAAAGGTAAACGGAAAGTGATCAGGGGTAGACCAGCATCTTGAGACTGTGATACAGATCTGAAACCTAGACCGGCCCGGTGGCTCACACCTGTAATCCTAGAGGCGGGTGGATCACTCGAGGTCAGGAGTTCGAGGTCGAGACCAGATCTGAAACCTGTGGAGAGAGAGCAGGAGGGAAGAGCAGGAGGGAAGAGTAGGAAGCTAGAGCCTCAGTCGTGGTGTGGGCCTGAAAAAGTCCTGGCCGGCCTAACCGGAAGGTCAAGCTCAAACCCATGCGTGAACAAGTCTCACCTGTGGCCGACATGGCCTGGGCCTAGCGCCCACCTTTGCATGCTCGGTTACTGGCCGGGCCTGCCCAGCAGAACGAGGCCTTGGCTGAGACGTTATAATGGGGCTCAGCCAGCTGCCTTCCTTGCAGCTGATTGGATAGGTTTTTTTTCTGGAAAGTTTATCCTGGCAGCAACTCCAGGGGTCTAGTTTCTGCATAAACCAAGGGCCTCAATTTTAAACATCAGAAATGTACTCTAGTAGGCTTTTGGTAAAAGAAACTTATTGGAAGGCTATTGGGCTGTCAGAGAACTGCTTAAAGAGTTGGAGAATAAGGTTGAGGAAATGGATTAGAAAACAGGGAACAAAGGCAGCCAGTATTTCAAACACGGAAATGGTACAGTGAGGAAACAAAAGCCGTTGGACAAACGCATTCATATCTCTGCTGCTATTACACCTTGACTCGAAATCTGAAGAATAAGGAATCTAAGGAATCGAATATGTAAAGCTAGAATTGTTTTAAATTTCCAAAGAGATATGAAAACCAGAGATGGAAAAACATATCCATATGTCTGGTTTTCCAATTAGACTTCATTATATTTATCATTACATGCTTTGTTTAGTTTCTTTTGCTCTACTCAAAATAAGTAAATATATACTTCTCAGAGATGACTAGACTTTCACTTAGTGATAAAGCAAAACATTGCAATAGCTTTCCTGTGTATTTGTTTTCTCTTCATTTGCATTAATATTATGGAGGTGGTAATTAGTGAATTATTTACCAAAATATCTTCTCCGTAATCAGGAGTTCACATTTTACAATTATTACTAAGTTCTTCAGCAACAACCACAAAAAAGTCATCTGAAACCATGAAATATGTGTCATTTGCTGAAATTAAAAACTCTAGCTTGCCAAAGTGTTACACATGGTGACACACGGCTCGACAGAAGTCCATTTTGCTAGGAATAAGTAAACACTGGTGTGAAATAAATCTCTGTTCCAGATTTCAAATACAGTTGTTTACCAGATTGCACCTAAGGGTGAAAAATAAATGAGGTAAATGAATTCGTATATACATGCCGTGATTTTCCAGCGGTGTTATAATTAAGACTATAAAACTTTGCCTTTAGCAAACAGCTATTGTGGGAATTCTTTCATGCAAACTTACACATGGCAGCCACATTTTGTTTGTCTGGATTTCCTCTGACAACAATTGCAACTGTCTGCTGAGAGAAGGCAAAATGTGATTGTTACACAGAATCGCTTTCACGGAAGACAAATGCTACCAGGTTTAGCTCACCCTGATTTGCTTCTGAAAAATAGAGACTACTTATGGATTCAAAATAAAATTTTCTTTGTAGACCGGAGAAACACCATTCCTGTCTCTTGCATGGAACCACTGAGGGCCCGATCATCACTGGTCAGAGTCTCAGCGTACTGTAAGTCACATACAGAATTGCACAAATTCTATGATGTGTGGGTGGGTGCAGTTGAATCTCTCCATCGTCAGCACTGCTGTCAATCCCTTGGTATCTTATCCTGGATCTGACTGTGTTTCCCTTATCTTTAGCTGAAAGACAGACTGCACCCACATCTTATTAATATTAACATTAATGCCCCACATGTAACCCTTGATGTGCAGTGGGAGGTGACATTCCAAAGCTATCTGTGTATTTCCTACAACATCCTTGTTTCCTCCTCCCAGCTGATTGTCCTGCTTTGTCTCTTCCTTTGCCTCTTTCTCTCCTTTCTGAGCTGGAACTACAGGTGCGCAACACCACGCCTGGCTAATTTGTTTACTTTTTGTAGAGACAGGGTCTCACAATTGCCCAGACTGGTCTTGAGCACCTGGCCTCAAGCGATCCTCCCGAGTCAGCCTCCCACAGTGCCGGGATTACAGGTGTGAAACACTGCACCCAGCCTCGCATTCAGATTTGAACATGTAGAAAACAAATTCCTAATTTCTATCTCCAAACATGCTCCCTGCCCCCAAGTCTTCACCATTACATTTCACCAGGATAAAATTCTATGGTCATGTATGTTCCTTTTTTAAAAAAGTTAATTATTATGGATACATAATAGGTATATATATTTATGCGGTACATGTAATGTTTTGATACAGGCAAGGAAGTCGCACATCGAATTAGAAATAAATTTGGGTTGGCCTGTTCATATTAAGATTAATATTTATTTCTGTCATATATACTATTAATCAAAAGCAATGAAAAAACTTAGTGTATTAGATTTTAAGAAATAATATAACAATCGCTGTCAAAATGCAGTCCATTGACCAAATCAGCAGCCCCTGATTCAAAACTTATTTGAAATGCAAGTTCCTGGGTCCTTTCTCAGACTGACTTAATTAGAAATTCTGGTGGTGGGCCAAGCAATCTGTTTTAACAAACCCTCTGGTGTTTAAAGTTTGAGAACTATCGGTATATATGAATAGAGCTGCGTAGGATAATAGAGTATTTTATTCTACTACCAACTGAGAAATTGATAAGAACAGAGAGAAAACAAGTAGAGCAGCTGAAGGGTTGTGGACATAGCAAACACACGCTAGATTTGCATCTGATTATAAACTTCTCTGACAGAGGCTGGACTGTGTTCCCCCATACACAGACAGAGCATATAATGCTTTTATTGATCAGAGTAGTACTTTATTTTTTCTAAGATATGCTGGCTGTGGCCAATGATCCCTCAGTAAGTTAGCAGGAAATGAGAAATAGAAAAATTAAAGCACTTCACAGATATTAATGTGAACTCCAATGCATATATTTTTTAAACGGCAGAGATGGATTATAAAGTGCAGCTTCTCCTACTAAATAGCAGCGTGTGGGATGGGTTCCTCGGCATGTCTGAACTTTAATCAGAGGAAATAATTAGAAATTTCTCACTGTAATAACTTATTTCTAGTAATCTGGAGCGTGTCATATATCAACAGAAACAAACCAAAAGAGAAGGGCAATGGAGATAAATTATGTTAATAAAATGTTCAAAATATTATTAAAGGAGTAATAATTCTTTTAAATACTGATCAGATGTAAAAGCAGAAATTCTAATTATAGCTTAATTTCTTTTACATATTGCAAGGTGCTGAACCTCTACAGTCTCTAGTTTTTCAATAAATGTGTCAATACATAACTGGATTGGTTGAAGGTTTTTAAGACACAAGGTTCTTACAGCATTAAAGGTGTACTTTTGAAGGCCAGAGGAGACTTCTCCATAAATCCAAATTATTGTCTCGCCGTGTTTTTGTTGAACAACTGAGTGTCAGGAAATAGTATTTGTTGTCTATAATCCCAGAAACCTTTCTCATGCAGGTGCTTTCCAAAGGGCTCTTTGCCGAGTGGTGTGATGATACGGGCCCAGCCTAAAACGCTCTGCGTAACAAATGAGAAAAACTGCCAGTGGGTGGGGAGAAGTTAGGAGATTCATGGCAGCGGGGACTTGAGAAAGGAGATACGTGAAATTATACGCTGTGTGTGGCAATGTCCTTCCACAGTCTCTTCCAGAAACCTTCAGTAAAATGTAAATTGATCTGCACTACGTAGTGGGCTACGATGAGGCCAGTTGCACTAAAATACAAATAGACCTCACGGTTCAGTAAGAATTAGAGTAAGGAAAGGTGTCACTGTGGTGGGACACGATTTTCCTTCTGTGCTAACAGGGTGAGTCTTTGA
>CM052449.1:1224610-1284440 GCA_028533085.1 Varecia variegata | reverse complement strand
CTTTCCCCGACTCTATGGGCCACCTGCATTCTTTAGTTTGTGGCCACAAGATCTTCAAAGCCAGCAGAGTAGGCTCTTCAGATCTGTCTTCCTGACCCTGACCTCCTTCTTCCACTTATACCCGTGATTGTGTTGGGTCCACCTGGTACCCCAGGACCATGTCACCATCTCAGGATCCTTAACTTAATCATATTTGCAAATTCCCTCTTACTGTATTTTATTCAGGTTTTTAAAATTTTTTTATTTTAAAGCACCTACAGCAAAGGAGCCTTTAACTATGTAAGGCTATATATATATTTACAGATTTCCGATCCTAGGGCATCTTTTAGAGGTAATTAGGTCATTATTCTACCCACCACATATATGCAAAAGATGAAATAAAGAATCAGCCTAGGGAATAAGAAGACATATTTTATATGTATCCAGGTTAAAAATTCAAAGCACAATGTTCCATTTCATCTCTCAGTCATTTTCTCTTTTCTTTGCTCATTAGTAAAATCACTAAATCAAAATAAACAGAAAGAGAGAAAGAATACGCCAGGCAAAGAAAACGGCCCGAGAAAAGATAACCCTGGAGCAGAAATAGGCTGTGTCTTAGTCTGTTCGGGCTGCAGTAACGAAGTACCGCAGACTGGGTGATTTATAAACAATAGGAATTTATTGCTCACAGTTCTGGAGACTGGAGAGTCCAGGACCAAGGTGGCTGCAGGTACAGCATCTCTCGAGGGTCCAAACTCTGCTTCCCAGTTGGACCCTCTCTGCGGCGTGTGCCCTGGAGGGGACAGTGCTGTGTCCTCACACGGTGGGAGAGATGGGGGGCACCACCTCCCTGCAGCCTGTGTACAAGGCGCAAATCCCAACTGTGAGGGCAGAGCCTTCGTGGCTTAACCCTGTCGTAAAGGCTACACCTTTTAACACTGTTGCACTGGGATTAAGTTTGAGCATGAGTTGTGAAGGGGATGCCAACATTCAAACGATAGCAGGTTGCATATGGTTGTCTGGGTTGTGTACGTGTGTGTTGTGTTGTGTGTGTTGTATATGACTGCTGTGTCTAAGGATGTTGTAGGTACAGATTTGCAGAGGGTATGATGTAGGAGTAAAGCATTCTGACTGCATCTCTGTACAAAGATAAAGTTCTACTAATTCTGTGGCAGTATTATTTTTGATTTATGCACCAAGTTGTAACAGTATGTCCAAACAAATTCTTCCAAATTTGAATTACAAAAATAAGGAAATGAGGATGTTCTCAAAATAACTCCTAATGAAACTAATAAGACGTTGCTAAGAAAGCTTGAACAGGATTTGTTGACTCTATGCGATACAAACAGGACTTATAATTTTACACATATTCGAACATGATATATCAGAGGTATAGAACCGAGTAGAGATGATTCAGAAATAATGAAACTTATAGCAGTTGATCACAAGGTATTTATTAACTTGAGTACTCTCATTTATAAAGCTATTATAACACTTCATCATTTACAATGGGTAAGTGCTTATATTGTGCTATGACTTGACAAACACGTGAGTGTGGACAGTTTGCTAAGATGGGAACAATATTCAACAGTAGTTCTCAAAGGATCTGGAGTCTGGCGTTTAGAATAAATATAGAATATCTTTAATTAAGTCCAGTGAAAGCTCGATTGCTAACTTGGTTCTAGGAGGTTTGTTCCAATACTTACAGGGAATTAGACAACAGTAGAATATTTACACTAGCCCCTTTCCCCATTTACAATTGTTAAGTAGTTTTACTGGGACAATTTCCCTCATGTATATCGGAAAATATGCAGAAGTGTAGACCTTATATTTAAGGTGACAGGATGTGCTTCCTAGCCATGTATTTATAACAAGGGTGGAGAAGGAGGAAGTCAGAAACCATGTTTGATCTAACCATGAAAATAAACATGCCGAAAACTTAGATCATCTCACCCCTTCTTAGTCAACTGTAGTTCTTGTTTGTATTGCAAACAGTCAAATAAATGCAGACATTTTTCTTTGTACTATTTTCCCAAAATAGAGAACATCTATAAATTATTTATGAGATATTGTATAATGATTTCCTAACTAAAACTAGGCAAACTAAAAAGTTTCCAGAGTAAAACAGATGTAAAATTCACTTTGCTACACTAACCAATAATGTTATACATTTGGCATTTTCTTGGTTTTTTGGGTATGATACTTGATATTGCATCCAAAATTGCTGTCAGGGTAAGGAGCTGATGAATCTATATTTGCTATCCCTGAGATATGTATGTTTCATAAGGTTGGTAAACAGTTGTATTAACTGCCCGCTTGGTTACATAAAGCTATTTAAAAATATACTTTCATTTATGTCCTATTTCTTTCTCATTTTATTCCACCCCCCAGTAATTAGGACATTGTTATCATTAGTTCATCTGGAGAATTTTTATTCTTGCATTTCTCCTTGTATTATACTGCATTGCATTGCATTATTTTCCTTTTCTCTCTGATTTTCTATTTTCTCTCTCCAATAGCCTCCACTTTAATGTGATACACACACACATATACACATAAATGTATGTATGTAAAACATATTCTTAAATGTGTGTGCATCCTTATAAAACATATTGTTTGAATTTGGGGGACACAAACATTCAAACTATAGCAAATTCTGTAGAGAAACAAAACTGACAGGCTTTAGAGAGATAGAGAAATAGAGATACAGGGAGAAGGACAGGGATCTAACGAAGGAGAGACAAAGAGAGGTCGTCCTTCTGACATTCTCATCCCTGGTTCTAGCTTTCCCAAAGCCCAGCTGTTTCTCTCCCATTCTTAGAGTTTGTTTGTGTCTCCTTCCCATAGTATCTGCAATTCAATACATTCTCCTTATTCCCTAAATTAGGTTGAGTTTGTCACTTAAAATTAACATTATCCTGATGAATATTATAATATATGCTTAATGTTTATGCAGCAGAAATTTCAAACATCTAATTATGTGACATTTCATAAAGGTAACAGATGCTCATAGTTAAGGAGAGAGAGGAAATAGACTCTCTCTTCAGCTAATTTGAATGATCACACAACCAAGTGGGCATCTACTTCACACAAATGCTCATCAATCTATAAATACAAAAGAAATCCCACAAGAAAGGTAGGAAATTATAAAGAAAACCATGCAGTTTCAAATAGATTGACATGCATACAAATAAACTGTGCTCATGTGTGTGTGTGTGTGTGTGTGTGTGTGCATGCATAGTGTATTTGAGGGGCTAATGATACTCTAGACAATATTGTTAATAATCCACATTCTGACCTAGAATCGTGAATCTCATCCTAGCTTTCCATTTACCAGGAGAGAAACTTTAGCCATGTTACTTATCTGTGTTCCATTATCCTCAACGATTAAGTGATAACAACATGAAGAGTTTTCTACAATAACTGGGAGATTTAAATGACATATAGATAGATAGATATAGATAAAGATCAATTAGAACAATAACTGGAAAGAGAAAGTGTTGCCCAGTCTTATTTTATTCATTATTTTCTTTAACAGCTAAACACTGACCTTTGTGTGTTTTTCTCCTATGACAGGAGATGTATGAGTGTAGAACAATTCCTGTTGTCTTCTCCCAAAGCACACAGTAACTCTTGTCTGAGCATGCTGCCCCCGCACCAGTGTCTGGGGTGAACCTCTTCCACAAAACAGCAAAACAACAATGGCAATAATCACCAAAATTGCTTTTCTTGTGAAGGTTATTACAGTGGTATTTGTTAATTTTATTTAACAGATGTTGTTGATATTCTCCTTAAGTCTGCTTTTTTTCCATTCTAATTGGCAACTAATAACTGTACAGTTGACCCTCGAAAAACACGGGCCACTGATCTCCCGAACAGTCAGAATTCTCATGTGACTTTTGACTCCCCCAAACCTTAGCTACTAATAGCCCGCCGTTGACCAGATGTCTGACCAAAACACTGTCAATTAGCATATCTTTTGTATGTTACATGTATTGTATACAGTATTCTTACAATAAAGGAAGCTAGAGAAAGAAAATATTAAGAAATCATAAGGAAGAGAAAGTACGTTTGCTAATTATTAGGTGGCTATGGCTCATCATAAACGTCTCCATGTTGAGCAGGCTGAGGAGTTGGAATAGGAGTAGCTAGTTGGTCTTGTTGTCTCAGGGGTGGCAGAGATGGGGGAAAAAATCCATGCACAGGTGGAGCTGCATAGTTCAACCCATGTTGTTCAAAGGTCAACTGTACATATTTAGGGGGTGCATTGTGGTGTTTTGATATATACATACATGGATGCATGATTAAATCAAACTAATTAATATATCCATCACCTTGCATACTTTTAGGTTTTTTTGATGAGAACATTTGACATTTGCTCTCAGCAATTTTGAAATATTTTTAATTTTATTTTTAACTTGGGTTTTTTGTCGACATTTTCTTATATCTGAACTGCAGTGATTTGTGCTTTCTGTGATTTATCCTTCTAAAATATGATGGTTCCTATATATATGTAAAATGAGGGACTATCTATAGGTTTATCCATATCTACCTAACTATATAATTTGTTTTATTAGATTACAGAAGACAGAGGACATGTTTATCTTTCAGTATATCAACTCCGGTGCAAAAAAAAAGATAGTTATTGAATAGGTGACATTTAATAACTAAAGCAAGATGGTGGTAGTGACTGCATTTCTGAAACCAAATTGAGAGTAAACAAATAGACCTACAAATTCACTTAATAGCGCTATTTTTGAGTGCCCTAAACTTAAGTAACTTTATAACACAATTTTAGAAGCTTCATCTTAATCTCAGGACATTCATTCTGTATTGATATAAATCATATATATTACTTGTTATCTAGTCATAATGTAGCAACTGGAAAAGATTTAAACTTCAACACCATACGAAATTTGATTAATTTTGCAAGAGTTGAAAAGACTAAGAGTGTACGCATGTCTGCATATACAAATATGTATATACAAAATATGATTTTATGTCATTTCATATGCACATTCATATATTAAGGATGCATATTTCTGTGAACTCATTTTAACTTTAACATAAATATGGCTAAATTTTGAAACAGCATTAAATGATTTTTTTAAATGTGAGAACATAAAAACTAAACAAAAAATGAGAACTAGGTAAAATGACTATTTAAGAATATATGGGGAAAGAAAAGAGAAATAGCATCAAGGGAAAGTCAGCCAATTTATGACGAAATGTGTCAGGATTAATGTTATGATGTGTGGTTAAGGGGTTTATGGAGTTAAAAAATTAGATAAGAGCTTTATGATCAGGATATTGAGTGATCTGATTTATGTCATTCTCTATGCCATTTATAGTGAGCTTTGAACTTGGAAATATGCGACTGGAGAAAATGTCATGAAAGAACAGAGCAGATGAGATCAGTGCCTCATAGATGTAGCCATGGAGCCCCATTTGAGAGATGGAGTCTATTTGTAGCCCTCTGAAATATGCACCTCTTCTTTCTTCATATTCTCCGCACAAAAGACTCAAAGATCCTGAGATCCCTCCTTACACGTGGTAGTCGTCAGGTTTCCTCCTCTTCAATCATGTATTCTCTGCTGGTTTCTTTAATATTTCAAAAATCTTGTTGCTATATATAATCTGATTATTTCTGCTTGCAATGATAGTAGTATATAAGAGAAGAACTGTAAAATTCCCCTTCCTCTTAAGATTATATAATCTTCAGTGAATTTGAAAAAAATTTAATTAAGAATTTTCTTACACAGTCAGATCTGATTCTGACTTTTCCAATGTACTTGACATATCTGTATCTCTCCATGCGATGAGAGTGGAACACCTTCTATGGACCTGAATTTAAACACTGCCCATCAACCTCATATACTGTCTAGGAGGGAAGATAATTTATATGTGTAGGGCAATAAAAATAAGCCCCAATACCAAATTATATATTTGCTGCTCTTGTACCATAAAGTCCAAACTATCTGGTATGTTTATAAATTTTAAATTTTACTTACAGGGAAGATGTGCTTCTAATAACTCTGCCTTCATGGTGAAATTAGGCTTTAGAGACATGATTCCAATATGTACTTACTTTTGATCCTACATAAGAAGATAATCTTTCTGTACCCTGGGCTAAATATTTCCTGAGTATAAAGTATTTAAAAGACTGTATTTCTCAGCAATATGGAAGGGAAAAAAAAAACTTTCAACAGTTCTGGAATATTTTCATCTGAATTTTTAGTTCCTTTTGATTATTAAATTAGAAATTGGCATGGGCTTTGGTGTATTTAAATTTTAACTAGTTAAGATATAGAGATGGTTAAGAAAGGCACACAAGGACAAGTTACTGAAAGGGAAAGAAAGAGGATATACAACATGACATCAGGGTATCTTAGATCTAACTCTCCTTCTAGCATGTGAATTTTTAATTAGAGATGCAGGGCAGAGAAAAGCTAGAGAAAGAAGGTACTATTTAATTTATACATCCCTAACAACCACTACTGAAATCTCAAAATGCATAACTGTCAGCATGCCTCCAAAATACAAAGAGGCTAGATTACCAGAATTCATTTGGGTATGTTTTGAAACACAAAATACATTTTCCCGTGCCAATATAATAATGGCATTATAGTGTTAAAAGTGACAATTATGTTTGTAAGTTAGGCAACATAATCTTATGTAATCTGCTGCATAGTTTAAATAGGGGGCTAAAGAATATTATCCAATTGGTTAAGATACATATTAATAAAATTAAGTCTGTGGGAAGTGTCTTTAAGTTCTAATCTGATATCTGAGAAACATATCCCCCCCTCTGACTTGGCAGTGAGACTTCTAGACTTGGTGGTTCTAGTGGATGACCCACAGCTTTACATGTTTAAGGTGATTTAGAACCGCAGTAGCCATGAATCACTCAGCTCAAAGGCAACTCATTATGTGTCCTCCTGATACTATGTTTCTTATCAAGATAATGGTATTTTCAGTTGGCAGCCCTGTGCAACAGAAAACAAAAGCCACAGTTTGCAGATAAAGAAATAAACTTAGAGTGATTGAGCGATTTTTCCCAGGATCACACAGCGAGTATTGTAGATCTAGAATCAGGGCCAGCTAGCTACCTAGTTTGTGGGGCCCTGTGAAAAATGACAATTCAAGGTCCTTTGTTCCAAAGGCGGAAAAAAAAAAAAAAACCTCTTTCTTCTACATTCTCTCTCTCTACATTCTCTCTCTCTACATTCTCTCTCTCTAGCAATCATGGTGTTTTTTATTTCCTACTTAGTGAAACGCTCCTTTGGGCGTGGATACTCGCAGAGAAAGTGCAGACCTGTAAACGTTTAAAGGCGCAGACGGAGTCCTGCCCAGGACACGTGTTTGACCCTGACCCTCCCCACGCCTGGGCCTCGCCCCCTGTCGTGTGTGAAGGACACAGCTGCTGGGTGGGGGCGGCAGAGCAGGTGGCAGAGAACTCACCCAGGAGAGGCAGGAAGGTGGGTTGCTGTGGGAGGCAGGACAGGTGACACCCAGGCTACAAGTGCCCAATGCATGCATGCGACATTGTCCTACCAGACTTCACTTCCAAAACAAAAATTCGAAGACAAAAATAGAATTTCAAGACAGCCACTGCAGAGCATAAAACCCCACATTTGGGGACCTTTTGTGCTCCCAGTGAAGGCTGCATGCAATTGAAACTGGTCCTATTCAAGACACTAACCCAGATGATTTTATTTCCCAATTTTAGACCTTCCTCTATATTAACTGCCTTTCTATGTTCAGGTTTATTTGTAGAGTGATCTTCTTAAAGTATAAGATTTCCATGCAGAGGGCCTGAGATGTGATTTTTTTGGGAAAGAGAAGCCTGGACAGATGGGTCATAGATTTTGGCTTTTGAATTTACTCCGAGGTTACGCCCTTCATACCAAAGTACGTAGACTTTATCTTCTTGCCATCAGCAACTGTGGACTGCGCTTAGCAGAACAGCCCCTGTGCTCTGGACACCGTAAGACTCACCAGGCACAGTATGTACCTTCCGCTGGGACTTCTGGAGGGTTAGTTGCTGGAGGGGTCAGAAGTAGGAGTTAGCTTTCAGTTTCGTGTTTGATTCTTTTCTCCCTTCCCCACACAGCCCCGGCCTCAGCTGACTGTGAACACTGAGCATTTGCTGGTTCATTGTAATATTCTAGATGCCTCAGGGATCCAGTCCATGTTGTAGCTTTTAGTTATGTTTGTATAAGTGATGGGACTTAGTTACAAACTGGGAGAAGGAATGTGAAAAAGAATTGCTGTCCCTATCAATCTTAATAAACAAATCAATTAGACTTTCTCAAGAAGACTACTGATGAAACTTCTATTGTTGTGTTTGTTTTAGCAGTTCCCAAATTCTAACAGAAAGAATTTAAGAAAAGAAGCTTGGTTCTATGAATGAAACAGACATTTATACTTTTTCTAGGAATTTTTCTTTTGGTTTTGAAATATCAGATATCTAAATATACTGCCAATTTTCTTACCAACAATTTCTCAGCTAGGTAAGGAGTTTGTGCTCATCTTTGTTTTTATCTTAAGGGTGACAGGTGTATTAATGGTCCTGGCTTGATTTAGAATGATAGTTATAGCTTTTTCCCTCTCTCTCAAAAGCACTCTAAATCTTTGTAAGTAGAGGAAGATAGTTAAGATTGACTGCAGTTTCCAAATTTGCTGAGATAGAATTTTCTAAATATTTTATGTGCTCAGGTACATGTGAAAAGCTGTAGGACTGCAGTATTTGTTTTGGAATGAATTAAAGGGTCGGCTCCATCTATGATTGATTCCAGTTATTTAATCTTATTTAATCAGGTGAAAATGAAGGCAGTGCTACTTTTCTTTCTTTTCATCTTCTCCCCCTTGCCCACGTGATCTACCTTAGTTGTGTAAGAAAGAAGGCTCCATTTTGAATTTCTCTTCTGTCTTCTCTTTGAAGATCCACCAAAAAATTATGAACGTGGAATGATGAATAAATGATTCTTACCTCTTCAAGTCTACTTAATGAGAATATTCAAGAACAGGAAACCAGGAATCCTCATAAGCGATTCATTCCCTGCATAATTTCTACATAGTCAGCCTACGTCTGGCATGCCTTCTTCATTCAATCAAATTGCTGCAATTCCTCTTCTATCATTTTCCCTTAGATCATCATGTCTGATGTCATTCAGATCTCATGTCAAATGTCCCTTCTGTAGAGGAATTTTCCTGTTAGCCTCGCTAAATTAGATATCTTCACTTCATATGCTATCCTCATCAGAATCCATTACCCTGGTTACCTTTCTTGTTGCATTTATTTGAATTTTTTAAATTTACTTATTTGTTAATGTGTTCATTGTATAAATAGCACTAGAAAGTAAGCTGCATCAGGGTCTGTTTCTGTTGTTCATTGCTGTAATCCCATCATTAGAATGGACCCGGCTCATAGTAATTATTTTTAAAAGCTAGTTAATGAATGAATGGCTTAACTGTGCTGCGTTGGTGACAGTCACAGATAAATTTTCAACCTCTGAACAAAACAATCCTACTTCGTTGATTTCTCTGCCTGGAAAGACTATGCTATAGGGCTAGCAAATGCTTTCTCTAATATCTTCTTTTCAACTTAGCATTTTACATTGAATGTCAAAATGAAGGCCAGATAACGCATGCCATTGAAAGGGAGATTGTCAGAGCTAAAAGGGGAATTAGCAGATCATTTTTATCATAGTTTTTATTTAGTAGATGATGAGACGGGTCCAGAATGAGTAATTGATTTATTTAAAGACACAGCAGTCTACGGGAGAAGAAAGTCCAGAACTCAGATTTAGTAATTTTCCAATCTAGCAGTGTTTCCACAGCTTTCTCTCATTTAATGAGAATTCTTAGTGTTCAAAATCCAACTCAAATAAAGGGAATTTGCTTACCACACAAGAGAAAAAGAACTGACTTCAGTCCTTCTTGATTTTGAATCTTATACAGGGCATGTGTTCATTCCCTCTCTCCGTTCATGTCTCCTCTGCTTTCAGTGTGACGATCTTTGTTTCTACGACTAGAGATAAACTTCCTCGATGTGGCTTGAGGCAAGGCCAGGAACAACCAACCCGTTCTGTAAGATTTCTGGTTAGCAGTGCGTGGGAAAGACAGCCAGTGCTTTTCCCCCGGACCACACATAGCTGTATCACTCGAGGCCTCTGAGGGTTCTTGCGTGATCCACATGCATTTCTGGACCGAGCACTGTAGGAGACAGATTGGTTGTGGTGAGCCTGGTTAGGGTTGTAAACACATCTTTATGTCCATGAGAACAAGGCTTATTAATATAACTAAGAGAAGAAGAAATGTTTTTTTAATGGGCGGACAAACATCATGGTTAGTTACCATAGGTTATTTACAACTTATTTTTCTATATTCACATACGTTTTACACATACAAAATTTATATAAAAGGCATTGGCCAAATGCCTTCTGATTGATCATTTACTAGCTCTAAGCTCAGTTATTTCTTTCGATTTTAAGCTTCTGACACCTCTTTGGGGATTATCATAAACTTTATTGATGATCTTTTCCAAACGACATCTCAAAAGAGAAATAAATTTGTATTGTTGAACATACATGAGAATTCCAAAAGAGAAATCAAATATCTTCATAGCAGAGAAAAAAACTTAACAGCTAATTTCAGGTAATAAATAGTAATAATTTTATGACAAGTTTTGTCCATAACTATTATGAGTAGTGGCCCATATTGTTTTCAAAATAAAAATTCTAGAGCAATCACCTGGTTCAACTATGCTCATAGCATTTAAGAAAAAAAATTATTCTATGTGAAAGGATTAATGCCCGACCTCTGTGCCAGCTGCCTCTGCAGCTACAGCTCCCCACATAAATAAAGTGTCCCCATGATTTCCTGGGGAAGGAAGTAACTGCTTTTCCCTTTAAACTGTATCGTCAGCAAGAGATAGTGAATGGGTAGTTTCCTTAATTCCTTAATTCTGCTCAGGACAGTCAATTCTAGTTATTACAGTGACAAGAATTTTCTAAAGGTTTAGAATTCTGGAAAGGAAGTAAAATATAGCTTATAACTACTGCAGAATTTCTGTCTTCAGAGATCCTTAATTTACCGCTTTCCTGCCTTGTTCTTGTACCACAACCACGAGGCATTGGGAGAATCTATACATAGCCACGTTTCAGAATCCCCCTCTCCCCAGAAAGGATGATGCTAATATTTAGAGAGAAATTAACTTTCCTCTCTCCAGTTGAAGCCTGGTTCCTGTACCATTATTGCCTGGACAATTTCCCAGATAATTTGCGGAAAGTAAATGTTCTTTGTAGGGAAATCTCAACCCCTACATACGTGGCTGCAGTTAAGTCTTCTACAAGCCTCTCCAGAGCCTATGTTCGAACTTGAGAAAGGCATCCTCTGCAGGCAGACAGGAAAAGATGCCTCTCTGAGGACCAGATCTACAGGACTCACAGTTCAGTGACCAGATTGCACTTCTGTGCAAAAAACCAAAAATGCTCCTTCCTCTGGTGGGAACTAATCTTGCGGCAGGCTGGATTCCAGCCTCTATCTGTCCCCAGACAGGCTGTTTTTTTCACAGTACACAAATTGCACAGCTGTGCATAGCAGCATGGGGATGTTTTACAGGAGTTATCAGAGAACAATGGTTCAACATTAGCACATTTTTTCCAAGATCTAAAAAGTTCTAGTCAGAAATAATAGCACCAATGTCCTCTGAGCTTAGTACATCATCATTCTGAGCCAGGTCACGCTCTACCAATTCCAGTCCAGGTTGTTTGCATCAACTCTCCTGTCCTAGGTGGTGAGGTGCACATCAAGTTGAAGCCCCTGTTGTTTTAAGGGTCTACAGTTCAGGTCCTCCAGGAGCTGCTGTTGAACAAGAGCATGCCCAAATCTGCAAGCGTGAGCCGTGACTTAATGACACGGGACAGTCTAATTCTTCTTTAGAAAAAATAAAATGAAACAAGACATGAATCTAAGCGAAGCCTATGCAGGGGTATAAATCTGCTACAATAAGTAGTAAATTTACCTCGGTAAATGTAACACTTAAATCTTTGATCCATAAATTCTTTTCTTCGGTTGCTTCCCTGCATTCGTGTCTTGCCTAACTCACGAGGTTCCGCTGTATAATTTATCTTTCACTGTCCAGAGGGAAATGGCACAAAGATAAATTCAAGTTTTAACACTTAGTTACCAGAAATTCCTTTCAGTTTTTAAATGACAGCCTCCCTAACCTAAAACCGTAATAGCAATGTAAGCTCAGTCCTCAACGAGTCCTTACCTGGATCCCTATACTGTCAGAGAAAATGTTGATAAGAGGCATAAAGAAGTAAGGTAGCAATGAATTAATTAAGTTTCTAAAGTGATTTTGAGAATAACAGAGCACTCTCTCTCTCTCTCCCTCTCTTTTTTCTTTCTCTTTTTCTTCCTCCCTCTTTTGAAATTAGCTATGAGATATTCCCTCCTACATTTTCACCACTCTCATAAATGTGCACCTAAGGAGAAACATCTGAGATAACCTTGAATTCAACCAGAAGTAGAAGGATGATTGCAAGATATAGATTATGTTATTTCCATGTTTACAATATAGTCAATACCCCATCTCTGATTTATAGTTGAACTCCTGTGAGTTGGTTCCCATAATAAATGTGATTGGGCATCAGTGGGACAGAAGTGATTTTTTTTCTTTATTTCAGAATATTACGGGGGTGGGTGCAAATGCTTTGGTCACATAAATTGCCTTTGCACCGCCCCAGTCAAAGCTGCAAGCGTGCCCATCCCCCAGACAGCATGCGCAGCACCATGAGGTGTGAACTTACCCCTCCCCAGAAATAATTTTTTTCATTATGTTAATTTTTCACAAATACTTTAGCAATTAAACTCAATTTTTTCTTAGCCCCATTTCAGTTGACCAGAATGTGGAGTATCCATGGTGGAAGGGATGCCAGGTCCTCTAGTACCTTACTTCTCTACGTCCCATATGGAAAACTTAAAGGAAGTCTGTTTGGGGATTGCAAAGTTCCCTTACAACATCACTATTTTCTTCTTTTTAAATTTCTGAATCTTGCTAACTACCAAACTTGTGCTCTTTTATTTAGCATTTAATATTTTCAGCCATATTTTTCAGACAGCAGAAACAATTAGCTAGTTCTGTATTATAAATATCTAGAGGAGGGCAAGATGCCAATATTTTAATCCATACATCAATTATTTTAAATGGGTGCATCATCTCTATTGATGTGTCAATAGAAGAGAAAACATAAAAAAGTTGACACTCGATTATTGAGCCAATATTGCTACTTGGATCCATTTAAAATTATTAACCTGCTTTTGTACAGAGAAGTCACTAGCTTATTTTCTATTATGCATACAATGCAAAGGGAATTATTATTTATTAAGCATAAAGCAATAGTAAAAGAGTGCCACTAAATTGTAAAGCCAATCATTGAGGATGTGCTAGTATCAACAAATTCAACCTCAAGCAATTTTGATGAACTCTGATTGATTTATTATTATAGTTATTATCCCACTTTCCTTATCTATAGAATAAGAATAGTAAAGGTATTTTTAATTTGCTAAATAAAAATTATAGAAATAGAATACAAGCTCCAAATATTTTCTTGTATATTATCAACACTTGTTGCCTTTATAAATTTTTCATCAGCTGAGATTTTATCACTTATTAATTGTGTATTTGCTTATATTCTCCTTTTACTAATGAGAATGTAAACTAACAGGTCACTTTTATGCTATGTTTAATAAAGTATCTCTAGCACCTCATGCAACTCTGACACATTCTAGACACCTCATAAATATTTTTTGAATGAAACAATGGATAATGAAGTATAATATACTCTAGATATATTAAAACATTCATTCATTAAATACACATTTTCACCTCCTAGATGTACATTTATAAAATATGAAAAATTATGTTATCTTAAAGAGACGTGGAGAATAAAATCAGACACACATATGCTTAGTTTTCCAAGTATTTTAAGACTTATTTTACTTGGATTACAGATTAGATTTCTGATTTTAGAATCTATATAGGTCAGAAAAAAACATTTTTTTATTGTCTGGTAATCTATTAACTCTGAGTTGAAGAAATACAAACAAAATAAAAAAGATCTGTTTAAAAAACTAAGAATGTTTTAAGAGACTTGATAAAAAATATATCTATTTTTAAATGATAAAATTTCACTATAAATGTTATGACTTCCAACGTTCAATAAAAGGACTAAAAATTTATGTCTTCATTGAGATAGGAAAAAAATACAAACCTGCTTTTAAGTGAGACGTCTGGGTTAGTGTGGAGTCATTTTACACGAGTCATTCAGTCAAACCACAATTAACTAACATTCTGCCAGTCAATAACTGACTCTCCCATCAGTAGTTGTTTATACGCATACATCCATTTACATAATATTCCCTTAACTGTAAATATTGGTCATTCTACTTTCCAAAGCTATAACACAGCTAAAAGCCATTTTATCCTAACTCGGCAGTGTCATGAAAACAATGAAATATTAATGTAATTATCCTGTGTTCTCATCCATTATTCAGTCACTCCTTGTCCTTGCATTTATCGAGTGCCCGCACTGTGTCGGACATTGAAAGGTTTGCTATGGACAATACAAATAGCAACTATTTCTTGCAATAACCTCAAATCTTACATATTGATGGTTAAAATAAAACACTTCACTCTGAAATGAGAAGATATTCATTAACAATATACTGAGTCCCCTGATGTGTAGAAATATAGATTAACTTTGATGATTCTTAAATGTATTTTATTATATATATTTAAGGCATACAACCTGATGTTTTAATATAATATACACAGTGAAATGATGACTACAGTTAAGCCAGTTAACATATTCCTCATTTCATGTAGTTATTCTTTTTGTGTGGTAAGAACACCTAAAATATACTCTTAGCAAATTTCTAGTAAAAATATTGACTGTAGTCCTCGTGCTGTGCTTTATATCTCTAGACTTACTCATCCTATGTATTTGCAACCTTGGACCCCTCACCCTCCATCTCCCTATCCCATCCACACCCACCCACCTACTCCCTCCTCTGCTAACTACCTTCCTACGCTTTGTTTCTACGTACGGCATTCCTGCCATTTGCAACACCATGGATGAAACTTAAGGACATTATGCCAAGTGAAATAAGCCCAACAAAGAAAGAAAAATACCGTATGATCTCGCTTATAGGGGGAATAAAAAAATAACTGAGTATTTTGGATAAAACTGGTCAGTGAAATAATTTCTACGATTCTAAAAAGAGGATGATATATGAAAACCAACTACATTTAAAGTATTAGATCTTTTTTATTCATTAGCTGCTTCTCAGTTAATAATTATTTATTAATCAGTTAGTAAAACATAGGTACTACTAGCTCAGCAAGGGTTTACATTGGTTATAAATTACTTCACTGAGTGTACATAAGAACGAACGCTCATTGAGGTGTGTGATTTGCAATGGATTACTGAAAGGTGTTCCAAAAGTGATGCCACTAGATATCTTTATAAATAGGATTCTCAGGAGACACAGTGTATGTGGGATACTTTATGGGGAAGGAAGACATCCGTGTTATTTTCCAAGGTCATGTCTACTCGCTATGCATGGCAGGCACATTCGTAATATCCCATATCTCTGAAAAGTGCTGGATCAAGGTTTTGCCGGGTCGAGATTTCATCATCCAGAGTCAATGGCTGCTGTCTAAAGATTTGCAACTACAGCAGAGACATTGAGATTTGTTACAAATGTCTAACAGTTCCCGTTCCAACTTCTGCCATATGTAAGGATTAATGCTGTGCCATTTAAAAAAATGTTTTATCTTGCATTAACTTTCTTGATGATTAGTGGAGCCTTAATCAAGTAGGGTAGGAAGACCAGCTGTTTAAACTACTGAATACTGAAAAGGTCACAGTCTTGTAGCGCACTCCTATAATTTACTGTCCCTGTTACATACTCCAAAAGTGATCACATTCCCTTCTCAAAGGCAAAACACTAACTATTTGACAAAGTCACCATACTTACTGAATCCAGATCTAATTTAGGTCAGAGCTGATAACGTTATGTTACCCATATAAAAAAGCATGACTCTGAAGAATATAGCATAGCAGAATTAAATCATACCCAATTCAATTTACAACTGTGGTTAGCATTAGGGATGTGAAATTGAAAAAAAATCATGGGTTTATAAATCATGGGTTACAAAAAATGTTTGCAAAAACTCCAGACAGCACCTGTGTAATTACTTAATCCTTCACCATCCAGCTGCAGAGCTCATCCAAGAGATTCCCACATATGTCCTCCTGCTAAAGTTACCTGCTTCCGTCCAAGGCAACAGAGATTCTTCCCGGACCCCATTCTTGGGGTGACGTCCCATACTTTCATTTCACAGATAAAGATAGTATGATAATTTTAAATTATCATTTAATTTGTCATTATAGATTTTAAATGATCATAATCATTTTGATTGCTCTATCTACTGCCCCAATTGACCAAAACGTCCTTGAAGGCCAGGGCAATGTCTTATCCCTCTTTAGAAGGTGATGTCGTGCAGAGGATGTAACCTAGGACGTGTGAGTATCTGGTACCTTCTCCCAGTTCATCAGCCAGGGTGACTTTCCCTTTCAGTGGTAAAAACACCACTACTAAGAATGGGTTTTCAGACACATCCTTTTAAACCTTGGTTTCCATTTACCAGGTCAGTTTTCATAAGAAAAGTCATCATGTTTCCTGACATTTTGCATTTTATCAGTTATTTTTACCGTGACTCAGAGAATGCGTATCACATGTAAACGCAAAAGTGAATATTGGAGCTATCTCTCTCCAACCAAGGAGCAGAGTCACGTACTGACCCCAAACTTACACGGGAGTCAAGAGGGGAGGGGGTGATGGAGAAAAGGTTGGATAAGGCCCTGCGGCATTTTCCATCTGTAGGAAAATTACAACCACTTAAAATTTTCCATAGACTGGGGCTGTGTTTTTCAGAGGATAAGTGATACTATAGTAGTTATAGAATTTAAAAACACCAAAAATAGCACAGAATAGCAGAAAATCAATAGTAATAGTTTATTCATAAGGCCAAGAGTATAATTAGTTGAGTCTGACACTTTGTGCACATCACAAATTTCATGTTCCGCCGAGGACTGGCAGATGAATTGCACAGAAGCTTTAGTCAGCAGATGCTCTTTTCATGAAAAATTACCAAAGAGACAAACATTTCTTGAACGCCCTCTTTTTTTGTTGATTACTCTAAAAATAAAATCATTGGTAAAATGTCAACATAAACACTATTAGTTCATTTCTTACCTTTCTTATAAATATGCTTTTCAAAATAGCTCTCCTGTTTACCTATTTTCATATCTTTCCTGATTCTCAGGGAAAGTCATTGCATTGAAGAACATTTTCAACTAAATTTCAAGTATCCATATTAGCTCATGGGGTGTGATTCACTTAGTTTATTTATTTTTTTAATAAGTCACAGATTAAATGAAACCACGATCGTCTTTGAAGTACAAATGACACTTGGAAAGTAACTGAAACAGGGAAACACTTGCAGGTAAAATATGGGCGTCAAAGAGATTTAAGGTGAGAACCAGAAATTACTTGTGCCCAGTGTCCTGGGTAAGGCTTAGAATCACATTCTAGAAGGATCAAGGTCTTACCTTACTGCATGGCCTTGCATCTCAAGAAAAACTTCCCTGGTTTGGTGTAGTCTGCAGACATCTCATCATCATCAAAACCCTAGAGCACTTACAGCACTAAGTAACTACCTCTGCAGACCGTAAAAAAGGAAGGAATTCGACTTGGCCTCTAGATCACATCTGCTTATTTTCTGAAGGTTTGACTGCAGGGTTACAGAAGGAATCAAGATCTCTTACTAGTTAAACCTAATAAACTGCATCCCTTATGGCTGATTGTAAAGACACACTGCTTCCTTTTCTACAAATGATTGTTTATATTGGTCCCCTTGTAGCCCCTGGTGAAGGTTTCTAAGGTGCTGTGTTATTTTTGTTTACTTGAGTGGGAATTTATACGCATGCTCCTTTGGCTTCAGGTGCTTTCGTTATGCTGCCGGGAATTCGGCACGTGCAGAATGATGCTGACGAGTCACCGCACTCATCTGCGGCTCAGAGAGATGATGACGGGTCATAAACCCAGAGATTTAAACAACCAGAAGAGTTTCCTTCTTTCAGGCTGGATCCCTGAACATTTTTCTTTCCTGGAAATGAAACAGGTGGCAGGAGGAGTCAGATTAATAACTCCCTTCCATATCATATTTACTTGCATCATTGTTATTCCATGAAGTAGAACAAAAATCGATATAACTGCTTTGTATTTATTGAGCGCTGACTCTGGGCCAATCTTCTGAATGCTCGTGTGAATCGAAGCATTTGGTCCTGAGCACCAGCCTGTGAGGTAGACCCTGGTATTAGCCTGACTTTCCAGATGAGAGAACTGAAGCACACAGGTGATGGTGATTTGCTCAGCTTCACACAGGTGGCAAGTGGTGAGTCTGAAATTCGTGCCTGGAAAATCCGGCTGTAGAACCCGCTTGGTTAACTATCATCCTACGCTGTCTCTCAACAAAATTGATACCTGGAAGAACAGAATGATTAATATTGGAGGGTGAACGCTCAGCTTAAAGGAATTTGTGAGCTCTTCCCAGCCAAATCAATCCATAAAAAATTAATCTGATCTACAAAAATCATAAAATGGGTTAATGTAAGAATTGCTACTGAAAAAAATGGAAAAAGATAACCATACAAAGAGAAAAAGGGTGTAAAAATTGACAATAAATACTACAATATATAAATTAATTATATATTATAAATTTTAAATGAGATAGTCTTCTAAAAAATTTCAGCACAAAATTGTTAAAACAGAATTATTAAAAGTAGTAGAGAATAACTAATGGAATCATTGTCAAAATATGAAAATACTACCTTAAAAAGCCACAATACTATTATATGTTCACTGGTGAAATCTTTCAAAGTGAGAAGAAAAATATAATTATCAAGTTACATTCATTAAGCTGAAATAAAAACAAAAAAACAACAAAAAAAGTTACATTGTCTGTTCTAACTCATGAAAACAATGTGAGATTAATAGATCATTATCTGAAGTTAATATCATAATCCCAAACTCTCTAATATGTTGATTAAAACAGAAATAGCCATACTGAGTTTATACATGTACATACTAAAAAATTCAAATAGAAATACTAGTAACTAGAATTAAATATGATCCAAGAACCAAATTAGATTAATCTGATCTAGATTAAATATGATTCAAGAACCAAAAAGCGTTTGATTCAAGAACACAGGCTACTAAGTCAACAAAAAAATCATTCTATCAATTTAATACATGCCCAAATGAATAACTTCAATGACTCATCTAAAGTTTTAAAATTAGACTTAATAGTATTAGAATGATTCTTTGTCAATAAAATGTTAAAAATAAAAATTTTAAAACGGTGTCTTTATAGTAAGGAAAAATAATTCCTGCTTCACCATTATTATATAATATGAGACAGACATTTTGATCTGATCAATGGTATCAGTCAGAAAATGAAATTAGGAGTAACAAATAATGGAAAGAGAGAGGTAACTATACTATGTAGCACTGTTATTTTATCCCTAGTAACTAAAAAAAAAATCAGTTTATAGTGAACCTGAATTGAGTGACATAGTGATAATTTTAGACAAGTTAATATGCTGGGGATACCAGACAGGAATGATAATGAGCCATGAGTAGTAGGCAAGCCGAGATGTGAGAAACACACTTAGTGTTGTTATGGTTAGAGAAAGCTTCTGGTGGAGATTACCCTTGAACTAAAAGTTGAAGGAAAAAGGAGTGAGCCGGTTGAATTAAGCAAGGAGACATTTTTAGTAAAGGGATATAAGTAAAACTTGGCATTTGACTGGCTCCCTCTTTATTATTTTATTTTTTGGAGGTTTTTGTAACACGGTTCTCCTTTGTCTGACTTCCCGTGATATTCTTTCCTGAGTGTTCTTACACATGACACATTTTATCAAGCTCTGCACACTTCTTGTATCTTAATACTGTTGAACTTTACATTCAGTTATTTGGAATGAATAATAAATATATCTGTCACTTTGTAATTAAGAACTTTGAGACACAGTGTATTTCTCCAAATGTAAGTTCAAATAAGGTTTTACATTTTCTTCACTTTGATCAGAGTCTTAAATGAATGGATGACAATCTGGGCTATGAGTGTACAGGGGCAGCCTAATTATTCTCAGAACGTTTTCAATTTAATTCTGTTACCACTAATGTAAAACTGCTCCATGCTGTGTCCTGTCTTTTATAGAGTTAAGGGTGAATGAACTGAAAACACTTAATAATTCTAGTTTCCATTTTTTTTACTTCACGTTTTTGAATCCAATACTACTCCGAACAATATGATTTTTTTCCCATCTCTTTCAGGCAAACAGCAGTTTTAAAAATAACAGTAAACTCTAATGTCTACAGTATAAATGTGTGTGTGTGTGTGTGTGTGTGTGTGTGCACATGCAGGCACATGTGTTTTAGCCATGGGAATGAATTGCAACTTGACTCAATTCCAAAAAGGAGATGCATCCAGGAACCATTAAAAGAAACCCAAGTGCTAAGAAAGCCTGCAACAAAGTCACAAGTTTCTATCACTACTGTATTTATATGCACCCAAATAAGGGGTTTTATCAAGTGAATTTTTCTGTCCCCCCCCCTTCCAAATTCATATGTTGAAGCCCTAACCCGCCATGTAACTGTATTTAGAGATGGGGTCTGTGAGGAGGTAATAAAGGTTAAATTAGGTCATAAAAGTGAGGCCCTAATCCAATAGCACTCCCCATATCCCCGTGAAGCTCAGAATTTACTATCTCCAGTTAGTTCCTTTTGCTGATGCATTATGCAGAGTTCTGTATGCACTCCAAGCATGACCTATTCATTTCATACTCATTAAGAAATCAATGTTTTTAGAGCAAATGTTACAAATGAATATTTAATTTAGTTGCAATTAAGAATGTATATTTACAGAACATTTCTCATTAATTAACACAAACCCAAATGGCTAAACATAGAAAAGTTTGACCTTCCACTAGAACTGTTCAATTGGCTCTGCATTATTTTTAAAAGTACAGGAACATGATACAGCCTGGTCATGTTTCCCTCTGTAAACACATCTCTTCCTAACGAGGTCCCGCTCCCTAGGTGGTTTGCAGCAGGTTCAGTTCTTTGCATTTCTCTGCAGAGTCCAACGCTTAAATATCCAGCTGATTCTGAGGAAGGTTTAATATCCAGAAGCAATTCTGATAAGCTGCTGTTATAACATGCCTTCCAATTCCTACTCAAAATGAGCAAAAATGAGTGACTTTCCTCAAAATAGAGCCTTAAGTACAAATATAAACATCGTGTTTTTAGATATACTTGCACTCTGGCCCTAGGAATCACAAATTAGAGGAACAAACTGCATCTTAATTTAACCAGCTTCCTCACTTTTTTTTCTTCCTTGGGCTTTTCTTCTCATTAAAGCCAAGATTGATGTCAAATAATTGCAAGCTATGTTGTAAAATTTTTACTAAACCAGTGAACTAAATTGTGAATGCATGTGTTCACTAAAGCCAGGAGAATGAGGAACAGGTCACAGCCTGCTCCTGGATGCTTAGGGAAATCCTCTGTGTTCTTCTTTCCCAAAGAAAAGATTGCAAACATATTTTGTTTGTGTTATAGTTAAACACACATTAATTAAATACGACACTTAAGCCTCCAGGTCCCAACTGCAGACCATGATGCTTTCACAGTTCTCTTCAACCCTTTAGGATAAATAACCTGCCATCTAAGCCACGGGCAGTGCTTACATTAATAATTTTGTAAGCAGTGCTTGTGGCTTAGACGAACTGTAGTCATTTTGCTAAATATAGAGTCACGAAGAATAAGCGGTAGCTTCATCTGCTGTTTCATCACCACTGAACAATATTTTCTGGAATATTGAAATTGGTCTTTTGTCTGTTATACATCAGCCGTGGATAAGACGATTAATAGGGCCATAGCTATGTTCTTACGAACGTTGTATGTTAACGTTTTGAAAAGGTTGGCAGAGCATTGGTACGTAACATTGCTAAAGCTCATTATTTTATATAACAGAAATGTATGGACCCAAAATTCGTATTGCTTTTTTTTTAAAAGAGAAAACAGATACAAAGATATTTAAAAAACATTACAGAGCAGGAAAATCCTAACTTAATAAATAACAGGCTGTGGTATAGTAACCAAACGCCAGGCTTAGTGTCAAAAACTTGACTTAAATTCTTACTGTGACTGTCGTTATAAGGCATCTTGAAATTTCTGAGAGTGCTCTTTTCTTTTGCTGTAAGAAAGGATAACAATAGCTACCTTGTAGGGTTTTTGTAAATATGACATTCAACATACAGTACTTTAAAGCTTTCTACAAAAGTGACAATTCGTGATTTCTTTTATGAACATAATCTTTTCTTATGTCTTACCTAAGACGGGTATCAGACAATTTACTTGACACATTTTTGCTGCTCTCTTCTTAGTGATGCACAAGTTGGGTTAGATATGTGATCTGGGTGATTTTGCCAGAACAGCTAGATGCTTTTTGGGCATCTGCCCTGACAATAATGGTATGTATTTGGAAGGACACGTGTAACAGAGTTTAGTGATAATCAGGTTAAACCCTTTTTATATACGTAAAGAAACAGATGTTGAGGAAAAAGAAAGTCATTTGCAGCAGACTTGATTAGTGTCCAAGGATTCTCTCTACATGACCTCTTCCTGCTTGAACATTGTGGGGCTATGAACAAGGAAGACGTCAATTGGTCTTTACAAGATAATCATAGTAAGTTACTTGACAAGTTTTCTGCAGAGGAAAGCAATTATCATTTATGAGTCAAAAGATGCCTTGGGATTATTGGAAATCATACCATTCCATCTAGGTACAGCCTTGCTGAAAGATCGTTTATTGACTGGTATGGTAGCCGTTCATTTCTTTTAAAACATTATGCTACAAATGCATTTGACAAATATAATCCTGCCAGACATTGTTCTAGATGCTTCACAGATGAAAGGAGGATGGCAGTACAGGGTATGCATTCAAGGTGAACTTTCATTTTAAAATCAGATTTGGGTTTTGGTTCATTTCTGCCCCTAAAGCTGTGAAAAGGTGAGAATTACAGCTAGCAATTTTAAATGGATCCAATTTATTACATCTGCACATAATTTACTGAGTGTCTATTATGTATCAGGCAGGTTTTAGGCATTCTTTATGTAAAAATACTTTGAACCCTACAATTGCCCATCATGGTAAGCATTCTTACCTCTACTTTATGAATAAAAAAACTGAAGAGAAGATAATTTAAGTCACTTGCTCAAAATCACACAGAAGATACATGGAAGACCTAGGATTCTAACCTTTGTATCTGTCAGTAGGTTTTTAATCCTCACCTTATGCTCTGTCCTTCCTCTTTATACAGCCACCATTGAAGGACTGAGTAGAGAGCATGTATGCAAAGCACTTAACGTAACACATGTCTGATTTTGAGGGCTCTGTAAGGTTATTTATTGTTAGTATACACTAAGGCACTCTCACTAAACCTTATGCATCATTGAAAACCAAACGGAAAACATACAGGACAAGATGTGTTCTATGCCTTAGCTTGTGTTGTGACAATATCAATAATCTATAGTTTAAAGAGCAAACGGAGTAAACACAACAAGGTCTTTTGTCCCCATCCCTCCTTTCTTCCCTCTGCTGCTGTTTCTGCCACCATCTCCCTGGTCATTGACACCTCCAGGAGAGGGGGTCTGAGTCTTTGTGGCACCTGTGTGGAATGCAATTATTTAATTTAGCAGCACTTATAAAATACAAGGATTTAAAGGAAGAAGAGCATGGATGTGAAACATTGTTTCAAATTGGCCTCAGGAACTTGAAGGTCCCTGTTTACGCCGGCTGCTCCCCCCACGGCCACCTGTCATGGAATCGCTCGTGGTCTCCACTCTCAGCTAGTGCTGAACATAACCTGTCAAAAATATCATATCATTCTGAAAGGTTCATGAATAGGAAATTCAGATTCAGAAGACGCAAAATCACCAAATTCATCCAAGCATTTTAGAAACTCAGAAAACATTTATCTTTCAGTCTGTTTTATAGGCTCTCATCTCTTCAGCGGTAGTTCTTTATACATATTGGCCACAATCGCTGCAGAATATTAATCGCCCCAGGTTTACGGTGCATTCAGAAAGTTCCGTCATGCTCAAACTACGGGCTGGAAATACATATCTTCATTTCGCTGATGGTTTCCGCCTGCTGTGTTCCGAATGGATGATGGTGTTTTAGGGTTTCAGTGTTCTGTTTATCGAAGATCGATCTGTTTGGAACGGGAGAAAAGCTGAGTTAAACTCATCTGCTCTACTTTATTCCCCACTTCAAATATTTGTCAAAGACAGCTCATCTTACTAAAAGCAAAGCCATTCTCAGCTCTCTATATGCATTTGCAAATAAATGAATAAATAAAGCTTCATAATGTTCCCAGCTGAAGTTCCTTATAGGATTTTTGTTGAAAACCAATTAGTTGAATTTAGATTTTCAATTAATGCTACAATAGAACTGTACAGGAAGCCACAAAATATTAAAAAATTATACAACATATGATAGTTATTATTTCCATTTTTATTTTGGTTTCTGGGGTAAGCTTGCTATAATATTGTTCTGAAAATTATAGTTAAAAAACAAACAAACTACTGCATTCTGCAACGTTTCCAGGGAAGAGAGAAATTATGGCGCCACTTCCTCCTCTTCCTCTACAGAGTTCTAACCTTTGTGCTGTATTTGCAACAGTCACTAGTGCAACAGAAAATAGATACCAATTTTATCTCTATGTGCAAACACCCGGCAACTCTCAGTGTAAGGCTCTTTCCTGAAAGCTTGATTACAGACTTTGGTTTATAATGAAGATAAAAGAGGAATACTTTTTTTTTCCACTCTGCATCTAAATCTTGAGGCTAGAAACCTCGGATGTACCTGGAGAAATATGCCGGAGACTAGATATTTTCTCTTACCTAAGTGGTTACATGGCTAAGGATTTCAGGGCTGATTTATACTCCCATATATAAGTGAGAGAGAGAATCACTCTGTGGATTTTCTGCCAGGAGAAATGGGGAAGACCTGCTCCGATACGCTTTCTATGGGGGAGAGAAGTTCAAAAGACTTAGTTGCAAGAATTGGCTGGAAGAAAAACTTGCAAAAGATTGTGTGGAGGACTTAAACTACCCATTTCACGACTTGCTATATTCCTGCAGTAAACAGTGTTCCATTGGTTAAATGTAGACAAATAGATCAATGAAAGAAATAGGGAGGGCAGCAATAGATCCATAATTACATGATTAATTAACTTTTGACAAAAGTTGCTAATGGGACATTTATGTTACCTTCATTCAGACAAATAGCTGAATTTAGTAAAAGGAGGAAGATTAGTATGATCTGAAGAGAAACCAGAGTATAAATTTAAATTAAATTAAAGCTCCCTTTCTTTGAGTCAAATTTATACCACTTCTCGCCCAGGATTTTTTTTTTCTTACCTGATATTTCCTTGTTTAGTAAATTAACAGAGCTCTTATGCCTATAGCTGCCCATCTTAGCTCTTTCATCAACCTGAGATGAAGTAAGTGTTGACCTGAATGAAGGAAGAATTGCCATTTGATGAGGATGATAATGGCTCTCATACATTACATTTCTGTGGGATTAATGACGGATATTTGTCCCAGGGACACCGACTTCTCCTGAGTGATCATTAATCTGCAGGAAACCACCTGCACTTTGATCGTTATCCTTAAATTAAAACTTAGGGGAAAGACAGAAGACGAGGCAACTGGCCATGATTCTCTCAAATTCAGGTAACAGATCATGTCTGATAAAGAATTCTAGTCTTACAGAATCTCATAAGAAATGACTGAAGAAAATAAATGAATGTGTCTTTTTATGGCCCTGGGCCAAATGACTGAGAAATCTTGGTACACTGAAATATCTAAGCAATAGTATCATGTGCAGTCAGATATTTTTTTAAAATTATACAAAAATTACTGGATACATTTATTCTGAAGGTGCATGCCATTCTTTCAAATGCATGGTTTGGCTTGTGATTATCTGTCAAATTCTTTTATAGAGCAATTTTTGTGAAACCAGGGATAAATCAAAAATTTGTGTTATTTTTGAATATGAGTTCCATTGGGGAACCAATGCGGCACAGACAGCCCAAAATATCAAGGAAGTATTTGGGAAGGAGGTGGCTAATGAACACACAGTACATGGATGGTTTGAGAAGTTCTGTTCTGGTGATTTTAATCTTGAAAATGAGCCACGTGGGTGACCTGAGACCAAGGTGGATAATGATGAGCTGTAGTGGAGGTGAATCTATCTCAACCTACGCATGAATTAGCAACAAAATTTGACGTTATTATTCCAACAATATTGGATCATTCTGAAACACATGGAAGAGGTAAAGAAGCTGGATAGATGGGTTCCATGTGAATTAAATGAGCATCAGACGACAAATCGTCTCTAAGCTTGCCTTTCTTTGCTGTCAGGACATAAAGGCAAACCATTTCTACACCATATTGTTACATGTGATGAAAAATGAATTCTTTTTTGACAATCGCAAGTGTTAGGCACAATGGTTGGATAAAGATGAAGTGCCGAAACACAGTCCAAACCTAATATTCATCAACAAAAGCTGATGGTATCTGTCTGTAGGTCCAGCGCTGGTACAGTTTCATGGAACCTGGTCAGTCGATTACAGCAGATGTCAACTGCGACCAGCTGGACGAAATGATGAGGATGCTTGTGATGAAGCAGCTGAGATTGGTCAACAGAGTCAGGCCAATCCTCTTGCAAGACAACGCTGGATCACATGTTGCACAAACAGCCCTGCTCAAACTACAGAGGCTGGACTTGGAATCTCTCTGTCATCCACCGTATTCACCAGACCTTGCACCAACTGACTGCCACTTCTTCCAGGCTTTGGACCACTTCTTGCAAGGAAAAATATTCCATCCTCAACAAGCTGTGGAAAACGCCTTTCACGATTTCATTGCCACTCGCTCTCCAGGCTTCTTCACTGCTGGCATAAACAAGCTACTGTTAAGATGGCAACACTGTGTCAATAGTTTAGGTGCGTACTTGGATTAATTGTACTGCTCGTTTGAGATACAACAAACTACCCTTTTGATTTGAAATCTGACATTTCATATTTAATGAGCTAATATAATAATACATGCATAATAGCTTCTGAGAGATAAGCGTGCAGAAAAGACAAAGACAAGGAAAAAAAACGTTTACTACAATGTATTATTGAGATCTCAAGTCCTAGGAAGCTAGGGTAAAATGTGTGGAACCTCACCTGTCCTCCAGTGGTGTAGTTCCAGGGTGAGTCTGAAGACCTGAAGATCAAAAGAGGAATATTCTAATCAGAGTCCTAGTCTGAAGGGAGGATAGGACTGCCGTCCCAGCTCTAAGATAGGCAGAAGAGAGCAAATTCTCTCTCAATCTGCCTTTTTGTTCTACTCAGGCCTTCTGTGGGCTGGATAAGGACACCCACATGGGGGAAGGCAATCTTTCATATTCAGTCTACTGATTGAAATGTTAATCCCATCCAGAAATACCCTCACAGACAAACCCAGGGTGATACTTTACCAAATATCAGGGCACCCTGTGGCCCAGTGAAACTGACACATAAAATTATAACCATCACACTCAGGCATGCGTGAAAATACAACTTTTTAGAAATAAGCCTTACTGTCTGTGTTAAGAAATTTTCAATATCTGGATCTATCACTATTTTTTTCCCAAGGTTTACTTTAATTTTTTTTTACTTCAACATGATGTATTTTCTTCATATGATTTGTATTGCCTAAAGAATATATTATGTACAAAAAAAAAAAGAACAGAAAGAAATGAAAACTAAATCCTGGGGTTAGCAATATGTAACCTTGCCATATATTGATTAACTTAGATAACTCTGTGATGTTTTATTAATCTTTTCAGGTACCATTTAGAAGCTGATAATATTTCTTGATGGCCTAAAGGATCACAACAGACCCACAGGGAGGAATGTACAAATTTGAAGATTGTCCTTTAAGATTTGCCTTTAAGGCCTATGTTTAAGGCCTTCCACGACCTGCTCCTGATTCTGTTTACTTCCTTGTTTCCTAGTGTGAGTCTTTCGGTTTGTTGTCTCACTTTCTTTCATTTTTCATCCTTGTTCTTGCTTCCTTGGCACACATTTTTTTCCCACATTTGGGGCTGCCCACCATGGAGAATATTAATTAAAATTAATTAATTAATAATTACTTAAATTAAAATTAATTAAAATGGTATGTTAGTACAATGGGAGAACCTAGGTCTGTGTTTCAGTAACGCCACTACCATAGGGTAATTTTGTTCATAAGCATCTTTTAAGTGGGTGTGGTAATATGCATTGCATATTTTTTATTCTCCAATCAGAATAGATTAATTTTGCAGTCAAAACTTTTTAGTCTAAATATGCAAATCAGTTCTAAGTTTTTAGAGGTAGGAAAAAAACCCATCGTTATCAAATGTTAAAAATCATTTTCCATGTTTTCCTTTCCATCATATTTTTCCTACTTATTGTAAATCTTGTTAACTCTATATTTGAAAGGAACAGGCCAGGGTAAGATTTGGAATCTCTTTAAGGTCCTCCAAAAATGCCACTAAAAGAAAATTAGTAACTTGATTAATAAAGGATAGTAATCTTTGGTGGGGATGGCAGTAATAAAGCAAAATGATTTTAATACACAATTTTATTTTGAAAACTATTTGAGGAAAAATGTGTTTTTCTTAATTCAGCCTAACGTTTCAATAGCATGAAAGAACTCAATGTAGTTATTATATATGAGAAATGTAGTTCAATAATATAAGAAAATATAAAATGAAGAGGAAATTAAATTTAACCTGAAACAATAAATATGTCTGGATTCATTGTCCATGAGAATCCACAGAATAGTGAGTATATCTACTTCAGTGTGTGGTACTGTACCTATCATATTAATGGGGCCCAATAAATATAGTAATAAAATGTTCAGGTTATTTGAAAATGTGCAACAAAGTTCTTGAAGCAGAAGCACTTGATTCTCTATCTTAAAATTTTATAGACTGTTGGCTGCATTATATCTCCCCAAATCACTGGCACCTTGAATTTTAAAATGATCTTGCATGAATTCATGCATGAGTCCCTTAAAAAATAAAGTTACTGCATCAAACATTTAATTTAGAAAGCAACTATTTCAGCAAAGATAGACTAATCATAACTGCTGTACTGCAAAAAGCATTAATGATAGCATAGAACTCAAGGTTATGTAGATAAAATGGTGTCTGACAAAAAATAAATCCACAAAGTCATAAAAATAAGTATATGTAAAAAAATGTAATTCAGAATGTATATTTCTTGTAGTGCCACTGAAAATCTGGCAATACTTAGAAACTCAAGATTTAAAAGAAACCATCTTCGTGTTTATAACCCCTGTTGCTCATACCTCATCACACATCAGAGAGAAATGGAAGCAGAATTTTGTACTGCAAACATTTACTTAAAGAATAGGAAAGATGACCTATTTTAAATGAAATAGAGAAAGACAACACTTGTTCACAATTATGTAGTTATGTAAAAACATCCATTGTATGCAATTATTAAAATCATAAATGAAGATGAAAATGATTTCAAATAATTTTGTTTTCTAATGATTAACTTAAAACATAACCTTTAGTGCTAGTCACACCACGTGTGACATAAGCAGACGACAATATTCATTATTAAAAGATAAGATGATTTTCTAAAATTAAATCATAATAGCATTTGCAAAGTACATAATGTTTTTTTATGTTATAAAAGGAATACATAATATTTTTTTCAACATGGCATTTCTTGATTAGCCAACCATGGAATCAACACCTTTATTTGAAATGAGTTTCTTGAATATTAGAAATTATATGTCTATGCTACAGGAAACAATAGTCTTTTTTTCAGAGAGGTTGATTCTCTAAAGACAGTCACAGAAATTGCCTTTAATTATTGAGCTGGAACAGTTTAGGAAACAAGCCCATTCACCCCCGTGTATTGTATATGTACTTGTTATTTCTTTTTTAAACACATGTAAACTACCTTAGGTACCCTGTTGATCATAACAGATTTTATCATAATTGTATAAATCAATCAATGTCTGGTCTGTTGAATATCATAAATAAATATAAGCCAGGTAATTTATGAAAAAAAATACATAAACATGTGACCATTTCCCTAAACACAGCATTTGGAACACGTACCTATGATTATCCCATGCCTGGGATCATGCTGTTTTCTGTCTTAAATGGCTTCTGATCCTATTCCATTTCATGCTATCTATACGTCACATTCACTCAGAATTGTCCCTAACTTCCCGAAGCAGATTTGCTGCTTCCTTCCATATTGCTCATCTGATCATATCCTTGTTGTAGCATCTGTCATGTTATACTGCTCTATTTTGTTTAAAAATCTCTTTCTCTCAGATTTAGGCATGTTAAAGGCAGGAACCCTGTTGAATTCATCTCTATAGCCTTGAGGGAAAACAGGGTTATCTAAGGAATAAAATCTCCAAATGGTTAGATTTAAATACAGATAAGGAGAAGGACTTCATTGAAGCTATTTTTAATAGCTTTAATATAATAGAGGAAGAAATACTGGACAGGTTTTGTAGAGCCTGAAATGATTTGGGGTATCATTTTAAAGAAAAAGATGCACCATTATAAATAAAAAATGGTGAATGAAAAAGAGGTCATTGGAGTATTCTTTAAAGCCATTCCTGCCTCCAGATGGCCAACTACTAACTAACTATTCGTGGAGGGGACAGCAAATCAGACCGATACAGTCCATGAGACCAGCAATGGTACTTCCAACTCGATTACCCCTTAGCTGATTGCCAAAAGTATCCCTGGCCACTATAAAGACACGTAACATCGTGGAAAATATGATGGAGGGATAGATAGAGTTGAAAGAAAATAGCATTTATAAAATGCTTGCAGTTAATATACTTTTACAAAATTTACAGAAAACCACATTATTATGTGAACACATTACCTGACCGCTGCCAGGGCTTTGGATGAGACCCATGAAGGTGACAGGACCTGGAGCTTGACCTCCATGAGTGTCACAGACGCAGCCACGGTGCCACACAAGATTTAGGGGCGTGTAGTCAAGTCTCGTCACTTACCAGTGTTGAGTTTCTTCCAAAGTTCAGTGTCTTTTTCGCTAGAATAAAAAACTCTAAGGTCCATTCTGCCTTGGGGATTCTCTACCACATCCTAACTGTCCTAATATTTTACTATATTTTCAAGTCCGTTGATTCCTACTCAGCAAATGAAAAAAAAAACGGAGGCTCATAGGAATCACGAAGCCTGCCGTGGCTGTGCTGTGAGTAGACAGTAGAGTCAAATTGAGAATTTAATCCTAATGCACTTAGTACAGAATGTGTTGCCTTCTGTTAGTCAAACTGAAAATTTAATAAAATTGAAAGTTGCAAAAAGAGTCTGAACCAATGCAATCAACTTCTCTGATTCTTGAAGGAAACTTAAACATGCAAAGAAGTATAATCATTCTTTGTCATTCAGATAATGCACATTAAAACTTATAAGCAAATGCAATTCTGTACAGCCATTTAAAAACTAATGTTTATAAATAAGGAAATACTATAAAACTTTGCATCATACTATTCTGTAACCTGCTACTTCATTTAACAATAACATGTTAGCAAATTCATCTCATGTTAAATGCAAATGTCCATAGTCATTTTAAATGGTTTGTATACATATATTAATAACATCATTTGTTTAACTGATTTCCTATTAATTGTCCTATAATCTATTTTAGTTTTTGCTATTATAAATAATAATGAGCTTAGGGATAACATTTTCCAAATCTGTATTTCTAAGCCAGATTTTTTTTCTTTCTTTGAGATCCAAATTCATATATCAAATTTCTTTCCTTACTTCTGAAAATTCAGCATGCTCCTAAGCAGTGAGTGATATTCTTTGTCTCTCTTTGTCCTCTTTCAGTCTTCTTTCCCTGTCTCCAAGAATGAAGCCACCACTACCCTTCTGCAAAAAAACAGAGACTGGAGGTTGTTATTGGAATTGGTCTCTTCATTATACGAGGGCTGTCAGGAAAGTATCTGTCCGGAAATATCCAGCTGCTGTTAATATAACAAGAATGGTCACACAGCTGGGTACTTTCCAGACATACCTCATATATGCACTTAAGTGATACGGATTATATCTCTTATATAGCGCTCAGAACTATTACCTTCTCTCTATCTCTGTAGCTTCCACCCTAGTTAAATCATCATCAAATTTTGGCTGATTTCCAGGAAGTCTATTTTCAAGGAGTCCCTACACTCCAATACATTCTAATTGGTAATATATTCCTCCCTTCAATAAACGCATTTTTGAAACACAAATAAGATCATGTCATACTCTACTTAAAATCTTTCATAGGTGTCCCATTGCCACTAGGATGCAGTAAATATTCCTGATGACTCGTACGTGTTTGCAAGGTCTGTCTTTTCTGCACCTCACCAGCCCCCATCTCATGGCAACAGTGAAGCGCGACTGTTCTCTGCAGAACTCATCGTAGCTTCCTTTCTCCCGTTCGCGCTTCTCCCTCCCACTTCCAAATGTGTAGGTGCTTTATTCTGTTAATATTCTCTTTCATCTTTACCACGAAATCAACTAATTTTTGCAACTAATTCAGAAATTGAAATTAATAAAATGGAAAGCAAAAACAGTAATAACAGGAAGGATAAATATATTTCAACACTAGGAATTTAAAATGATAAATATCGTTTTTAAAAATCACAAGCCTGATTAAAAATATAAAAAGATTAAGGCAAAAATGAACATGATTGGGAAACAGGAAGGATTCTATACAAGAGATTAAAATAATTATAAGAAAATTCTATATGTAACTTTATGATGAGAAAAACAACAAATGAATGAATAAGTGAATACCACAGGAAACAGATGATTTTCTAAAAATATTAAAAAAATTAAATCCAAAAGATTGTGTTGTCTAATGAGACCATTTACTTTTGAAAACAATGAAAAAGTTATTAAAGTCTTACTGGTAAAAATAACATCTAAACTAAAGAGCCACTAATTCTAACATTATTTAAATGATTCCTGGCCATAAAAGAGAAAAAACTGGCACACATTTTTAATAAAATTTGGTTTAAAATACTCCATAAAGAAAATCTATATGCCAATTTATAGGATTGTTGTAATGGATAAGTAATTTGAAACACACAGTTTTTAAAACAAGAAAACTCAATGAATGATACCTAAAAAATCATCTTTTTAAAAGGAATACAAGAACCACAATTACGATATTACCAAAGGGAATCCAAAAAGATCTCAAGAGAATAATGCTAAGAGAAAACCAGGACTTTCTCTAGGAAATGGGATAATTTAATATCAGGAAAAAATTCATATCAACAAATTAAAGAAAATGGTATCAATAAATACTGAGAAGGCAACATAAAATTTGGGGGTCATTCCTCTAAAAATTTGAGTATAATAAACATTTCTTAGGTAACTATAATAATTATGATTTACCCCAAAACAATAGCAAATATTTTGGTACCTATTGAAATTCAAAAGCTATGTAAAATAAAGCCAGAAACTTGTCAGAGATATTTCATTATTACTTAGTGCTTACTAGGAGATTTTGGAAAATATAATAAGGCATTTTATTACTTAAAATAATAAATTCCTGTTGTAAACACCAGGAAAAATAGACAAAATATATTTTTTTGCTGATGATATAATAAAAAATCTGAGTTATAGAGATGAAAAACAAAATAGTAAAAATTAATGATACCTTGGTTAGTGGCTAGGTTCAATATAAATACCCATAAATCAATAGTATATTTCTATTCTGTGAAAAAGTATCTGAAATGGAAATGTGAAGTAATATTCCATTTGAATAGCAACAAAACTATAGCATTTTAAAGAAATATTAATACTTTTGGACAATACTACTTAGCCCAGGAACTCTATGAAACAGACTATTTTCAGAATACCTATATATGTAAATCTATATATAGGCAGTAGGAAATAATAATAAATTCTGAAACAGAAGACTTTAACAAAAACATCAATTCTCCCTAAAGTAACAAGGAGTGTGTTGCCACTTCAATTACAATCCTAAAGGCATACTACAGCTATCTTAGTGAATAAAATGATCTTAAAATTTACATGGAAGAATAAATACTACAGACTAACCAGGAAGTAGATTAAAAAGAGCAGTGAGCGGGGACCTTATCGAAATACGGATTGAAAATATTTGGGGGAAAAAAATAAAAAAATAACAATAAAGATTAAAAAATACAAATAGAAAAAAGAATGCAGTATAAGAACCATTTACATAGCATTTGCAGTGTATTAGGTATTATACATAATCTGGAGATGTTTTAAGTAGACAGAAGGGTGCATGTGGGTTATATGCAAATACTCTGTCACTTTGTATTAGGAACTTGAGCACCCGTGGAGTTTGGTATCTGCAGGGAGGTCTGGAACCTGTCCCCCCACGGACACTGAGGCATGACTGCACTAGAGTAATTCGTTATGCATTACTAGATAACTAAGGAACTAATCACTAGATATAGTAATAGAGAATCTCATTCTGTAGTTACAAAATAAAAATAGCCATAGACTTTGCTTTTCCATCTTTAAAATGGAGATGATAAGAACAGGCGACACAGCATTTAAAGATCAACAGATGAAAGATCTTTTTTCAACTCGGTTTATCTTAATTTTATTTCAAACCACTTGTTTTATTAGAATCCAACATATTTCATAAATATCAAAAGAGAAAATTGAACCAAAAGTTAATTGAATAAATAATTTGCATTTTAAAAGTTTTTGGATTTTTTTTTTTTTTTAATCATTTGAACTCCATATAGCTCCTGACATGGGAGACCAGGTCTGTGGCAGACCATTAAGACATCAGCCTTCATGCTCATCTGAGTCAGAGACATCAGGCTACGGAAATCACCCAGGCAGTTTTCAGCACGACACAAATTTTCCATTTTTGTATTTTCTTCTCTTACCACCATGGTATCAGTCTCTGCCTTGTTTGCCTCTGTTAATTATAAGTACTACTCCAGCCTGTGCTGGAGCTCACACAGGTTTTAATTGCTTTCCATGTTCTGTTGATTTATCGTTTCTTAAGTGTGCAGATCTTTTGGAGAATCAGAGTGAAATGCAGCCTGGTGTCATAAAGCTCCCCTTTCATGCAGTAAAAATTGGTCATAGGTAAAGATTGGTCACAAGGATCCCTCTCCTACAGTTTTTTTTCTAATGCTGTTGCACATAAAATCTGAATCTTAATGATTATCTTCAAAGACTAGCAAACATAGATGGAAAACTGTCATTATCAGGCAATGTAATTGGGTAATACTAAAAAGCTCACCTAATTAAATTCTGAGTCTCTGCCAAACCAGTAACTTGATAGTTTTTAAATTTGTGTTCTGTGTGTGGTGAGTGATTTTGCCACTAAAGCTGTGAAGCATGGTTTTCAAATTTCACCAATTTCTATTATAAGAATTTGGTAATTCATTTACCTTACCATAAACCTCCAGGATTTAGAAGTTATCTTCGGGATTAATCTACCTCATAATGATTTATTGACTACGATTTATCTTCATATTCAAGAAAATGCACAAAACCTGTGGATCTAGCAATAGCTTTGTACAGTACGTGATTCTGTCATGGGAGATTTCAAGGTGTGGTGGAGGAAGAAGGAAAATTTAGGAACAGGAAACCATTCGGCACACTCCAGTGGTTTTATATAGGAATTCGAAGATAGGCTGCAATGCACCCTTCAATGTCAAAAATTCATTTGTTTGTAAGTTTTGTCCCTCAGAGACCTTTGATCTGAATCCTATTTCCCATCTTGCAACTTCAATAAGTATAATGTTGATTCATTATTTTCTGACATTTTGCTTCCTAGTGAGCAGATGGAACTCTAAAATGGCATATAAAAGCAATTTCTAATGGTGTTTTCGACACCTAAGAGGCAATCTATTTTTCAATGGCTCATTTGAATGCAAAATCTCAGGTTTGAGACTCCGAACTGAAGATTCCATAAAAAATTTACACTTTTTTTTTTACCTTCTCTGAGGCTTTGATAATTTAAAAAAATCTGCTCTGAATGTGTATGTAAATTTTTACTATAAAAATTAGAAAGTATGCATAAATAAGCATGTTGGCTGATATAAAATTTTGGAAGTCATTACTGTTGCCCTGAAGCATGTTTATTACTTTATAGTGAATAGCACTGAATTTATTCCATAACCTTGTCCGGATGCAACTGGTGACAGAGCACATGAAACAGAGAGAAAATCACACTTGATTAAATACCAAAATAAAAATAGTGATCGCCATTTAGTATAGTTAAGAAAATAAGCTGAGAACTTGGAAATAAGGCAAAGGAGGGGTAGCATGTACCTTCAGTGTCATACGTGGGCATTGTTTAACAGGCCTACCTAAAGCTTCGTCACCTTTCCGGGACAATGTGTGCATGTTACACCTTGCCACTCACTCTCGATTAGAGCCTACGCTCTCTGGAATTGTAGGTTAACTTCTAGATTTTTGTCTGATGGTTACACAAATAATTTTTTTTCTGATAGAAATAACCTCCAAAAGTATAGTTTTGATTTCATTGCACTGTGGGTTAGTAGTTAATTTTATATCCAATTTAACAATTTTACTCTCATGTTTATTTTCCAGTGTTTGTATGTTACTCAGTCCTACAAATACTAGTTTCATCATCTTGCTGGGTTCTTCATGAATAAGTTAAATAAATAAATTTATGACAAGTTCATGAAATAAGTTCAGTGTGGTCCTCTAAAAATTAACAGACTCTCTTCAGGTGGTGCTACATTTGTATAATAAAATTATTTTTAAAATGTCAAAATTATAAGTTGGCATTTTAACCATATTCTGGTATTTAAATCTGTATAAATTTGGTGAAGCCTTTCTGAACTTGTTTAACCATGGAAACTCTTCATGTAAAATGCATGAAATCCCATAATATTAGTATTATAAATCACTGGGGATGTGGATGAAATGGCAGCCTACAAACTTTGTAACACGACTGTCACCACGGTAACTAAAAGCCTTGGCCGTCACAGTGTATCTCCTCATGTGTTACGTACCATTCATTGTCATCCTAGTAATAATTTCTATGATTCTTCCTCCACATGTAAGAATTACTCATGTATCGTTCCCAGCGTAAGCAAGCTAGGCAAGGTTGCCAGGTACTACCAGGAGTAATTGGTACTTCTGGTACTAATTATTGTTTTAGTTTGCTGGCAGGAAACAAATAGATGTTCAAATGAGGTAATTAAGGAGAGAATAAATGAGTGGACTAGTTGCAAAAGTACGGTCCAGGTTAAAGAAAAGTATTCACAGTAAGGAGTCCTGAAGCCCTCCAGGACTGCCATGGCAGGGCGCCATTACCCATCCTCGGCCTAGGAACCACGAGAGAAGGTTCCTGAAGGAAGGCTCCACGGCCTTCCCCACCAGAATATCCTCAGGCTCGCTTGCTGGAGGATAAGAGCAAAACCAATTCAACTTGGAAGACCTAACGAAGGCCCCAGACATGCGACAGAGCCCAAACAAAATCTGTCCAATTACTGCTGACAAATTAAGCCCAGCTCAGATATAAACAAGATAAAAACAACTGAACAGACAACCCACAGTCTGGAAAGGTAAATGTAAGCATGTATTGTTATATGCCACTAGGGTTTTATGGTTGTTTGCTATACAGCATTGTCATGGCAATAGATAACTGATACAAGAATGATTTTATACCAGAATACCTGAGATGTAACTGCATATACCAAGTGTTGGTGTAATGATGCTGACTCAACAAAATTGAGAATTTAAAGATTAGAAATAAAATATAAGCTGAAATACATAAAACGCAGACATTTGAGAGTTTTAGAGGAGAAGAAAGGAAGAAACTTAAACGTGACCTTCAATACTTCAAAATTAAACCTGATATCATAAATACTAATATCCATTTTTGGGCAAGTCCAAAAATAGATATTAGTGTTTATGATATCTAAAAATATATATGAGACATTAATATTCATGCTGGGAGATACATAATAGACCTGAAATGAAATACAAAACTAATGTATCAAATCAACAACACAAATAAACATTGTCCTTTACACACAAAAATGAATCCATCTTTCAATTTAAGTATTTCTCATACTAATTAAGGTTAAGATGAAAAACGTAAGATTTATTTATAAAACAAAGAAAAAGTATAACGAATGATGAGACTTCAAACTTGAATTGATGACTTGTTTTCTTAATCAGGAATGTGCTTATACTTAAATCCCAAATGTCTCAAAACATTAATACAGATAGAGAGCTGTGACTATCACAGGCATCTGTGCGGTATCTTAACCAGCTATAACTGCCAACGGAATACTGATCTATAGCAAACTGGCCCAGATAATGAGCGATCATCAACCATGGGAAGAAAAACAAAAACCTGTGCTTTTTAATTGATTAACCGTTTTCAGATGCAAACAAAAAAGAATCTCCAACTAATCAAGTGCATCTCTGTTTAGCAGAACAGATTGCTCATTGCTCATGGCCGTATTCTGCTAATGGATGACAAGAAGTGAATTCTTATTCACGATCTACACCAACATGTTGGCTAAATTAGAAAACATATAATGATTAGTGTGATTTGATCTCCCTGTGAAAGTTAAATAGGACGGGGTACAAATGACGCAGGATTACAGAAATTGGGGTCTGTGGACTCACTTGGAAGCGATCTCCCTGGTTCATTTCCTTTTCTTCAATAAATCCTTCTGAAGGTCAAAAGACTCAGGAAGCTCTAGGTGCAGTCAAGCTCTTCAAAGCAGGAAGTAGCCAAAGTCTTCTGTTTTTATGGCTTCTGTTTTTATCCTCTTCCCTTATTTGCAACTTCTATGTATCATGCTTAGCATTAAGTATCAGAAAAAAATTAAGAATGAACTAAGATCCTAAATTTTGACCACTTTACCATTCCCGGACAAAATGATGATGCACATAAGATTTGCCTGTAGCACTTGCTGAGGCTTCTCTAACTCCACCCGTGGATCTGCACGCCTTGTATGGCTTTTTAAACATTTTCAACCCCATGATAGTTACTTCATGTCGTTTTTTAAAGTCCTGGATATTCCAAATCATTTGTTACAAAAATCCAAACTAATATGTTTACAGTGGACAAAAGTCAAGGGTGCTACTTTTCCAGGTATTTTTTAAACACATTTAAGCACGTTGGTAGGGACGAACCATTTTGTGGCTAAGGAGATGGTTTTGTACATTAATCAGAATGTGTAAACCATTTGGGGAGACTGGGTAATCGGAGGAGATGCTTCTAGAAGTAAGAATGACACTGCTGTAGTGATAGCCTCATTCTAATATTCTGCCACATTCTTGGAGAACAAGCGATATTTAAATTTATCTTCCCCTTGATTCTTTCATTTTCATTTCAATTAATTTTTTCCTTAGTCAATTGTTAACACTTGATTCACTGATTAACTTTTATCATTTTGTTTAGTAGGGAGATATTAAAGAAAAAGCTTAGAGTTTGCTATAAACCGCCATGAAACTAAGTCATTTTATTAACAAAATAACATGGCTTTTAGTATATCCCATTTATTTTAGGAATTGTTATTTAAAAATAAACCTTCAGAACAAATGGGATACATAAAGATTACAAAAATTATAGCAAACTGATGAATAAGAATAAAAATAATTCCCAACTTTTACATATCCAAGCATATTTTAACCAATTGAAAACTTATTGATATTTGTAATTTCCTTATTTTTGCATAATGAAAAGCACTGTGGTGATCTAAAAATATATAGTGGTTTATAAACATGAATTATGACATGATTATATACGATAGCTTCTTATTGGTGTTGATATTCATTTTCGACTTTCTATGTAATATAATGCAATCATTATTTAATAATTCAGCAAAATGTGCTTAAGTAGATTCTTAAAATGGGTTATGTCTTTCAGAAAAAAAATCTTACTAATAAAAAGGTGATATTCACATAATAAAAAGTTGTTTGCAACTAGAGGATACCATATCTTTTTTATCACTGCTTTAAATTTTTCCCCAATATTATTCATTTGTAATAAGTAAATTCAAATTTTTAAAAGTAAATATATGAGATTACATGTGAGAATATATATATCTTAAAAATACAGAAATATACCCCCAAATCACCCACTTTTAAGAAGAACATCTTTAATTATTAATACTTTAGGTCATACCACTAAGTGCACACATTTCTATTTACTTTTAGAATGTTCCAGAGGGACAGATTATATGCAAATTGGAACAGAAATATAGTAGAAAAGTATGAAAAAAATAATAAATCCTCTGTCAAGACAAATTTATATTTTAACATTCCACTTTTAAAGCTTTCCACTGGGAATAATTTCAAATTTAAGAGTTGGAAAAGTAAGAAATATTGATATATCTTTAGGTAGATTCACTAGTTAATATTGTGTTAGGAATATAAGTTCTTTATCTGATAAGATGTTGCAAATATTTTCTTATGGTTGTGTCATTTTCTTTTTACTTTGCTTCTATAATTTTTGTCATGAAATAATTTTTGTAGTCAAATTGATCAATCTTTTTTTTTATTGCATTTGGTATTTGCATAATGTTAGAAAGCCTCTTCCTCATCCAACTTTCCTTACCCAATAAGATTTTAATTCATTTGATCTATTTTTTTTGTTTTGTTTTGTTGCAAAAACAGACATCAACAATTTAAAAAGTAGATTTTGGGGCCTAAAGCCAAAAATTAACATTGAGGAGAAACAGTCAATTTAAAGAATAGACCGAAGAATAATTTAGGGTACCTTGAAATTATGTTCTTTGGACTCTAGTATCTTCAAATACTCAAATTTTCAATACTCAGCAGATTCTATCAGTTTTGAGCTACTTCTCAGAGTAAGGCAAAACAATCTTTATTAAAGATCATCAGTCATAATTTCCTAAATTCTCAGTTTTTGATTGATCAATCCTCCATCAAAAAATAAAGACTTTTTGGCATAGAATGCCTTTTGTATTGAATCTCAATCTATTTTTTCTTCTTACTTCTGACTCTTCTCAAATTATGAGCCCACTACTCAAGTCGGATTCGTTTGCATTTTCTCCTCTGACACAATCATTGCTCTTGCTAAATTTTACTTGGTATTTTCTTTCTTTTCTTCTTCACCAATCTATACGCCCTACAAGAGCCAATTTATCTCTTTGTCTCTAAAACTTTTGAAAATGAAAACATAGCAATAACTATACTTTCTAATTTAATTCAGTAAAATTAATTTATTTAACATCTATTTATTAAAGACTATGTCTTTAGTAGATGCATTGCTATGACTTTTATATTACTTAACATATATGTTATTGATATTGACACTTAAACTTATACTGATCAGTATTGGCATTTTAATATTTTATTTTGCATTGTTTAAAGCTATCTAAAATTTAAAAAGAGCTTCTTGAAGAAAGAGAGAGTGTTTTAACTTCCTTCGGGTGGTGAATAGTTGCTGATTTTGGTCACGTAGGAACAATTCCTTCTCACACTCTCCCTGTGTTATATTGGAAGCTGACTTTTGTCTTGGGGTGGACATCGCACTCTAGGTTCAATTAATGGAGTCATCTCTATCTCAGGCCACAGAACAGGTACAGAGAAAGTCACGGAAACGTAAAACAATCTAATCAGCCTAAAGCCCACAGTTGCCTTTCGAAAACTGGGAGTAAAATGTGCTCCTTCTCTTAGACAAGAACGAGGAAGACTTTACCCTAGAAATCTTGACAGCCAACGTGGTCCAAAGCAGAGGTATTTGGTGGGTGCAGATCTGGTCCTAAGTCAGAGGAGCCCAACGTAGGAAGTATTGCCCCAAAGCCAGCCTCACTTCTGGAAGCACCATCTCCACTTCTTACTGCTCACTTTTAGAAAATTGTACTAACTGGGTTAGTAAAAAAAGAGTTTTATATTGCACTGAAAGTTTCTCCAACCAGGGTTATCAGGTATTGCTGTTGCTAGCTAATACCATTATACATATACATAGTGGGCTGTGATTTTTCTAAAGAATACTTTGCAATCAATACATAGTTTTCCCTTGAAGGCTTTGTGGAATAATAATTTATTTCAAAGAATAAATAGATTTAGCAAAAAGAGGTATCTTGGAAGGTAATTAATGGAAAAGTAAGATCTTACATATAGATTTTGATTTAGAATATAGTGCTAAAATTATCTTTCAATGTGTACATATATATATGAGAACTTTAAGAGAAATGGCACCTTAATATGCATTTTATCAAATTTACATCATTTTTAAATTCCTCAGCTATCTATCAGTATACAGGAAACCATTGACTAATTAAGATCTTATTAATGAGTCGAGAGCATGTACATTTTTGTTCTCATAAATGTTTTTAACTTGATTTAAGACTCTCTGGTAACACAAAAGAATATTACCAAGAGACATAATATCAATTACTTCTAATATGATCTGATGGTTTTCAAGAGAGTGTTGTGATACTTACGATGATCACATCTTTGTTCCAGTTAAGGACAATCTTACTTTGCTATTTCTCCTCTCCAGGCAGCTCATGCAGGGCAAAATCCCCCAAAGAAAACTTGCTTATAACTAGGACTGGTTTCCTCACAGAAATTAGTGTCATTCCTGATTTGAAGAATTCAAATTATTGTATCTAAGTTATTTCAAAGCTCCAAGCTGATTAACTGGCAAGAGAAAATGTGTCATGGCTTTCAGGGAAGTTCTTTGATCAAAATTCTTTGTTTTCCTAAATTCTACCTGTGCCGCAAACATTGCAGTGGAGGAGAATTGAATAAGCTATTGATACTATGAATGTCTCATAAAACATGCATGATCAAAAATCCAAGTAAATCACAGAACTGAAAACTTCAGGGGCCAAAGATGAGGCTCCACAAGAACAGAAAATTCAGAAATATTCCAACATGATGAGAATATGGATTTTGTAGAACACAAACACTCAAATATCTTTGTTTAGTATTATGGCAAACTAGGAGCCTCAAGTAGAGTCTGACTTCCTGCCAAATACCGTTTTAATGCTCCTGAAGTGATTAATTTTCTCATGTGAAAGAAAGCACAGAACATGATTTCTAGCCTTAGAAAGATATCATCAATGCACAGAAGACCTTACACATTTTAAATTAAATTTTGTGGGATGCTACACAAAAATGCATCAGCAACAAAGATTTAACCTTTGAGAAGAATTTTGGGTGACATGGAAGGAAAAGTCTGGCTAAAGTGATGCTTCACTGAAAGGGAATTAATATTTTAATTAGAATCAATTTTGTCCAGAAATATAAATTTTAGTTGCCAAGCAGTGCTGACCTGTTTTGTGACTAACTTGGATATACTTGGGCTGGATCTTCTTATCTCCTTTCTTTTTCTGTTAGTGTCTACCTAGTTCCTAAAGAAATAGTGAAAACAATCACTTTACTTAAAAAAATACTAAAACCAAACCAAAACAAACAAAACAAATACTTTATATGCACAATGTTTTGAAAAGTTAACCAGCCTTAAGTTTTGCTAAGTACCTTCTTGGAAATGGCTTATCTGGAAAGAAACAAAAATTATTTTCATGGCATAATATTCCTCTATTGTATTAAATTTTTAAAAAAGACTGAAATGTTCAACAATGTTTTTAGGTTCGTGTGTCGCAAGATGTCACTTGAGTTATGCTTGATTCTTTTGGACATCTGTGCCTGTGTTAGAATTTAATGTAATCTCTTGCTCTTATTTATTGGGTGTTTTTTTTTTTCTGTTGTGCCTCAGTACCAAGACTTTTATTCCATTACTTCCAAGTGTATTAAATCAGTGCTTTCAGTACAGTGAATTATTATTGCCCTTTTGCTTCTCATAGTCCTGACTGATCCTCTGGGTGAACTTTAGATGTGGAAGAGAATATATATTCAATTATTTTTTTAACAAAGCGTGTTGTCTTAGCTCATTTTACATGCTATAAAGGAATACCTGAGGCTGGGTAATTTATAAAGAAAAGAGATTTATTTGGCCCACGGCTCTGCAGGCTGTACAAGAAGCACGGTGCTCGCATCTGTTTCCGACGAGAAGCTCAGACAGCCTCCACTCCCGATGGAAGAGGAAGGGGACGGGGTGTCACAGGGAGCAAGAGTGAGAGCAGAGGGGCCGGCTCTTTTAAACAACAGTTCTTGCGTGAACTAACAGAGCGAGAACTCGCTCATTACCTGGGGAGGGCACAAGCCACTCATGAGGGACCACCCTTGCCACCCAAACACCTCCCCCTGGACCTCACCTCCAGTGCTGGGAATCAGGTTCCAACACGAGCTTTGGACGGGACAGAAAAACATCCAAACCACAACCCGTGTTTGCATGGCCCTCATTTTATCGAGTTTTATTTTTCTCTTATTTCTTTCAAAAGGTCTGGTCATACCCACTCTTTATTCCAGTTTCTTCCTGTGTAACATAAATATAATAAGAGCCTCAGGGAGTTGATCTAAGGTTCACATGAAGGAAAAAAGTTACCTTGCACAGTGCAAAGCATAAAGTATTTTTAAAAATTTATTTTAAATAGGAATCTTTTAAAAATATGCCATATACTTTTTTTCCTTTCTAAGTCAAACAGCATATCTAATAAAATAACCAAATTTGTTCTTGACTGAGCCCTTTATGAAGAATAAAATTTATGGATATCTCTCAGTAACTGCTTAATATCTGCCATGACCTACGCTAAACACTGCATAGATTATCTCATTTTAACATCCCCCAAAATGTACAATTTAAGCATTGACAAAATATTTATAAGCAACATAACTGAAGGTTAGGAAGGTTAAGAAACTTGTTCACGGTCAGAGAGACTAAATAGCAGAGTTATATTTTAAATGCAAAGTTGTCTAATTTGAAAATGTACAGGTTTAATTATTATTAATAACCTTTGTTAAAATTTGAAATAAATAGCAAACACTTCATTATTTTTGTGGCATTTTTCACAAACTGTTTTTTATGTACATGAGTTTTTGTGGACAAATAGAATTATGTATACTTCATTTGCATAATGGGGATATTGTATTACTGAACTAAACCACTCTTGGTTTAAAAACTAATTGTAAAGCTTGGATTATATTAATACATAATAGTGATTGGATCAAGGAAATCCCTTGTTTCAATGTACTGAGAATGGTACTTAATGCTGTTGGTGCAGTTCTGTTAATATATAGATAAATGCAATAAAGTCAAATTAAGAGCAGTGTAAACAATATAAAACGTGTTTGTAATTTTGTCATTGAGGAATGTTTGCAGGTCCTGAAGAACTCAGCTTTAGAGGAATTGAAAGCATAATTTCTGCTTTTGAAAATCTGAAACCTGGAGGAGGAATTAGAATTTATGTTCAGTAGAGCTACAGGAATGGGTTAGAATCACTTAATGGAGGCAAACTTCCATTTCAACACAAGGAAGTGCTTCCTGGCAGAGCTATCCAGCAATATGATGAGTTGCTCGTATGATTGGGAGAGTCTCATCCTGAAATGTTTTGTCTTCTTAATAAAATATGTTGTAGGTTATATAAAATTTAATAGTGTGTAAAATGTATGCTTTGATGACAGTTTTGATTTTTTCGGTGTGTCGCAAACATCAAATATGTGCTCATTACTATCAACTTTAAATTCCCTGTAGAAATAGAAAGTAGGGCTAGCACATTAATGAAATCTACCGCAAATCCCCAAATCTCATTTGAACAATTAAATTTCAACCTTCTTTCCATATCAAAATCTTCCTGGAGTTGTTAACAAGCAGCACTACCAAATTGATTTGCATTTCACGGCTTGTTCATTTATCTGCTTTGTGCAAGGATGAGGGGGGAAAATAAGCAACAGGAAAAACAAACACTTAAAAGTGTAGATATTTTTAAAGTGTCAATTTATTTGAATACTGTCTCTCCATTGCATGGAGTCTACATTTTCATACTTTCTCTATTAGTAGATAGCACTTCTAGCTACCCAAGGTTGCAGAGGCTGTGCCTTCTTAATTGCATCGTACATCTCTGAACTGTAGTGGGTATTCTATTAAAATTAGTTAAATGAAGAAATAGATTATTTTTATGCATTCTGTTACTTCTCAAGTAAGACTGGGAACAAATCTGAGTTGGAGAAAAATCGTATTTTATACTCAGTTATGGAATCGTAGAATCCTTGTGGTTATAAATGAAATGGAGCATCGTATATTCCAGTGGTCTAATTGTGAAGGCAAGGACACTTAGGCTCAAAACATAAATTGAACTAGACTTGGAATAGATTCTATTTTGTAGTATTGTTCGTTCCACTGGATTTAAACTTATTGATTTATTGATTTAATCTTTCATTCATTTATTCATTATTACTATATGCAATCAGTAGTAGTCAGTATTCACTAATTCCATGAAATATCTAATACTTCTTATAGTGCAATGATTAAGAGCATAGATTCTGGACCCAAACTGCCTGGGTTCGCTCCTAGTCCTACCAAAGTACCGTGTGATCTTGAACACACTGTCAACCTCCCAGGTTTCTGAAATTTATGATGAGGCAGACAGTACTACCAGTAGTAGTGATGCCTCAGGGCATTAAATGGATTTAATATAAGTTTAGCGTCTGGAAAGCCCAGTGCTGCCTATTTATCTAACGCTTAGGGGCAGCCAGTGCCTTTCCCAGCTTCCGCGCTCTTCTCATTGCTTCCATTTATCTTCTGCCTGGATAGAAAGATGTAGGCACCTAGATGGCTCACAAAACACGTGTATAGGACCCACAGGAAGATGTTTGCAAGGGAATGAATTCAAATTCTCCATACGCACTAGGTGTACAATGATATAATCAAATGGGAAAGAATGTCAGCCTCTTTCTCCATAAAAACCTACGAATATAACCAATGATGCCTTCACAGCTAAGAGTCAGCAAGCATTATAAATACTTGCAAAGTGGGTTAAGAAAATGTCCTTCTTCTTACGGGAACAGCAGTTTGAAAAGCCTAATGATGCTAATGATAATAAGTAGCTGGTAAATGTTTCATCAGAAACACTGACCCACAGTCCTAGCAGGTGCTCTTTACGTAGTAGATTTTGCTCTTAACAGCCATTTACCCCCTGTGATACCTACATATGCAGTAAAGAGAAAGATAACATTAAGCACTTTGCTGGATAGATTCATGAGGCTGTGAAAAATATTGTGAATGCTGTAGCAAAATATTTTCATTTCTCAGGCATGCATACTGAAAGTTAAGTCTTACATAGGCATAGTTTTGAGTCACAAAATGATTTTAAGAGAATGCTATTTTTAAATAAGGTATTTAAAGGGTCTGGCATTGTATAATTTTTAAAACTATATTAATATTTGATTAAACAAGGAATACCTTAGAAGAAGGTAATATCTCAGTTATTTTATCTGACTTGTTTATGATTCACCACACAAATTCTTTCAAAAAAAAAGGAAGCTCAGTTAAAATTCATCAAAAATAGTGTAGGCAAGAATGAAGCTGTTTCTAAAATAAGGAATGCATTCACTTGGTTAAAAACATAAAATAATATACAAAGTTTTACAATGAAAATCCTCACCCCTGTCCCCTCCCACTGGACCACCTATAACTAACCAATTTTATTAACTTCTTCTGTTTCCAAGGAAATATGATCATCTATAACTATAATTTTTTTTATCTTTTACAAAAAAAGTTAGCATAACATATGGATTGCATGAATCTTCTTTTTCTGTTTGCTTGTTTTAGATTTAACAACATGAACCCCATAAAACTGCTTCAGTGTAATCACATTTGCCCAGGCAATTTAAGATAGCCCTACCTGATATGCTGGAGATCCATTCCTATTAGTACAAGGAGAATTTTCTTAGTTTTCTTTCCTTTGAGTTTTCAACAGTTGCAGAACATTTCATTATGCCGATATTTTAGAGTTGATTCAAACAGTCCCATATTAATGAACATTTAATTATTACCAATCCTTTGGAATTATAAAAAGGATCAATTAATAAACTTCCCAATGCACTTAATCATATGCAATAATGTCTATAGGATACATTCTTAATGGTGGAGTTATTGGGTCCCTAGGTAAATGTATTTGTAACTTTGACAGAAATGGATAAGACTTCTCTAAGTTTCTCTATTGGTTACTAACAAAAGGGTTAAAAACTGAAGTTCCCGCATAATCTCGGGGCGTCCCTCTGGCCAGTACGTTCATCTGTTCTTCAAGAACCTTCCGGACAGGAGAGCGAGAAGTCTCACAGTTTGTGCTTTACTTGACCTAGAATAAGTGCGTTTTCTTAAGACATAGCTAAAACTTCCAATAAGTTTTTTTTTTCTGTTCGTGTATTTGGTTTAAAATGAAACTTTTCTAAGCCACTAAAATATTTTCCTCGGGGACTATTCCATAAGAAACAAAATATTCTTCCTGCTCAGGCCACACAGGAGCTCGAGCATAAACAAACACTGTCTAAATTAGGTGTTTGGGGACTTGCTTTTAGCAGATGAGGAAAATTAGAAATTAGAATATCTTTGTTTACATATAAACGATGCATCAAAATCTGTTAGTGATGTTCATATTTTTAATTTTAAGGCAAAGCCATTTTCCCTAGGTAATGCTGAATTCCTTTCAAACTATCACAAATTCTAACTAAATGGAGTTTGAACTAATAATAACTTCTATTCAAGGGGCAGTCCAATGATATGCCGCCCACACTGTTTCCAAATTGACCTCTGAAGGACATCCTCAACTTATAGATTCTATTGCGTAAGATTCAAAAAGAGCTAAAGAGTTTTTTATTTGTAATTGTGATTTTTTTGCACCTAATAATATGTAGTCATTTTATTTATCTTTACCCCCACCATGTTCCAAAAGCAATTTATAATAGTAAAAGAATACAAGGAGTTACCATTGATATATTTGTAAGTGAACCTGAAAATAATTTACAAAATATTAAATTATAATCCTAGAATTATAAAACTCCAGAAAACAAGTATTAGTACTCTTCATGCTCCAAGGCCTCAAGCAAATAGACTTTTTCCGTCTCAGTGCTCCACGATGCTCCAGTCGCTGAGTTTGGGACAATTCCATCCAGGTATCCATGTTCTAGGCAGCAGGATGGAGGAAATGTTGAAGAATAAAGGAGCTAAACTTAATGCCAATTATGTCTTCAGAAAGGTTCCTGAATCTGCCACATGGTATTTTCCACCTATCTCTCACTGACCAATCATTTGGCCACACTAAAGCAGGGCGGGAGATGCAGGTTTGTTGCTAGGCAGCCAGTTTCCAAGACCAATCTTAATATGGCCAGACAGAAGCAGCGAGGTGATAGTGAGAGGCAACTAGCAATTTCTTCCCATCTCCTTGCCAAGTCCTTAAGAAAATATACAACAGCATATTAAGACCAGCTTTAATGAGAAGATGGCACCTGAAAGCAGTCGTATAATCCCCAAGCAAAACATTTACGTCTTCCAGAATAAAATAGCATCTATCTATCAGTTTCTGAAGTTCTGGCAAAACAGGGAAGGAAAATAAAAGTGAAAACATTAACAAGATAGAAACTCATGACAGCACCCAAAATTATAAAATGTTTGTTCAGTTAAATTCTTTGAGTCCAGGAAGGCTTTTCATTAACTAATAAGCTTCACTGGGAGACAGATGTAACAAGCTTAAACTCATTTTCTTATTTGGTACCTGCCTATCTGAACTAACCAGGAAATATTACCACTATCTGCTCAGGGGTTTGGAGTATATAGCTCTGCTCTTAGTCTTCAAATTTTTACAATTCCCACAAAAATAAAACAGGTGGATCTACCTGCCTATGGTACCAAGCATACAGGGAAATGTAGTAAAATTCTACAGAATTCAGTAAAAGCCTTAATTGCACCAAATGCTGGGAATTTTTGGTTTGTGTGTATGCATATGTGTGTGTGTCTGATAAGAAATTAATGTCTATACATCAAATTTCCTTAGGGCCTGAAGAGCAACCCTTGTGTAGGAGTAGAAATAAAGCAGTTGGGATTGAAAAACAGTTAAAAAGGATATTTTGTGGGTTTGGGTAGCTAAAAGTGCTATATAAACTTGAAAAGTTTTATTGCGAACAGAAAATTAATTTTAGTGTGGCTCTTGATTAAGGGGTCTGTGATCAGTTAAAACTTAAATCAGGATCATCATAGTTCCCGTACTATTGACTTAGATTGGTATAAAGGTTATACAGAGTGTTTTCAGAGTTCACATATATTTTCACAGGAAGGGTGAAGGCAGTGGATGCATTTGTCACTGTGACGCTCTCCTTCTGTGTCTCACACTAGAAGTCAATCCATCTCTGTATCTGCAACAATGGACACATTGATTATGCTCAATAAATGTTTGATTGATGAATAAACCTAGGGACGAATGAAAAGCAACTGAGAGCAGTTATGCAGTGCCAGAGCTGAGGCATTGCTAATTTGAAAGGACTCAATCATTCCACTTTTATCCACCACCTGTTTTCCGTACAGATTTCTCACTGTTACTACCGCCATACCTCCAAGCCCTTCACTCTTCTCCTTTGTTTTATATAGACTCACTCCCTTCCTTACTTATAATAGATGCTATGACCTTTCCATTATTACATGAGTCTCTTATGAATATCCTAAATTCTGTTACTGTCTTTGTTGCCCTTGATCCAAGCCCCTGTCCTGGATCCAACCAATTAAGATGAAATCCAGGTACGGTTTCCTGTTCCACCACCGGCTGAAGCTCTCAGGGAAAACTCCCCCACCTGTGCAGATGCATGGCCACTGCCTCCAACTAGACCTTGCCTACCCGCCTGTCCAACATGGTACCCACTGGCCACATGAGGCTGTTTAATGAAAATTAATTAAACTGGAATGCAATTTAAAAAGTTTTTTAGTTGTGCTGGCCACATTTCAAGTGCTCAATAGCCTCCTGTTTTAGTGCTATCATTTGGACAGAGATAAAGAACTTTTCCACCCTGCACAAAATTCTATCTGGCAACAGCGCTGTGACCTATTCTGTGATTTTTTTCTATGCTTCAGGGTTTTTTTCTTCTGCCCCCAGTATTTATTTTAAATTTTGTCCATTATTTCCAAATATACCATTCCATCCCCATTGCCACCACTCTGAGAAGATGATCATTTTGTATACTTCCTAGGAAAAAAGAGAAAACCATCATAGATAAACTTCCCTCTCTTCCTGTCCCAAACCTTCAAACCTCTGCGGAATTTCTGCCTTACCCTGAAAAAGATGGGTCTCAAATTTTCAGAAAGAGATGAATCCTGATACCAATGTCTCTTACTGTTCACACGCTGGTGCTATATTTTACCAAAGATAAATGGAAGTAAGCAGTTAAACCTTTTTGTCTTTTCTTTTTAACCTAAATGTAAGTATTGGGATTGCTCAGAATTCAGATGCTACTTTGTGGATGTTTTCTTAACTAATTATTATGCAGGCATTACTGTGATCCAACTTGCACTAAAAAGCTCTCTAAAATATATAAATGTACCTCGTTGTCTTAGTGGAGAACATGAAGCATTAAAATATATTTTTAACAATCGAGGATGGGATATTGCAGGGCCTGTCATGATTCTGAGCATGAATTTATTTATATGGATGTGTGTCGTAGTGAATACAAATCAATATAAATTCAAAGTTGTTTTCCTCAAAATATATGCCTTATAGATTTTTTAAAAACCCCAAACAACTTATCGTTATCATTTGTGTGACCTTACACAAAACCCTAGATTATTGAGCACTGCTATTGATCTTTTAAATACATTGCCTTTGAAAACAAAAGCTTTAAGAAGACAAGAGCCTTTTAAAAACCTGTGTAAGCTACCTAAATTTTAAGTTCGTTCTATCAAAATATACTGATTACAGCACATTATGATGAAGAGTTATTTTCAACTGTAATCTTGCTACATTTTGTTTCTAAGCCAATTAAGTTATCAAAATGTTATCTTTTAATGTGTTAGAAAAATAACTTTAATTTTAATTCTGAAGGATGATAGAACTAGTGTGGTAACATTGTTATGTGCAGGAGGAATGTTTGTCTAAACAAAGCAGAAGAAAATGGAAAAATACATGAGAGACTGGCAAACTCATTCTATTAAAATGTAGAAACTGTCCTCAGGCTGTTTTGACCTGTAGGTTGGAAAAATACTATTGCTAAATTGTTTTCAGTATGTTCGATTTTAATACATTGACTTCATTCCTTGAGTTTCTCTATCTGTAGACTTCTCACTGAAGTAGCACTGTATAGTGTTTTAACTGCGTTTCTTAGTAAATTCTCTTCTCATCAGAACAAGTTAAAACTTAATCTGGTTTGTTAAAAAAAAAATCACCTCGATTGATTTGTCTTCTCATAATATGAACTTGAACAGAATGAACGTTTGAAATCTTTTCCCTGGAAAGGTAACTTTACCTTTTTTTTTTTTTTCAACTAATCAATTTGATGCACATAAAATAGAGTTATCTAAGAATAATTAAATCTTTCCATTGAAATCAAAAACTAATTTGCCTTATTATTAACTGTGGCTTCTTAATCACGCTCACATATTGATTCCTACAATGTGTCAAGCACTGTATCAAACACATTACACGTTTGTAAATATGTTCTTTGTGGTGACTCTAAACCAAGAAACAGTTTAAAAATAACCTATCGACAGCTTGTATTAATAGCTAGGTTGTAGATTAGACAGAAAATGTCAAGAGTATCCTCTGAAATAATTTGAAAGTAATTTGTTTTCATTAAAGAAAGTAATAAAATGTAAGCAAATTAGGACATTGCTGTGTCCTAAAAAAATAACAAAAGTTCTTTTTTCAATCCAAGCTCTAATTTAATTAATAAGAATGCTTCAGTAACAGAGTAGAGTGATTAAATTTCTGAATGTATAAATAAGTGTAAAAAGAAATAATCAAAGTGGAAAATATATTAGCTGCTCCATACAGGTGCCATGTGACAACAGGGTGAGAACTAAATCTCTAGGGTGCATCAGTGTATGGGGCACCTTCGGTGAAGCATTTCAGATGCTCCTGGAGCCTTCTGTGTCTTGTTCCAGCCACCACTGCCATAGCCTGGTCTGCTCAGCATTGTGAAGGGGCACACGACCAGAACCTTTTACCACACTTTCTGTTGCTGTGAAATAAAGCCAGAGACTGACAGTAGCTACAGTGGTGAAAGCTTGTGTTTCTATTGCAGCAAAAGAAAGAGACCTCAGTACAGAACTAGACTCGATTCTGCAAGCAGCCTGGGCAAGTGGGGTTCATCACCAAGGAGCAGGGAGGGGTCAGTGGATAGAAAGTTGCCATGGAAACATGGGGAGGATTTCCGGCTAAACTGACCCAGTAGGATCCTTGCTGAAGGCAAGCCAAGGTGGGCAGATATCACCTGGGAGATGGTGGACTATGAGGAACCCAATGAGATATCAAGGTGATCAGAAATTGATGGCTGGGATTCTCACTCAGCTGACTCAGCAGGATTCTTGCCCAAGGTCAAGGATTAGGTGAAAAGAGCTTAGAGAAGCCGGCCTGAAGTGTGGAGGGAGTGTCAATGCATTAATAAATGTTCAAGGCGCCTTGGGAACCTGATTAAACGCCATGATTTTCAACCCAGAAATCTGGGGAGAATAATTCTCCATAGTCTCAATCTTTAACCAATGAAAAATAGGAACTGATAGGGTTTATTCACCACTCTGCTTCTCCACACCCGCCATCGCTGTGGACTGTTATGAGTTATAGTTGGTGTGAGACCGTGACTTCTCAGGAAAAGATTCCAAGTGGTTAAGGATGTCACCTCCATGGCCTCAAATTGGTTTTCTGCCTCTCCGTGTCATTTTCCTTGTTCCTTGGATTGCATGCCTAATGAAGTAGCAGCAAATAAAGCATTTTAACCAACTGAAGGAACAGAAGAAACTTGCATATTAACGATCATTCCCAAATATGAAAACTTTTTCTCATACTGAAATAGAAGTTTGAATGTCATCCATAAAACAATACTTTAATTAAAATTATAAACTCTACTATTTAAGTCCCTTTAGTCCTTGTTTAGTTATTCTCATAGCATTTGATATCTTCCTCAATTAAGTAGGATGTAACTATATGTGCTTTAATTTAATATCATTTGAATTCTGAATCTCCCTGCAAAATTATATTCTTTATGAAACTTTTAACCAGGTAACATCTATGTAGATTTTATTACTATTAGAAAGTATAAACCATCTTTGGCTTTAATAAAAATCTTCCTTTAGGGACTAAAAAAATCCTAAACTAATAGAATATTTTTCATTTTAAATCATCACCTAGGAAGGACTATTTGATCATGATTTGAAAATGGCCAGAGACCTGAATTTCATCTTAATGCCACTTCTTAAATTGTTTATGCTGCTGTGATTGAAACTGAGAAGTGAATGAAATTGCATGACCGAAGTAGAACAAACTAGGGGAGAAGGTGTGAGCCTAGGCTTAGGGGTAGGATTTAAGAAAGCATATTGAATAATGAGAAAAGCAGGCTGGCTGAAATGAGGGGATTATGATGATAAGTACTGGGAGGCAGTTTTGGAAAAATAAATTAAGGTAAATTGTGGAGGACTTGGGTATCCAGCTAAGTATCCTAATGAAAATGAGCAGATTGTGCAAGTTTTGAACGAGGAGACTGAGAGGAAGGATGCAGACAGAGCCTGGAGCAAAGCAGATTGGAAGGTTATGACTGGAAGCAGAGAAATCATTGCCTCCATGTGCAATAATTAGGGATGACAAGGAATCTGATTTAGACAATGTCAGTATGAACAGATGCAAGAGAATAATTCGAAGCAACGAAATATCGGAATTTAAATAAATTAATATATGAGATTTAAAAAAGAGAACGGAATCTAAAGTGACTGACTTTGAGTCTGGGAAAATTAGAGGTTGAATGCCTGGGAGGGTTAGAATCCATAGGAAAAGGAAAACTGAAGATCGGGTTTGGAGGTTGGAGTGGGAAAGGTATGTGCATGTGTGTTTTTATGTGTAGGGAGAGATTAAAAGGTTACCTTCATTAAATGTTAAAATTATATATGAGAATATACAAATGAAAATATCAAGTAGATATTTCAGATATAAAAATCAAATTTAAGAGACAGGCTGGGAAAAATATTTCTTGCCTGCATTCTTTCCTTCCTTCCTTCTTCCTTCCTTCCTTCTTCCTTCCTTCATATCTCTCTCTCTCTCTCTCTCAATAAAAGGATAGTTGAATGAAATACCAAGGTAAATACCTACATTTGAGCTCCTTGCAGCATGAGAAGGATTAAATAGGTCCCTCAACTTACATTGATTGAGTTTCAAGATATGTTGTTAAGTATAAAAAGCTAAGCACAGAATATATATAAATCCTACTGCTGTCGAAAAAATTAATAATTTCATCATTATAGAAAGTTCTATTGGAAAACGCTGATATAGAATTAAGGATAATGTTCAGAAGAAGAGATTTAGAATAGGATATCATTGACAGATAAATACTTGGAATATTTAGGGAAAATGAAGAATCTGAGAGTATCGCAAAAGAAGAGAATCAATGAAAAATGTTATTGGATTTTATATGAGGTATCAGAAAAAGTATCTTGTAAATTTACTAAAAAGCAATATATATAAAAATATATACTGTATATATATATACAGATTATTGCTAATACTTATGCTTAAAGAATGTTAGAGGCAGAGAAATCAAGGAGGAGTAGAAAGAACTATCATTACTAATTTAAATCCAATGAAAATAGACACAATATGATGCAAAAACTAACCAAACGAAATTGTTTTTAGAGGTATAATTTTAAAAGTTTAAATTCTGTGCTTTTATTATGGAAATTCAGGATAGACTCTGAACTCTTCTTTGAGTGAAAAAAAATTCTGGAATTGAATAGAGAAGAGGGTCCTATCTAGGCTTCGTAGTCTTTCTTTTTGTATATCCTGTTATTCAATGTCAATGTAGATTTTCGACAAAATTGCCTCTAGATTTTGGCCATCCAGTGATTCAGAAACTATGTCTCAGAGCCTACAATAATTACAAGGTGGCAAAATTGATTTTTATTTTTCAGTGAGCTGATTCTTAGATTCCGCAACTATTTTTCATACCAGGTGCTTAGTAACAGAAAACTCAGTATGGATTAAATAATCTAATTTAAAGACTAACATTTTTATGTTTTACTAAAAAATTTTAAACAATCTATAGTTCATTAACTGATAGTTTTTGCTTTTTTAAAGCACATAAGTATGATCCAAATATGTGTGTGTATACGTGTTTGTTGCTTTAGTTAGGAAAGAAACTTGCGTTCTAAAATAGTTTTAAGTGGATACTCAAAAATTGGGATTTATAAACAGAAAATAAATTAAAATTGTCATTTCTGATGCCAAGATGAACAATAGATACATCCTCAATGGCTTTTCTTTTCCTTCTCTGCCCATCAATGCTAAACACACACAATGGTTGCTACTTTTTTCTTTTTTTGGTTGTCAAATTCTCATTTACGTGTTTGTTTGGTTTCTTTTGGATTGAGTTCTTCTATTGATGCTGATTCTAGTTATGTTTTTGAAGAGGCTACATCCTGATTTCCTGGACCTCCTTGACCTCCTTATATAGAGTTAATTCCAAATCTTTCTATTTGGTGGTTGAGATTGCGGAAATGCTGAGCCAATAGTATGGTCATTGCTGTGAGTTCCATCTGTATATAGATCAGCCGGAATGTTACTGCCTCAAACACCGTCATGGTCACTCGAGACAGGCTCTCTCCAAGTGCTGGTTCATGCTCCGTATGGGATCTAATGATCTAGTGGTCTTGGCTGCTCAGTGTTGTCTCTAGCTGATATAAAGAGAATATAAAATACTTTCCCACTACTCATTTTTTTGACCTCTATTTTAAATGAGAAAAACATACATTTTATATAGCCTACATGATTGGAATAAAAATTAAGACGTAAAACATCTTGGTAATTTTTTGAACAGATCTTCCTATTTTCGTATTCTAACCCTGATTTTCTTTTATGTGTAGTTACATTAAATTCATCCAAGTTTGTTTTGGCTTATTAGTAATAACTCAAGGCTCTGGGATCATAGCTTTTCACTTCTGGCATAAGAGAGATTTAGGCTTCTCCTTATGGTAACAGTGTATTTCCTGCTGCTGCTACAGATGAAACGCAGAGACCACAGCTGTGTGGTGCAATGGATTTCCCCCAGTGGCTTTTTCCAATTAAAGGGGACATTTATAAACTCTTGACGACTTCTCTTAAATCTACTTTGCTGTCTCTTGAAGCTGGGCCTAATATCACTTCTAATTTGTTTTCAATAATTAAGTTTACTTAATGCATCTCTCCCACAAAATATTATAGCCAGCCTTTGAGATAGCCTGCCCTTTCTAAAAAGAAAACATGGCTCTATCCACAGACATTAGCTTTCAAATTTATCCTAACCAAACGTGTGTACTTTAAATGAAAATAATGTTAATTTCCACAATGTTCAACATGCACAGTAGATTGATAGGGAATTACATCATAGGTACTTGGGAAAGGGGTGTCTCTTGCTGGCAGAAGTACTTTCCCAAATCGTAGGTAAAAACTAGTAAGAGATTTTTACCCCTCAAAGAACGGTTTTGGAAAATAGTCCCTTCTAACTAATAAAAACGATATGCCTCATTCCCTCTCCCTAAATACAGTTATTTATCACTAATGGGAATAATTTAGATTGATGGGCCTTCTAACTGGTGTATACCATTTATTCACTAAGGGACTTTAAACGATCCTTATCAGGAAAATGGGTTAATAATACCCACCTTGCAGAACTATAGTTGAGAAGATTAAAAATGACAATTTTATAAGCCACCTAACAAAAGCCCTGGGGATTATTCATAGTAAATGTCATCTCCCTTTCCTCATCATTAACACTCTCATTTCAGGGCAGATGCAAAGTTATGCATAAGCTTAACAGGAAACATAAAAAAAAACTGCTTCCACAAACAATAACACTCACGTCTACCCACAAGTTTGAATTCATCTTCTGGTCATCTGCAATGGCAGATTTAGTGGCTTAATCTCTTTCTTGTTAGGAACCACTCTCTAACACAGACCCTTACAACATACAAGGGAAATAAAATATATTCCCAGAATTCATCGAACTCTCACACCCAGAATGCTTTTGGATTAATTTACATATTTATAACTGTAATGACAAGCAAGGCTATGGGTAAACACATGAAGTAAGGGCTTCTCTTTCTCTAGAACTATTGTCTTAAATCTCTGTCTCTAGCTCAGTTGTCCTCCCGACAGTGCTGGGGTGTCCCCTGAGACCTGCCCACTTTGCAGGTGCTTTGGGACTGGGGAGGCAAGTGTGATATAGGTGCCCCCACCCCTCCCGGCAGCACTCTTCCACCTACACCCGGTGAAATTCCATCATCTTCCTCACCTCAGCTGAAACCACTACTATTTTTAACATCCTCTATGAACATTAAGGAGGCATTTATATAATAGGGTAAAGTCTTTTATTATATGGGAGGCTTAATGTGCAGAGATTAGGGTATCTGGAATCATTACTGCTATCCATGGACAAAAAGTGAGTTTGAACCCAAAGGACTGAATCAGAACGTGACGTGCACTAAGGAAGTATCGAGGCAGAAAAAAAAGTCAAGAGAATTGGAAAGGGCAATTATCACAATCGATGAAGCTAAAATTTTAATAGGACTATTCTAAATATAACTACAATTTTAAGAAAATATTCTAAGATGTAGACTTTAACAGAAAATAAAGTACATTTTTAAAAATAATCAAACTTTCAGTTTGGATGGTAGATTTTTTGAAATTTAGTGTTCTGCATTTATTTTTTTATATGTCAGCTTTCTCGGTGGCTGCTTTTTGCCCCCTCTCTACTCCGTATATGTTTACAGTTATTATTCACTGAGATAATGTAAATAAAAACAACATGGCAAGTAACAGGTTTACTGGATGGTTTTGCTGACATGGATTTAAAAGGGGATTGATTCTGTGGGAGAGATTGGATCAATACCTTTCATTCCTTCCCCTTTTCCACATTTTAATGTGTTCTTAGGTCAGCTACGAAAAGGAAATAGGAGCTCCTTCACGGGAATTTTAACTTGGATAAATAACAGTGGTTAATAAATAAAAACAACCTGACATTTATACAGAATCCCACGCCATTTGCGATTTCTGGCTTTGTTTCAGAAAACACCTGACTCACTCCTTCTGGGAGGATGCTGTCTCCTCTAGGCTGCAGCTCTTATCTCTTGTTACCTGGTGTAAGAGGAATTTTCTGTGCTTGGGTTCAGTGCAAAACGTGCATCTCTCTGCCATTAACATCTGTCTGAGCTGCTTCCCGCCCTGCCGCTCATCAGGGCTGCCTGGTGTATTTCCAAGACGAAGAGCTGTGGCTTCCTCTTGCTGTTTACCACGGACGGTGAACTTAGGTTACAACACCGCTAACGTGCCAAGAATCTTAGAAATGTCTCCTTTTTTTTTTTTTATTTTTTATTTTATTTTTTATTATTTTTTATTTATTATAGCTTATTATGGGGGTACAACCGTTCTGGTTAAGTATATTGCCCATGCCCCTCCCAACACCCCGAGACTGAGCCTCAAGGGTGTCCATTCCCCCAACAGTGCACATCGC
>CM052449.1:1208382-1224110 GCA_028533085.1 Varecia variegata | reverse complement strand
GAAGTGGTAGGAAGTGGCAGGAAGTGGCAGGGAGTGACAAGAAGTGGCAGGAAGTGGCAGGAAGTGGTAAGAAGTGGTAAGAAGTAGCAGGAAGTGGCAGGAAGTGGCAGGGAGTGACAAGAAGTGGCAGGAAGTGGCAGGGAGTGACAAGAAGTGGCAGGAAGTGGCAGGAAGTGGTAAGAAGTGGTAAGAAGTAGCAGGAAGTGGCAGGAAGTGGCAGGAAGTGGTAGGAAGTGGTAGGAAGTGGCAGGAAGTGACAAGAAGTGGCAGGAAGTGACAAGAAGTGGCATGAAGTGGCAGGAAGTGACAAGAAGTGGCAGGAAGTGGCAGGAAGTGGTAGGAAGTCAGGCTTTGGTGAACAAGTCGTGAATGAACGAATGAATAGGAATTTGCCACTGAGCCAACTGGGGGCAATGACATAGAACAATGAAGGAAAACATGCGCCACAGATCAGACTTGTGAATTGAGGGTAAAGTTTAAAATATTTATTAAACATTATGACGTGAACACTGACTGATCAGAACGGACCTCGGACTAGTCAGATTGGATATTGACCAAACCGCCATACCGGTACATACCAGCTGAGTATCCACCAGGAATCCACCAGTATCCAGAGAGGAATGATGCTTTCTGAGAAGCACAAATTATTTTATGTGGGGATAAAGTATGTGAGAGAATGTAGGAAAATGAAGATTGATTGAGTTTCATGGTTAGAGAGCTTTGTAGAAGATGCTAAGAGGTGTAATCAGTAGTCGTTATCCTCTTTTCCAGATGCTAATGAATTTTGACATTTAAGAAAAGTTTGCTCTATGTTTTTACATGTTCCCCATGCTCTTATCAGAAAGAAGAATTGAGAAAAATCCCTCTGAATTGTGCAGGTATTAATGGCTTAAAAAGCCATATCTTCTCTGCTATTATAGTTGGAGACTTTTGGATTGACAGTAATAGAGACCCAACTTGAACTCACTTAAGCAAAATGGAAAACTTTTTTGTAATAGGATACAGCGATGCTTCATAGACTCCAAGGACAGAGATGCAGCTGGGTCTCAGGAACAATTAGAAATAAGCCATCAAATCTCTCCATCTTTCATATTTGCTTCTCGCTGCTTGTCTACTTCATTTTTCATCTGCAGATAGGCTGTTTCCAAGAATAATAGCAGCTACCAGGGTCTCTTGAGTTTATATGCCATTGCTTCAAGCATAGCCAGAACCCCTAACTCTAAATTTACATTTCTAGGGAATATCACTGATTGGCCCCCCCGTGTATTAGCTTCCTTATACGGAGCCAAGAGGAAGTAATGAAAAATGGATTGGAACAGGAACTCTATAGTGGATATACAATTGAATATTTCTAGGAAGCAGAATCACATTTTCTGAGCCTCTAATGTGGAAGTTAAAATCATAACTTTCCAGAAATGGGTTGACATAGACATCTACTATAATTGTACTGTATGCCTCTAGGTTTTATTATCAGCATCTGATAAAATGTCTTGCATTTAGCAGATGCTCAATAAATATTTACTGTATTGATACATTTTTATCTCTATTCCTTCACTAACTGAAAATAGGTAGCACACTGGTAAATGATGAATATGGTGGGTAGCAATGTAGTGTAATGCTGAAAAATGGAAGGCTGTTGTCAAGACTTTCTGTGTTCAAATCCTGCATTTGCTTCTTAATAGATGTGTGATCCTGAACGAGTAATCTGTTTCTCCACACCTCAGTTTTCTTGTCTGTGCAGTGGTCACCATCTCACTAATACTTCAGAGGTCCGCCATGAGCATTACCTGAGATGACTCATGAAATGTGTGACAGGTTGCAAGTGTCCAGTAAATGTCCCCTGGCTTTATAATAAAATAGCCTCTAGATATTTTAGTGAATAAACTTACCTGTAAAAAATAAGAAATCAATTGAGCTTTATTTCATTTAAATTATATTGGCTATCATAAAACCTTAATAATTTTCTTTTAGGAGACAATTGAAATGAATATAGATAATGCTAATAGCAATAGGATGAATTTTTTTCTGAAGTTATTTTCTAAATTTTGGGGCTACATGAACTGATTAAATTTAAAAAATACTAACTAGGAAAGTGTAATTTGAACTTATAAATGGATAGACTTGAAATTGATAAAGTACAAATACTTTGGGGGGAACTAATATTAGAGAGGAACAAGATTTGTGAACAACTTTTATTTTTAATGCTGCTAGATTATTTTTTTGTTTTTTTCTTTAGTGTTTTGTTTTTGTCCCATTTTTACGCAAATGTCTGTTTGGGGACAGTTTATGCCGGAGTGAACTACATCTTTCCAGAACTCATTTCCAACTCCTTGGACTTCTTACTTGGAAATACTGAGAAAGATCAATAGGAGAAACTGTAACTTTTACAAGGAAGAGGTTATTATGATTCATATCTCCCTTTTCTTTTAGAAGAGTCAGTTCTAAAAAGCTATTTTGGGATTTCTATTCTCAGTGCACCACAGGAAAGTAAACTTTAGGAAAGTTACAAAACCACTTAGAGTCATTACTTTTTCAGGATCAATAACTCAATTGGTACTTCAAAATTTTAATGACAGATGATACCCAGAGCCTGAAAGGCTAATAAATTTTTACCTTTGTGCCACATTCAGATTGGTTGATGAGATGCTGAATATCTACACTCAAATGTCTTTGTATAAAGTTTGTTTGAAATTGGACAGATCCAGGGTCATTGGCATATTGTTCAACGGACAGTGGAAATGTATCTGTCTAATTTGTGGACTTACCAAAAGGAAAAAAAGTCATAAAAAGAAAGTTGGAAAGGACTATTAAGTAGTTTCTTTGGGAGTAAAAATACATAAAGGCTGTTTAGCAAAGGATACAGACTGGGATTCTCTCTCAAAGCTCTTTGCAATTGAGATAAATATTTACTTAGTTGGCATGATTTAGCTATTGGCTTTACTGTAGGAATGGATTGTACCAGAAAACCATTTTATTTTGACAGTCCTAGAATTCCATTAAAATAATTATTAACTGTTGGGTAATAGTTATCAGCACTGCAATAAAACATAGTAAATTAAAATATTTGAAAGTTTATATGCAGTAGTTTTATAATACCTAGAAGTTATGTGAATATTAACAGAATAAAAATGAAATAAATATGAGGTCTTTCAAAAATGCACTAAACATATGCCATATAGCTTTCAAGGGAAGGACAAAGGCAGCTCTGCCTTTGAGACCTTGAAATGGTTATTTATTCCATAAAAACATTGAAATTATATTTCGGCTTAGAGTGCCTAGTGTCTTTTTCAATTTAAAAATCACAAAACTGCATGCCTCAGTAGCACGGCTCTATTGAAATTGGATCCTGTGGAATTTTCAGGTTGTAGGAGAGTTTGTGATTGATGGACTTGCAAAGAATCCATCATCTGTCCATAATGCTCCATCTTTCTTCATTTGGAAGGAGAATCACTGTAGCAGGCATTATGCTCTGCTGGTAACTTTAGGGGAAAAAATGAACTTAGGATTCCTAAAAGTAGTTATGTACTTAAAAATATAAACACTGCCAAAAAAAATCAATCGGGTTTTTCCAAATGCATATAAACAAAGAGGATATATAACTCCCCTAATAATGTCGTGTGTGTGTGTGTGTGTGTATGTGTATGTGTTTACAGATGGAGAGAGAGAGAGAGAGGACACATGCTTAACATTGGTCTATGTGTCTGCAAATAAGATGAATACTTAGAAGACATCCCCAATCATATTTCTTTTTGGTTAAGCCATTTGTCAAAATAAAAGCCTTCTTGTGTGGGTGATGTATTGCCTTTTTTTTTTTTTTTAGAAGATGGACCAGATACTGGGAAAAATTCATGCTTTGATATGCCACATAGCACTATTTGGAGATATATATATGTATATATATATATATATATAAAATATATTTCCTTTGAGAGTTAAACAGAAGAGAAAACATACATTCTGAGGAAAATATCTATTATTTTTGAAAAAAATATCCTCTCTTCAAGTAAAATGTAACTATACCAATGGGTGAAACTTTTTTTTTTGGCAAACATCAGACCTTCACAGATCTCCATTGATACTGTATCTAATCTATCTTGAATTACCACTCAGCCTTTACAAACTCAAGCTGACATTCCTTCTTAATCCTAAAAACGATATTGAGAAAATTGAAACATAATGGTTAAAAATCTGTGCTTTAGAATCATACTGCATTTAAGTCTCAACCTTACTATTTTTCTCTCTGTGAGTCTGCTGATGTTATAATATTATTTAACTTTCGAAACTCAGGCTCCTTAGTGGTGAAATGATAATAGGACCTCTCAGAGCATTTTTATGAAGATTAAATGAAAAAACACATATGGAGTTTCATATTTCCCAAGTAATGTAGAGGTTCAATAAATTTAATTACTATTATTGAGAATTCAGTATCCACTATCTTCAAGAAATTCCAAGATGAGAGTTTTTACTGGTAAATATGTGGCAGCAGTTTTTACTGCTAAGTATCTACCTTATGAGATGGTTATTCCAGTTCTCTGCCACGACTGAGGTGCCTTCTTCTCATCTGCATTTCACGTAAGAAGCAAAGGGGGCTCAGAATTTAAGGAGCTTTTCCAAGGTTAACCAATAATTAATTCAGGAGCTGTAACTAGATCTCACTTCTCCTGTTTCTCGGTGGCATGCTTAGCACTACACCAAGGTGACCCTCATAAGGTAGATTATGATTATCCTTATTATTATTTTTTTATTTTTTATTTCAGCATATTACAGGGGTACAAATGTTTAGGTTACATATGTTGCCTTTGCCCCACCCAAGTCAGAGCTTCAAGCATGTCCATCACCCAGGCGGTGCACACCACACCCATTAGGTGTGAATATACCCATCCCCTCCTCCCCACTCCCACCTGCCTGACACCTGATGAATGTTACTACTGTATGTGCACACAAGTGTTGATCAGTTAATACCGATTTGATGGTAAGTACATATGGTGCTTATTTTTCCATTCTTGTGATACTACACTTAGTAGAACGGGCTCCAGCTCTATCCAGGATAATACAAGAGGAGCTAGATCACCACTGTTTTTGTGGCTGAGTACAACTCCATGGTATACATAGACCACATTTTATTAATCCACTCATGTATTGATGGGCACTTGGCTTGTTTCCACATCTTTGCAATTGTGAATTGGGCTGCTTGATTATCCTTATTATGACAGCAAATAATAGAACGATACACTCCCTTAAATATTACCTTCTTTCCAAGCATTTTTTTCTCCATATCCCTAGAAAGAAGGTACGACAGGTATTATTTTATTGTTTCACTAATGAGAAGTGAAGCCTCATGGAAAGTTAGCATCCACTGGAGGTCACATGGTCACTTGATGACAAAGTGGAAAATGAACCCACTCAGCACTTAGTGTTCTCTCTGCCCCATAGCCTGCTCATGATGACGCTATGCCTTTGTCCTAGAACTTAAGGCTTTTCAGGCTCCAACGTGCATTTTCTTGATTGAGTTGTCAAAAAAGTCATCGATCTTTATGATGAGGACTTCCTTGCAAATTACATCTCAAATAGTCAAGAAACAAAAGATAAAAAGTGCTATCGTATTTTTCAATATTAAAAAAATGTACATCCTCGGCCCTGGCAGCTCCAATATCACCACAAGATGAAAGAAATTGGTTAAGTTCACCATTTGCTTGACCAAAAGTCATTGGCATGATTGCACTGAATTCTCAATTTTTAAATTATATCATTACATAGGAATCATTTGGAATGAGTGATTTTTCAAATATTTAAATATAATCTCTGGTTGAGGAGATTAATAGATAAAATCACTTAAGCAATACCTATTTTGACCTATAAAATAATTTTCTTACAATATCATGCAAACACAAAGTAATACTCTCAGCACTCTCAATTGATTAGAAGATGTTTCAAATGTAACTCATACTTTTTAGTCTCTCTAATAAGCTGTTTAGTATTGTTAACTAGCATACCTGCCTATAATAGCTTCTTATACCCAGACTTATGGTTTACAAATAATCTACATTTTTGTCATGAGTCTTTGTTGTGCATGTCCAGAAATCAGCATTATTTTGACAAGTAATATATACATTTAAGGTGCAACAACAGTTTACAAAAATTCTAGGCTATAAACAAACTGAATGAAAAATTTTGGAGCAACACAGGATTCTCTTCATAAAAAGTAGATTTTATCATTAAACGTAGTCTACCTTACACAAAATTTGCATTACTGAATAAAATAAAATGATCACCAAAGTAGGCGTTTGATGTCTATATTAATGTGCCTCTACTTATAAGTTTAGGTTTTAGAAAAATTCATAATCAATATAGTTAAGTTATTTAGCTATGTATTAACCTAATAGCATTTATAAATAAGCTCCTAGACATGACCCACCTTCAGGGTGGCATTAGATTAAATATTCATGTGATAAATTGTTTAAACAAAAAGATGTGACCAGGAAGAAAATATTAATTTACTATTGTCACCATACAACTTAAACAGGTAGGACTTTTAAAAGTTTTTCTATCAGTATAATTATTCTTTAATTCTATGGCTGGAATTTGATGTGAGCATAGAGATGATGAAAGCAAAGTTAATTTAGCTGCGAATATATTCTGACTGTTGGCAAATGTCTCGCTATTACACACTTTCAGTAGATCGGTAGAGCTGAAATGAATCATTCATCAATGTCTTTCAGGGACCAGATTGTTCAATATCATAATATACTTGGAAATGAAATAGGAATTATGTGTGTTTGTGTGTGTTGAGGGGGAGGATGTTTATACACACACAGAAACACATATACACACACAAACACACATACACACACACACGATTCTTCTCTTAACCAAAAATTGGTGACACAAATAGAATTTTTTTTCACGTGGACTCAAGGAATGAAAGTGTATGTCTTCAAAATAAATTTGAGCATGGAATAAGACCAGTGCAATCACCATTGTTATATTATTGATTTTAGAAAGCACTTCATAAATATATTGCTGAAATACAGTTCAAATATATTTTTCTAATGGAAAGAGAAAAATAATTGCTAGTAGAGAAAATCGATTTTTCAAGAGCAAGAACTACAAAATTGCTACCTTCAGAACAAGTCACTGATTTATTTTAGTGCTAATTGGCAAATTTGTAAGTGATACACTAGCAAACTATATATTAGTCAACCTAAATAATTGGATTTGTAATTTATGCCTTAAAGTTGAATCTATTAGAATTTTAAAGTCCAGGTCTCACCTTCCATAACAATGGTTAAAGGATGACGCAGCTTTCTGATAAAAACTATTTTCTTCTTTGAGGTTCTACTGAAATACCTGTATCACGTGGAATTCCTTTTACTTGTAAACTGTACCATCAACTCTCACAGCATAGTATTTTTTTTAAGATTTCTCTTGGTCTTTAGTTCTCATACAAATGTAAAGCTTTTAATACATTCTGCTTCACTTTTCTTATTGAAATCTTCTAAATTCTTATGGCTATTAACAGTCTCATTAAATCTAAATTTTATACAATTCCAATTAGTACTTCAATTCAAGAAGCCATCGTCTTTAGCGGTTCACAATTTTTACTGCTTTGCTTTGACAAGCTTCAACTTTGCTACCTTTCTCTTGATAAAAAATGATTATCATAAAATAATAATTTTCTTGTACTTAGGCCTACTTTTCTAAAAGATTTTCTTCATTCCATAGATTATTAGAGCTCCTAAGGTATTTTGGACACCATCTGGTTAAACCTCTGATAGATACGTTTTTATGTGGTATACCTCGTACAATTCTTATCATAAATCTATGATGCAGTTATTTTTAATGTCTTTTATGTTTATATTAAGATAACTGAGATAACAAAGGATTTAACTTAAGAAGTTAACACCCTCACTAAAGGACTCTCTTGCTCCAAATTCTATGTTCTTGGATCAGATCTTACTGCCTTCTTATTGTCTGAAGGTGCACATGCCTGTCACCATGAGACTCCAAGCCCAAAAGGGTTAAAGGACTTGGTCAAGATTAAGGAGTTAATTTTAAAGACAAAGATAAGTTTATGTGCCAACCTCCTTTCTGGTATCAGGCACCCTAGAGGACATTAAAGAACAAAGAAAAGGTCACAGTTTCTCTGCTCTCGAAGGGCTCTCAGTAAACTATAATGTAACTATGCTATTAATTAATGTGGTATTTGAAGAGTCTAGCACCTGTGGGACCAGAGGAGAGAGAATGTCGATGCTTAGGGAAAGGTGAGAAAGTTTGGATCAGGTCTCAAAAGCATGAACACGAGTCGTGCAGACAGAAAGGGAAGAAATATATGTCAGAAAGAGACAAGGGCCTGGGCAGGGAGGCACAGTGACAGCAACATGGAGATGAAACTGGAAAAGGAATTTGGAAGCTGATTGCAAAATGCTTTACATGCTGATGGCAAGCCGGGGATCCTGCACTGTGGATAATGGGAACAGAAAGCATCAGACCTCTTTTCTTTTTCTTTTTTATTCCCAGAGAAGTAACGTTTTCCAGTTCATAGTCTGAAAGAGAACACTGGCCGCATTGTGGAAGATGGACATTAAATTACATTGAGATTCATGAATTAGAAAAATCTTTATAAAAATGAACCCCTAAGAGATATTTAACAAATAGCTGAATTATTCCTTGTAGCTCTTATCCTCGTGAAAACATAAGCTAATATATACATTAGTTAAACCTGTCTTTTAAAAATATATAATGGAAACCTCATTTCCCTAGGATACATATAACATTTTTAAATACATTTTTTAATATCTAGCTTTACAAATGAAAATACTTTGAAGAAAATTGAGCATCCTATGCCACTGTTTCTTTATGCCAAGCAATTAAGACTGACATAACTGTCTCAGTAACTCTATTAATCATTCAATACAACCGATCGCCCCTTTAGGTTGAATTATAGATCAGATGCTTGGTTAATATTTTAATATGGCATATTGGTTTAAAAACATCCAAAATGCCATACTGAGTCAGATTAATGATTCATTCAGGCTAGTGTTTAGATTCTGACATTGTCAACATAGGCTACTTTATATATTTTTTTTTCCTTACCATCAACAGATGAGCCTACTCACCCAAAACATAAACATCCAAGCTCCTCTTTGACCAAGCATTAGTAAACTGTCTAACCACATTCTGAACCAGAGTGCAAAGTGGAGCTTTGGCTGAGAAGCCTTGGAGAACAAGTGCATGCGTGTGCTTTCAAGCCCATTGTTAATGTCATGGGAGTGGGATAATTCATGATCTCTCTGGTCCCAGATGATGGAACTAGGACAAAAGACAGAAGGAACAGAGATGAAGATCTCATTTTTTCATAGGGAAAGTTTTTAGAAATATTAAAATATTGACTAGAAGTATCAAGTGGGTGTTGAGTGAGGAGGAGGTTATAATTTAGCAAGTGTTCTATAAGGAGAATTCAATGAGAGATGACTGGACTGAGACAAGTCTTGTCCACTGGAGAGAAAGGACTCAGGGAAAAATAGTGAAGGTATTGTTTGGAAAACTTTTGACCAGATTATTTTGGTATTCCTAATCCCCTTTTTTCCAACCTGTTAGGAACCACTAAAATTGGTCTTCAAATTTTCTACTTTTCACAGAATTATTTCATTCGGCCACGTGTATTAATGTAATTCAAAGTATCGATTTACAAAGTACTGTTTGATTTTTTTTCTCATATTTGGTTCAGGTTTAACATTTTAACAATAACACTTAGGGTTCTGGAATATAAAATCAAAGCTGTTCTCAAACACTGAAATCATCGACCAAATGTAACTTTGTTAAATTAATGATGTTTGGTTACTTCACCCCCAGGTCTTCATCTTCTCAATATGAAGACTTAATTTTTCAGATGTCCTCAAGTGGAAAGCTTACTAATAGCCCCATTATAATTTTAGGAAGAGTCTTTAATTTTTAAAATTCTTTATTATCCCAATAAAATTTCACTTCCCTTCTGGTGTAGAAGACGTAAGTTTCAAATTAGGTCACATAAAGTGAATTCTTTATTATAAACTATCTAATTTGGTACGTCTCTAGGTGACTAAGGCAAGTATTAAGACAATCATCATTTCTGGAACAAATGTTTAATGACGACACTTGTATCCTGCCATTTGAATTTCCCATGAAGAAAAATCAAAGAGGCTCTTTTAATTAAAGTCTCGAGTAATCAACATTGTTTAATAAAATTAAACCAAAAAAAAAACCCTTGAACGTGAATTCATTATTTTTAAAAATGTCTTTGTATTTATAACATGAGTTTTGAATTAATCCAATATCATGAATCCTGAGCTTCATTATTATAATTCTTCAATTAAGTTTATCATCTATTAAAAAGCGCCATAGTCTTAACATTCATCACTGGTTATTCCAACAAACAATATATGATGAAACTATTAGGTAAAACAAATTAAAATTAACTCTAAAAAGAAGTGACTATTTTATTTGCTTAGGAATTAGCATATAACTACTCCCTCTCAATTTTAATCTCATTAATAAGACTAAAGCTCCAGGAATAGGTTTTAGAAAAGATTTGTGCTAAATACATAAGGCTTCTTTAAGTAATATACAAACTGTTTATAAGACTCAGGTTTAGTTTGTGTACCTCTTTGTATGTGTGCATTTTGTGTCTTTGGTGGCCAATGACACATGTATTGCCACAATTACTTAAAGAGCTACTGAAATAAGGAAGAAAATAAGGAATAGTGCTCAGACCAGGCTTCCAGGGTTAAGAAATTCCACCATAAAAGAGCCAAGAATTTCACTGAATGCCAATTTCCTGTTGTCTGCAAAGCATGTGAATTACTGATACTGCCTGTTCTCTCCCTCTCTCACATCTATTTGAGCCAGTTATTTTTTGCAGAATTACAATGGCATGTCAATCCATTATTTAGTCTCCAGAAATGATGTCTGTGTTGACATAACTTTCTTCACAATTTTCAAAGACGGTACTACATGAGTAGACACAAACTTGATGAAGGTATTTGAAACTTAATGCAGATGAAAATGCTTTATGAGGTAGGAAGTGAGTTTACGATTGTTCTAGAGAAAGGCAGCCATGCTACACCGACCGATGACAGTGCTTGCTAGTGTTTACAAACCTCGCTGGACCAGTTTACACTCAGCAGCAAGTATAAAATGCAAATAGATGCATGGTGGCATTTGAGATTAGAGTTGTTTAGCACGACTGTAGACACTCTTCTTTCAATGTCAAGAATCTTGGGGAGGAAGCAGAGATACTGGGACTGACATCAGAGCCAGGCCAAGGATGAAAGAGAGAAGAATGTGTCATCTACAGGCAGATCTTCTGCCTCTTAAACTCTGGTCTCTCTACATCCCTTGCTAAGCTGGACCAGGGGTCTCTCCTCACTTTATATCTCTGCTTTATTCTTTTCTAGAAGTTATTGGGCCCCTTTAATTTCCATATTACTTGATTTATTTTTTATGTCTTGGTATGGGATTTATTTTACTTCTCTTTTTATTTCAGCATATTATGGGGATACAAATGTTTAGGTTACATATGTTGCCTTTGCCCCACCCGAGTCAGAGCTTCAAGCATGTCCATCCTCCAGATGGTGCACACCGCACCCATTAAGTGTGAATATACCCATTCCCTCCTCCCCTCTCCCATCTGCCCAACACCCGATGAATGTTACTACTAAATGTGCACTTAATTAAGTGTTGATCAGTTAAAACCAATTTGATGGTGAGTATACGTGGTGGTTGTTTTTCCATTCCTGGGATACTTCACTTAGTAGAATGGGCTCCAGCTCTATCCAGGATAATACAAGAGGTGCTAGATCACCATTGTTTTTTGTGGCCGAGTAGTATTCTATGGTATACATACACCACATTTTATTAATCCACTCATGTATTGATGGGCGCTTGGGTTGTTTCCACATCCTTGCAATTGTGAATTGTGCTGCTATAAACATTTAAGTGCAGACATCTTTTTTATGGAAAGATGTCTTTTTTGTTCTTTTGGGTAGATGCCCAGTAATGGGATTGCTGGATCAAATTGTTGTTCTATGTCAATTATGGAATAAGACAATCATCTTTCCACTTTTCATCTAAACTTCTGATCCTTAAACAACTGTTTCCATGTGAAGGCTCATCTAAAAGTATGCTTAAGAGGACTAGAATATACGTATTTTAAAAATTGTGTTGCTTATCTTTTTCTTATTGATTTGTAGGAATTATTTATATATTCTGTATAAAGGAGGCAATGCTGTATGTGTTATATGTATTGCTAAGACTTTTTCCCATCTGTGGTTTGCCCTTTTGTTTGCTTAATGGTATCACTGATTAGCATAAATTTGTTTCTTTAATAGTTCAATTTATCAACTTGATAAATTGAGTTAAATAAGCAATTCACAAAAAAAGATAATGACTATCAAACCTATGAAAAGATGCATAATATCATTAATCATCCTGGGCATACAACTTAAAACTTTACAGCATCCATGGATAAAATTTAAAATTGGTAAAGTGGTAGAACAACCAGAATTTTCATACACTGTTGGTGGGAGTATAAAATTGTCCAACCATTTTGTTAAAGTTCTTTGGCAGCTTTTGGTGAAAGTAAATATACTTCTGCAGTTACTCAGCCATTTCTTTTTTAGATACATAATGCAAGGAAAATAAATATATATCTCCACAAAAAGACTTGTAAAGGAATTCCTATAACAGCTTTATTCATAACAGCTTGACACTGGAAAAAAAAACAACAACAAAAAATCAAATGTCCCTCAACCCATAGATCAAACCATAGATTGAATTAACAAACTACCTAATATTCAAATAATAGGTAATGATTCATCAATACAAAAAGAATGATGCACCACTATGTCTAGCAACATCAATTTTAGAAACATTATATTGAGCCAAAAAAGACAGATGGGAAAAATACACACTGTTTGATCATATATAGGAAGTTCACAAGCAGGAAAAACTAACTTATGGTGATAGAAACTAAAATAGTAGAAAAGTAGTTGCATCTGGAATAGTGAATGAAGAGAGGAATTGCCTAAATAAGAGAGGAAAGTTTTTAGGATGATGGAAATGATTTAAGGAATAGTAATATATGTGCATACTTTTGTCCACTTGTATCATTCCAAACACTTAAAATATGTGCATTTTTAGTATATAAATTGTACCTCAATTATTATTAGTTTTGTTTAAATAAATATTATTTTTGCTTCAGAAGACTGAAATCAAAAATAGTTTTCCTGATAATTATATAGTGTAATTGTCATGGCTTCTATATACATATTTTCAAGTATTGCTCAATATCTTTAAATACTCTTGTTAGAATCATGTACTTTTATCTTTTTAATTTTTATGGATACATAATTGTACATATTTATGGGATACATGTGATATTTTGATATAAGCATACAATGTGTAATGATCAAATCAGAGTAATTGGGTTATCCATCACCTCAAACATTTATCATTTCTTTGTGTTAGGAACATTCCAATTCCCTTCTTCTAGTTATCTTGAAATATACAATAAATTGTCATTGACTATAGTAGCCCCATTGTTCTACTGAACACTAGATCTTATTCCTTCCATCAACTGTATTTTTGCAGCCACTAACCATTCCCGCTTTCTCCCTCTCTCCTCCCTGTCCTTCCCAGCCCCCGACAACCGTCATTCTATTCTCTATATCCATGAGATAAATTGTTTAGGTCCCACATAGAAGTGAGAATATGTGATATTTGTCTTTCTGTGCCTGGCTTATTTGACTTCCCATATTTCATATAATATCCTCCAGGTTCATCCATGTTGTTGCAAATGACAGCATTTCATTCTTTCTTATGGATGAATAATAATCCACTGTGTATATGCACATTTTGTTTACCCCTTCATTCCCTGCTGGGTATTAAGTTAATTCTACACCTTGGCTATTGTGAATAGTGCTGCAATAAACATGGGGGTGCAGATATCTCTTTGATATACCGATTTCCTTTCTTTTGGCTACATAACCAGCAGTGGGATTGCTGGATCATACAGCAGTTCTACTTTTAGTTTTTTGAGGAACATGTATACCGTTTTCAAAAGTGGCTGTACGATAATAATTTACATTTCCATTGACAGTGAATGAGTGTTACCATTTCTCTGCGTCCTTGCCAGCATCCGTTCTAGTTTGTGTTTTTAATATAAGCCTTTTTAACTAGGGTAAAATGATATCTCACTGTGGGTTTGATTTGCATTCCTTTGATGATTAGTGATGTTGAGCATGTTTTCATACGACTGTTGGCCATTTATTTCTCTTTTTTTCAGAAACACCTGTTCAGGTACAACTACATTTCTTCTAGTAACAGCACTCAGAGCCAATTCCCCCTGGCTTGGGTAGATCTCATCTTATCCTTCAATAGCAGGATGGCCACGTGATCTAGTTTTGGCAAAGTACAGCAACATTTCCACCTGGCCACATATTTGGCAAAAAGGTATGTGGTCCAAGACAGGTAAATCATAGTTCTCTCTTCAGTTTTTTTCTGTCAAATTATGATTTTTTTATTTTTCTTTCTGTAGTTGCTACTAATTTGGAAGGATGCAAGTCAAGGTGTACACTATCCACCATGTAGAACTGGAGTCAGCACGCTTTTCTGTAAAACGCTAAATAGTATATATTTTTTGGTTTTTTGGGCCATTTGATCTCCGTCTTACTCAACTTGCAATTGTAGTATGAAAGCAGCCATAGACAAAATGTAAACAAATTAAAATGACAGTGTTCTAATAAAAAGTTATTTATAAAAACAGCTCATAGGCCTGATTTGACCAGCGAGTTGTAGTTTGCAAACTCCTGATTTAGAATCCATGCAATAAAGAGGCAGGTGATGACTGCATCATGTGATCACCTGAATTCATTTGTATCTGTTTGTAATTGATGCCAATTGATGTAATCAGAGCCAAGAATGGAGAGATGCAGAGGCCTGATGATACTATTCGAGATCTGTGTTAGTAACCTATTGCTGCAAAACAAATTGCTCTAAGACTTAGCAACTTGAAACGACACACAGCTATTACCCCTTAGTTTCTGTGTGTCACGAATCCAGAAACAGCTGAGTCTGTCATGAGGCTTAACTAGACTTGGAGGATCTGCTTCCAATCTGCACTTGATGTGGGGGCAGGTGTCAATACTCTGGGATCTGTGGGCTAAATACCTCGTGTCTTTCCCACCTGGCGTTTCCATTAACATGGCGTCTGGTTTCCCTTAGAGCAAAAGACAGAGACACAGTGAGCAAGAAGGAGAACGCCCATGACAGAACCCACAGAGTCCCAAAAACATCATCTCAGAAGTAGCAGATCGTCACTTCTGCTGCATGCTGTTGGGCACACAGACCAGCCCTGGCACAGTGTGGGAGGAGGGACACAGGAGTGTGGATTCCGGCAAGCAGAGACCACTCGGAGCCCTCTGGGGAACCAGCTACCGGTAGGTGCGTTTGACTACGGCTGAATCCTTTCCTGCCTTTTTAAGGTAAGGTAACATGTATCTTTTCTTTAAGTTTTTTGTCTCTTACAGTAATTGAGGTTTTTGCCTGTCTTATTCTATACACCCTAAAACCACGTAAACTCTGAGCATGGTGGTCTGAAGGGAAGAGGTAGTCAAGGAAGGGGACTCTTGGGTGAGTGTTAGCCTCCACAATTTGTCGTGTGGGGTGCAGGGCATCAAGAAATAAGGTTTCCT